>JANAVB010002680.1:0-32500 GCA_029216955.1 Iris pallida
TACCTCAGTCGAACACTCATCGGGGCCGAACACCGGTACAACCCCGTTGAAAAGGAGTGCTTGGCTTTGGTGTTTGCCATTCAGAAGACTCGTCATTACGTCTCGGGCCAGACAATTCACGTCATCTCCCGAGTCAATCCACTCAGAGTTCTCATGACGAAGCCAGGGTCATTAAACTCCCGGCTGGCTACAGGGCGATCCTACTAACGCCATACAACATGGTGTTTGTCCCGCAGAAGGCGGTCAAGGGTCAGGCTCTGGCTGACTTTTTAGCTGCACATCCCATCCCAGAATCTTCAAAACTCTATGAAGACATCCCGGATGAAGTCCAAGAATCAAACGTCACTGAAGGAAGCCCCGTTTGGCAGATGTTCTTCGATGGCGCTTCAAGAACGGGCCCCAACGGCCAAATCATCGCAGGAGTGGGGGTAGTCTTGGTCTCCCCCGATCAGCTGGTCATCCAGCGCGCATACTCTCTTTCGAAGCCGTGCTCCAACAATGTTGCTGAGTACAACGCACTCGTCATGGGACTCCAGCTAGCACAACAGCTGGGGGTGGATCATCTGGAAGCCTACGGCGACTCGAAACTCGTCGTAAACCAGATTCGGGGGCAATACGAGGTTCGCCATAAAGATTTGATCCCTTACCATGAAGTTGTATTGAACATCATTTCAACCTTCACTGGGTTCTTCATCGAACATGTACCCCGTCTATAAAACTTGGAGGCTGACGCTCTGGCTGGCCTCGCAGCCTCATTGGCCGTGCCCCTTGGGACTCAATACTATGTCACGGTAACTGGCCGAGACTTGATTTGTCCCAGAAACAACCTATGTTTGCAAATGGCTCACGCCGTGCCGACAAACACCGATGTTAATGTCCGAGACTGGAGATTCCCGTTCATCGACTTTGCCGTCTACGGAATCCTTCCGGAAGATCCGAAGGAAGCCGTCTCAGTCAGGAGACGCTCTCTTTGATTCTACTACGATACAGCCACTAAAACGCTGTACCGACGCTCCTTCGATGGGCTCCTCCTTCGATGCCAGTCTAACGAAGAAGCAGTCGAGGCTCTTCAAGAAGCTCACGACGGAACTTGTGGAGCTCATCAACCCGGTCCTAAGTTGCAAGATCGACTGCGACGTATGGGCTACTACTGGCCAACCATGGCCGCCGACGCAGTGGAATATGCTAAGAAGTGCCATGCATGCCAACTTCATGTAGACTTCATACATACACCGTCTGAACCTCTACATCCTACAGTCGCCTCCTGGCCATTCGAAGCCTGGGGCATGGACATTGTAGGACCAATCACCCCTCCTTCATCAAGAGGACATCGTTTCATCCTGGCCATCACCGATTACTTCTCCAAATGGGCGGAAGCAGTCCCACTAGCGAAAGTAAAAAGCTCCAGGGTGGTCAGCTTTATCAAACACCATGTCATTTACCGTTTCGGAGTACCCAGGCGAATCATTCATGACAATGGTCCCCAATTCATCAATCACATTTTTAGCAGGTTCTGTGACAAGAATCGCATTCAAAACGTGGCCTCAACCGCCTACAATCCGGCAGCAAACGGATTGGCCGAGGCGTTCAACAAAACTATCGTCAGGCTACTCAAAAAGGTCGTGTCATCCAACAAACGCGACTGGGACGAAAAGCTCGGCGAATGTCTTTGGGCCTACCGCACAACGGTACGGACCCCAACAGGCAACACACCATTCTCCCTGGTTTACGGGAGCGAAGCGGTACTGCCTCTCGAGATCCAGATCCCCTCACTCCGAGTAGCGATCACAAACAAACTCACAGAAGAAGACAATCAACGTCGTCGTCTGCGGGAACTGGAGGCACTTGACGAAAAGCGTCTCCTAGCTCAACAACGCATCGAACTTTACCAAGCCCGTATATCACAGGCTTTCAACAAGAAGGTCAAGCAAAGAACTTTCCAAGTTGGCGACCTAGTTTTAGCAATCAGAAGGCAAATGGTGTTAACTCACAAGACACCAGGGAAGTTCGAGCCCAAATGGGAAGGACCCTTCATCATTGAGACGGTATACTCAAACGGTGCTTACCGCCTCGCCAAACCCAATGGGGACTTGTTCATGATGCCCATCAACGGGAAGTTCCTAAAGAAGTACTATTCTTGACATCCTCCAAGATATGTATTTCCCCAAACAACCTCTTTTCATAAAAAACAAACATTTCCGGAACCCAGCTGTTCCGTGGCATCCTTCCGTAGAAAGATAACCACGTCCACATTACCTCTGAGTTGTCTCTCTACATCCTACAAAGCGGAATCTTACATTTCGTGAGCTTACGCTATCCTTCATGTTTACCACGTCCACATTACCTCTGAGTAAACATCCCGTACAAACAACTCATGTGTTGTCGTACATTGATCGCAGAACTTCTATGTCCACATTACCTCTGAGTTGTTCAGCGTATCCCCCAGGATCATTCCTACCATGTCCATAAATACCTCTGAGTAGGAAGATTCTATCATTTGAACCTAATGATTGCCATGTCCACATTACCTCTGAGCAAACATGTTGGTTCCTTCAAACTTATTATCTATACCTAAAACCAAGGTGCGCAAAAGATAATAGGTCCACATAAATCATCAAGTTCATGAGATCAAAAATGAACACATCACAAAAAAAAAGATAGTGTATTTCTTTATTTTTCAAAGAAGGGAGTACAGAAATACGCTATTTCCCCAGCAAGAGTTGCAAAAATACATAAAAAGAAGAGAAGCTACAGTCCCCGATCCTCTCCAGGGTGGGATGAGAGCTTTCTGACTCGACGTCTCAGGTCGGCAGTGCGAGTTTCCACAGTCGCCTGGACTCGCAGCTCGGCTTCTTGACGCATTAATCCGACAGCCTCAACGGAAGATTTACTCTCATACTTCTCATCAAGCTGTCGTCGCTACTGAGCCAAAGCAAGGGTCCGCTGAGTAAGAGTCGCTTCCTCCTGCTTGAATGCCATGTGTTCAGCCAGGACACGATCAGCTTCTAGTTGAAGTTGGGCCCGCTGGTCTTCAAGACGACGTATCTGAGCATCAACCTCTGCGATGTTAGCGTCCACCGCAGCCCGCTTCTCCGTCGTCTTCTCCATAGATTGAGACAACTGCTCCACAGCAGCCTCAGTCCCAGCCACTTCACGCCCAACTGCTCACATCGGCTCGATAGGAAGCCTCGATTTCAGCCATCAACTTCCCTATCTCTGTATCTATCAAGACAGAGAGGTCATTTCGTTGGATGCGCTGCAGTTCCGCGAGCCGCTCGTCCAGCTCAATCACCGAAACCTCCAGAATTTCGACCATATGGTCATGGCCTTGGTGAACGCAGATCAGCTCGATACAAGGCATTGCCAAAGCTTTTGCTGTCGCAAAGCTCCCCTTGGCATCCATCACAGCAGATACTCCTTTCTCCAGCATTTTGTACACTCCCTCGACGAGGAACTTCACATACTCGTCGGCATCCGCCAGCACCTGCGGCGTCATAGCAGGAGTTAGGGGAGCTACTACAGTTTGCGGACCGGAGGAAGATCCGCCAACCTCGATCTGAGAGGTTTGAACCTCGGCAGCAATAGGCTCTTCATCAACAGGGGCCAGACTGCTAGCCCGAGGAGCCGAAGGAACAGAAGGAGCTGGCACATGCGTCGTGATAGTACCCCAAGTGGAAGGAGCAACAGAGGGTTCCACACCCTTACCCTTCTCAAGCCCGGAGAAATTACCAACGTCAACGGCCACCTCTTCTACCCCCAACGTTCTATCAGCATCAGCTACCTCCCCCGGCAAAACGGGGAGATCAACATTTATCTCCTGGCCAGCCCCAGGAGACAAGACCGGCAGAAGGGTCTCATTCTTCTCAAGTCCCTCTACAGGGACAGAATCTGTCGCTACTGCCTGATCAGTAGCCATCTCTATGTCCATGGTTGAAGCCAAGGAAGGATTTGGCAATGATTCGGCCGACCTCCCTTCATCATGACAAGGAGGGGAATCAACCCTCTCCTCTATCCTCACTGCTTCTGCTGCCCCCGCAACAGACTCCTGCAGCTCCGGAGCGATGTCATCGGAAGATGATGAACTCCATTCCTTTTCATCACCAGGAAGCAGCGCACTTGCTAAACCTTTGATATGTGAAGCCTCCGTTGTGGCCTTCGTCACCTCGGAAGCTGCTGCACCCTCAGATTCCCTCCTAACATAACCCGGGGATACCGGAACCTCCACGATGACAGTATCCTCCGGATCTTCCTCCATGAGAGACATCATTGTCGGCGGGATACGCACTCCAGACGAGCTCACCATCTCTTCTCGCCGACTCCCACCCGACTTTGGGGTACGAGGTTTTCTTTTTAGCGGCTCCTACAAAAGAAGATGGGGCCTCGTAAGTGGCGGAACCAAAATCAGATTTAGTAGGATGTCCTTACCTCTTCGGACGCCGAATCCGATGACACCGTCGGTAACGATGCCTTCTTCTGCTTCTTCGACACAAGAGATTCAGCCCCTGTATCTGCACATCGTTTCGATCGATCGCCCGAGGGTTCTGCTTGTGATGCGGAGGGGGCACTCCGTTGACCCACCCCTGACGGACGATGCGGCCGGGCCTTCACTGGCGTATCCCCAGTCGCTGCTAACTGGGTGCCTGCGATAAGGCTGGTCTTCCTGTCATATCCGGAGGGCGGGGCAGCCATAACACAGTTAAATTTGGCGGCCGAGTAAAGAATGGGCGGCCGCGGATCGGGGACGGGCAACGTAAAACGAGCTCCGGTACATCCGGCATTATAGTAATGCCAAGCTCGTGCACCATCCAACAAACTTCTAACATACCCCAGGGTATTACTGGGGTTATCCAACATCATCTGAGCATAACCAAATTGCCGCGCAAAGCGGCTCGGCAAGTATGGTTCCAGGTAGCTTTGATTCCTGTTCCGGTACACCAGATGGGACGGCCGGATACTTTGCAACCAGCGGAATCCCCATTGAGGCAGAGTGGTAGTACCTTCGCCCAGGTCTCTTAAATCCTCGTTGGCCTCAAAACCCAAATAGATGGGACCAACTTTGGAGATCTCCCAACCCTGAAGACGGGATAAAACCTTTCTACAAACCGGGACACCAGTATACGACCAACTCCTCCGATGGAAACGACGAAGGAATGCATCTCCAGCCTTATAATCTCCTTTCGAGCCTGGGCTCATCACACTGGGATGATGCAGAATCAGCCATCCCGTCAAATAATGAAACGACAATTCGGCACGCGGGAAGTTATTTTTTCGGCCTCTATCATGAATCACATTTCCAGCAAACTCTCGCAAACCTCGCTACAGGTTACATACCATTGCGGGGAGGAGAGCCAAGCGCCGGCCGAAGACCAATTTTACGGCTGGCAGGATTAAGTTTCGAGTCACCCTCTCGACGGCACCGAATCCACCTGCGAACACGTAATCTCGGAGCCATATCATCAGATAGGCGACCAAAACCGCCTTGGATGACATTGGATAAGCAAGGTGCCAGAAGCAGCTGTAGGAGCGTGCATCTAACTGCTGGTCTTCATTTCCTCGAGGATTCTTCTCCCCTAACGTGCTCATTTCGGACAGCACCTCGCTACGAGAGAGCGCCGGCGGAGTAGAAAACTTCGAAGAATCCTCTTTGTCTTGTCTAAAGACATAATCTCTCCAAGCGGTTACATGGGGCTGCGACCCGCTTTTATCCCTTCTCTGCACATAGTAATGATGACTCGCCACTTCCTTGAAGACGGCCGTCATCTCATCAGCTCTGTCCCCCAGGACCTGAAGTTCCTCATTGGTTGGAAAGTACTCTTCATAGGGCTCCGACCCCCAAGGGAGTTTAGACACCTCATACATCTCATGAAGTGCGAGCCCTAATTCCCCTACCGGAGTAAAGAAGGTCCCGGTATGGATATCAAACATCTCCAGGAGTGCGAGGAACATGTGCCTATTAAGGTCAACACCCGCCTGGGTAGCACGGATCGCGGCAGTCAACCCGATCTCTCGGAGCTCAGTCCGAAACCGCGACAAGATCCAGAGCGTCAGTTTATCCCATTTGGAGACGTAATGGCACCAACCCTCCATCCGAAACTCTCCTGTCGGGTAGGAACGTTCCATCAAAAACATACGATGTGTAAAAGTCGAAGCACTATAAGCAAACGTATCAATGGGTACATCACTGTAGAGGCTCCCAGGACGTAAAGTCCGCCAAGTGTAAGAAGACCCAGACCGTACAACGGTCAAAGCATCCCTTTGGTCGGAAGTAGAATCAATTTGGATGACACCAGTCACCGCTCCCCCCTGAGAAGGGGTAAGCTCCCAAGACATCCTCCTCTGGGAAACAAGGCGACAGAAGGACGTCAAAGGTCACTGACGTTCAAGTTGCTTAACAGTCATATGCACTCCATTCGCAGTAAAGAACCAGTCCTCCTTGACCTTCAATACTGACGAGTCAGTAGAAGTGAGACTGTCTCCAAATAGGAACTCAGGCTTCAGGAAGGTCACTTTATCAGATATGGAAGGTTTAATAACTCCACGCTCCATCATCCGTTTGAGGAACCAATACTGCTGTTCACGGATTAGGGTTATTCTCTCAGGAGGCTGATCCAGCATAAGAGCATCTTGAGCAGGGTTTATCACTTCCTCGTTATGCTCTACTCCCATTTGGTTGAAGGCAGCCTCCAAGAAAACTTCACTCAAAAGTGGGATTACCATCGACACTAGTAAAAGATCAGAAAAAGTCAGAAGAGAACACACAAATGTGTCTAAAGGAGAAAACTGCGGCGCATCATCAGGGTTTGAACCCATGCGCGTCAGCAGTATAGCCTCGGCGCATCATCAGGGTTTGAACCCATGCGCGTCAATAGTATAGCCTCGGCGCATCTTTAGGGTTTGAACCCATGCGCGTCAGCAGTATAGCCTCGGCGCATCTTCAGGGTTTGAACCCATGCACGTCAGCAGTATAGCCTCGGCGCATCACCAGGGTTTAAACCCATGCGCGTCGGCGGGCAAAGACTGCGGCACATCATTAAAGACTCAAGGCCTATGTGCGTTGGCGTACGGACAATAAGACTTACCAACCACCTCCGGCCGAACTTCGACAGGCCGACGGGGAACTACAGCCGCCGCAACTTCCGCGGACTCCTTCGCTTTCTCCTTCCCCTTGCCGGCAGCACCGCGAGGAGTCTTGGGAGCCATTCTCTCGAGGAAGGAGAAGTTAGGGTTTTGAAGAAGAAACTCTAAAGAAGCAGAGGCACAGAGAAGAAGAACCCTTTCTCTCTCCAACTCTTATCTATTTATAGGGCTTGGTCGCACGCGTGAACAGATGACGTGTGATTTCAGCCGTCGCCTCGGGTTCTGTGCAGGAATAGCAGCAAATAAAACCAAAAGATCATCATTAATCTTTTCGATTACCGAGGCACCATCATCATTAACTGAGAAGAGCATGCGCCCGAACAGGCATGCGCCCAGAAATCATGCTCCCTGAACTCCATGCTTCTTATTCAAAGTATTCCAAAACTTATTTCAAAAGTTTTGAAAACTTTGAAGGGGGTCTTGTAGAAGCATGGAATTTCACAACCAGAAAGACCATGCGCCAGACACTACATGCGCCAGGACTCGCACAGAACACTTCACAGCAAAGTCAATAACCATGGACATTTGAAGAAGGACTTTTTATTTATATATAAAAGTCTATTACATGTCTAGAAAAGGTTGTACAAAGGAGAATTTCTACAAAGAAAAGATCCTAAGTCTACAGCCAGTGGCCACCATGCGCCTCCAGTTAGGCGCAGCATCCATCATGCGCCTGCCAGTCACCATGCGCTGTCAGTCAGGCGCAACAGACATCATGCGCCTCCACAGGCATTCCCATATCTTCAGCAGCTCAGTCATGTGTATCCAGCTCAGTTATGTGCATCCCTTCAGCAGCCCAGCTATGTGCATCCCTTCAGCCAAATTCTTCCAGCCAGGCTCACCTGGCCGAGCAGAGCCCAGTTATGTGCCGCTCTTCCAGCCAGGCTCACCTGATAAGTGCTTCGCCAAGTAAAGCATTTAACCCTCTGGCTGGAACCAAGGAAGAGAAGAGCACCGCAAATGCTGAGGCCAGGGGAGGCTTCGAAAGAGCCTCCAAAGCCGAAGGAAGACCGTGATCGAAACCGCGGCTAAAGGAGCAGCTTTCAACACGATCAAAGTGGGGAAACCCCACTTTGAAGGAAGAGAGAGCCTAGCACCGCCATTCCGATCTACGGCTCTTCCGGAATAACTGGGACAAGGCCCGAGCATCCCTATCTTTGGATGCAACAGGCACCTTCCGCCTGCCTCGGAAGCCCTCGACTCCGTCTTTTGGATGTAACAGTCACCTTCAAGAGCATCGAAGACAACACAACGTCTCATCTTCACCCTCGGGAGCACTTCGTCAATAGAATGCACCCGCATGTTCAAGTTCATGTTAGAAGTACGTGAGGGAATGAGAAGCAAATCTTCTCTCCATGCCACTATTTATAGGCCGGGCAGATCAAACCCACGCGCCAAGTGGATGACCCTCCAAATTCCGTGCAATGAATTTACATTAAATGGATGAACCGGACGCCTCGAATTCAGCCAAACGGCTATTTATAGCACTCGAAGAGCGAGACAGCCGCATCATTAAAAGACATGTCCGATGCGCCAGCCAGACAGCGCATCACACGGACACGTCCTTCGGCATCAGGCACATCACACAGACGCGCCCTACACTCGGCGCATTACAGAGGGTGCGCCCTCACACATCTCTATACCGAGTGGAACGCCAACCGACGCGCCCACTCAGCTGTCCATCGAACGTCACCAACATTAAATACTGAACTGACAGAGTTGGCAGCATGCCTCCCAAAGTCTGAACAGTTGACAGCTTTATTCAGAAAACGAAGCGTCGGCAACGTCAGCATCATCATGACTTTATTTCGACGGCTACTGCCACGTGGCCACTCCACCATCAGCATGCGCCTCTACGGCCATGCGTCCATCAGCATGCGCCTCTACGGCCATGCGTCCACATCAGTATGTGCCTCAAAAGCCATGCGCCTCAGACTGCTCTCTGATCCCGAAAGACAGAAGGAAAGTCGCCTGCATGCGCCTCAAAAGCCATGCGCCCCAAATGGTTTGTAACTCCTAAAGGTTATGAGCCGCAGCCTCCTCCTGCGCCCAATCCTAGGCGCAGCTCACCAGATCACTTCTCTCCACCAAATCCGAGATCTTCGAACCATGAGTCGACGACACGTGTCATTTGACTCAACTCATACAAGATTTCAGCAACGGAAAGATCTTCTCTCTGCTACGTGCCGGCTCACAATAGCAGTATGAAGAGTTCTCCCCCTCGATCAGGGCGCAGCATCCGTGCACCTCCATCAGCAACCTCCACGTGATATCCCCACACCGGCGCATCCTGCATGCGCGCATGAGCAGCCAGCCTGCAAAACTATAAATAGAAGGATCATCTCCTTCACACACACACACAGAGACTCAGAACAGAAGACTCACAATACAGAGAGAATCGACAACAGAGAATCACCGAGAGGCAGTTCTAGACACTCAACATCTTCCTCCTCTCAGCAAGCTCCAGCACCCAGAGCAATCAACACCTTCAGAGAACCGATAACCGTCGTCAGCCGGTCAACGGAGTCAACGCATTACCACTCGCTCCATTGGCACTAAGGACCCAGCTTAAACAAAAGTGTACTCCTAGGACTACATCTAAGTCCTACATTGTAACACTATTCTGTTTGTATTAAAGTTTTCAATCAAACAATTTTAATGGCAAACAGGTCAGTTTTAAAAAATGATTTTAGGATAGCCTATTTGCCAGTACGACTTGATGTATAATGTATTCCTAGACTCAATGAAATAAAAAATTATATTGCTTTGAAAGAAATACATTCTGAGTGGCAAACAGCTTTGGTCTTGAACAGAGTAGATATCCATCGTTGAGCAGTGTCCAAAACGTCATAGATAAACATCTGAATTGACTTGCATTAATATCGAGACAGAGTTTGATCAATTATTAAAATCAGGTTTGACCATGACCAATGGGCCAATAATCTCATCCATTTTGATAATTGACAAACCTTGCCGATATAACATCTTAGTTTGGATCAATTCAAAAATATATACCGGTGGGTACAGAGAAAAAAATAAAATTGTTCATAACCTGTATTCAGAAAGATGTTAGATCTTATTTCTTCCCCGTTGTCACTTAGCAAAATAATTACAAAAGAGAAAGCTCCCCCGCAATAATTGCATAAGTAACAAGCAGTGAAGAAACAAAAAAATAAGAGATAAAATAATTGTATATGTTGTCACAGGCAGTTTATATGGAAGCATAAAGAAATATAATGCTAGAATAAAGCTGAAATAAATAAAGTGCTGAATAATAAACTAATGTGAGTCAAATGCCAAACTGAGGCATAAAAACATATGTCTATGTAAGTCACAAATCATAACCAAAATAAAGAGTACTGATAATTCTTGGAATGTCGGAGCATTTCCAAGTAAACATAAGAAAAAATAGACAGTCTCAAACAGTAACATCTCAGAAATCATCATCCTCATCCTCATCATTATCGGCTGCAGTGCTAGCATGTCCAGATGGACCAGCTCCAGAAGTGCCGGCTCTAGAAGAATGAGGAGTGGCACCAGAAGTACGATACCAATCGTAAGCGTTCCCTGGCTAGAACAGAGATGGACTGCCTCATCATCAATATGGTAGCCAGAAATAGAAGGGTCTCAAGGTAGAGAGCTAGCAGAGTGACCCGTCTGTGCAAATCTCAGATCGGCGAAGGTGTTGGCAATAGCCTGGAACCGAGAAACGTCATGGAACTCATGTTCCATGGAAGTGTCAACATAAAATGACTGCAGATCTGATAGATACTGATGAATACCCTCAGAGGTTATAGGGTAGACTGAGGAGGACCAGGTGCTGAGGAGGAACAGGTGCAGTAGGTGGAGGAACAGTGGCAATATTGTGACGAAAGAGTTTGAGGAACTTGGGCTCACGGTCCAGAGCATAAGTGGATAAGTCAATATCGAATCTCTGAAAGATGCGTGGGATGATCATCGCACAAAAGAGGTTGCAATATCTTTTGCGACATCTACCCATCATCTGAATGATAGTCTTAGGGGCAGAGAAAGGAATCCCCTTAAGAATGTGATATAAAGCAGAAAGTTCAAGTGTAGTAACATCATCTTTTGAAGTAGATTTTGGAAGTAGACTGGAATAGATGATACAATATAATTCGTAGTTAATCAAGTTCAAGTTATTGGCCTTGAACTTTCCAGGACGAGCACGTGCGGGCGCACAAAGCTCATTCTTGAAACTAACGAGAGTCGTACCATCAGGGAAATCAAAATCTGTGATGTCATCGAGTCGGGCACCTTCGTTTGGAATACCAAGGATTTTTGCTAGCATTTCATCATTAAACTCGATATCTATTCCTCCGACACGTGTTCTCGCGGTAAAAGTGTCTAACACGAAATTACAGTAAAATAGTCTAATGGCATTAGTAGCTATAGGAAATTATAAAGTAGCAAAGTGTTGTAACCCTATTACCTCAAAGTAAGGACGGTGGTCGGAAAAGACAGTCCATTTGATCGAAGATCCGGTACAAGTAGTACGCATAATAAAATCGGCATACCAAAGTAGGGCTTGGTCGGGAGTTTTGAAATAAAACTCGTCCGATGCACCGTCATTCGATTGGATCGGAGAAAAGAGGAAATTCGTATGCGGATCAGAAGACGATGCCTCTTCACTGGCATGTGTCTTCTTCCTCTTGAAAGGATTGAATTCCTTAGGCATTCTATCCCAAAAACTAGAAACCCTAATAATTGGAAAATGGAGGAGAGACAGAATTATACCTTCCGAGAATTAGGTATGCTGGAGAGAACGAGATTCTCCGCACGAATCCAAATTTTGGATGAAGATCTCCACGTGGATTGGAAGAAGGAATGTGGAGAAGAACTAGGGTTTTCGGGACACGGCTGCTGCTGTTTTGATGAGGTTTGGAAGAATGAAGAAGAGGGGGCCTCGGGTTCTGACTGGTACATATATATACTCAGTCGAACTCTGGCCGAATTCGGACCGAACTCTGGCCGAATTCTCCAAGGGTTGCCTGGCTATATATGTATAAAAAATTTGTGGGGCTACATCTTTTTCATCAATTCGTTTCAAATGTTTAATTCAGAGTTTAGTAATTTTAAATTTCAAAATAATATAATTAATATTATTTTATAAATTAATATTCTTTACTCAGTATCTCTCTCAGATTAGCTGTAGGAGTACTGCCCCAGCTAACGAAGGTTCATCGGGGAACTCTTAAGTACTGCTTTGCTTCGACCGTAGTCGTGGTGACAGACAGACTCTTTTTAGGCTGGTCTCAAAAACAGTTATTGAGTATTGAATATTAATTAATAAAATAAAATTAATTAATATTATTGACATCTAAAATTCCTAATTTTTGACGTAAATAATTAAAACGATCTTCCGCTAGAGGTTTTGTGAGTATGTCTGCTAACTGATTCTGTGTGTCTATGTATACAAGGTCTATATTTCCATTTTGTTGATGATCTCTAAGAAAGTGATATCGAATCTCGATATATTTAGTACGAGAGTGAGATACTGGATTCTTAGTCAAATTAATAGAACTAGTGTTGTCACAGAAAATGGGTTTGTGTGTAAAATACAATCCATAGTCTTCTAAAGTTTGTTTCATCCACAAAATTTGTGCACAACAACGTCCTGCGGCGATATACTCAGCCTCGGTTGTTGATAATGCAACAGAATTTTGCTTCTTACTAAAGCAAGAGACTAGAGCTTTTCCTAGGAAATGACATGTGCCGCTAGTGCTTTTTCTATCTACTTTGCATCCGGCAAAATTAGCATCAAAGTAACCGGTTAGGTCAAATGACATAGTTTTGGGATACCATAAGCCGACAGAAGAAGTGCCTTTAAGGTATCGAAAGATACGCTTAACTGCGGACAGATGTGATTCCTTAGGATTTGCTTGAAAACGTGCACATAAGCAAACACTAAACATAATATCTGATCGACTAGCAGTTAAATACAGTAAGCTATCGATCATACCTTGATACTTACGTATGTCGACAGGTTTGCCTTGTTCATCAATATCAAGCTTGTTTGAAGTCTCCATTGGAGTGCTAAGTGGCTTGACTGCTTCCAGGTTGAACTTTTTTAATACATCCTTTGTGTACTTTGCTTGATTTATGAACGTTCCATTGTTGGTTTGTTTGATTTGCAGTCCGAGAAAGAATTTTAGCTCTTCCATCATGCTCATCTTAAACTCATTCTGTATACACTTTGAAAATTGTTGACAAAGAGATTCATCAGTAGATCCAAAAATAATATCATCTATATAGACTTGAATCGAAAGAATGTTGTTATTCAAAGATTTTATAAACAATATAGTATCAACCTTTCCCTTTGAAAACTCGTTATCAAGTAGAAAAGAGCTTAGATGATCGTACCAAGCACGAGGGGCTTGTGTCAAACCGTATAAGGCTTTTTTCAACTTGAAAACATATTCAAGAAATTTGAAATCAGTAAAACTAGGAGGTTGAGCTACATAAACTTCTTCTTTTACAAAACTATTTAAAAATGCACTTTTGACATCCATTTGAAATAACTTAAAATTATGAAAATATGCAAATGCACATAACATACGAATGGATTCTAATCTCGCAACTGGGGCATAAGTCTCATCGTAGTCGATACCTTCTTCTTGATTGTATCCTTGAGCTACGAGTCGAGCCTTATTACGAGTCACTAAACCATTCTCGTTCAGTTTGTTTTGAAATACCCGTCGGGTGCCAATGACCGGATGATCAATAGGCTTGGGAAAAAGTTTCCAAACTTGATTCCGCTCGAATTGGTTTTATTCCTCTTGTATATCATCTATCCAAAAATTATCACTACATGCTTCTTCAATATTTTTGGGTTCAAACTGCAAAACAATATCAACACAAGAAGCTATATCTTTCGAGGAACGAGTACTTACACCCTTGGTAATCTCACCAATTACCAAGTCCATTGGATGATCAGCCAAGAATCTCATCTCTTTTGGTGTAGTCTCAGGAATGCTAGTTCCGGCTTCTTTGCTTGAAGGTTTATCTGATGCTTGATGTGATGGTTCTGTATCTCTGTGTGAAGGTTTTGCAGTAGCTGTACTTGGTGTGATTATGTCTTCATTTTTATCATCGTCTAAGTGTTGATTTAGCTCATCAAACTTGACATTGATTGATTCTTCGATGATCATGGTTCTTTTGTTGAAGAATCTGTATCCTTTGCTCTTTGCTGCATAACCTAAAAATATACCTTCATCGGCCTTTTCATTAAATTTACTCAAATTGTCTTTAGTATTAAGAATAAACATTTATAACCAAAAATCTTGAAATATGAAACATTTGGTATTCTATTAAACCAAAGTTCATAGGGAGTCTTCTTCGATATAGGTCGAATTAGAACCCTATTGAGAATATAGCATGCTGTATTGATAGCTTCAGCCCAAAAGTATCTAGGTAGACTAAAATGGTTTAACATTACTCTAGCCATTTCAGATAGAGTTCTGTTCTTACATTCCACAACTCCATTTTGTTGCTGAGTCCTAGTACAAGAGAATTCATGCAAATAATCGTGTGTGTCATAAAATTGCTTGAATTCTGCATTTTCAAATTTGTCGCCATGATCACTACGAATGTGAGTAATCATGAACCCTTTTTCATTCTGTACTTTATTGTAAAAGGTGACGAATTCTGATAATGCATCGTTCTTGTGTGCAAGAAAATAAACCCATGTATATCTAGAGAAATCATCTACAATGACAAATGCATATAACTTACCACCTAGACTAGCAATTCTACTTGGTCCAAATAAGTCCATATACAACAGTTGTAAAGGTCTAGTAGTACTTATAGCGTTCTTCTATTTAAATGCGGATTTGGTAGCTTTGTTCTTTTCACATTCACTATATACCGTATCCTTCTTGAAAAAAATATTCGGTAAGCCGCGTACCAACTTCTTTGTAGATAGTCTTGAAATTATATCCATGTTTGCATGGCCGAGTCTCATATGCCATAGTTGACCCTCGATGCTTTTGGCCATCAAACATCAACCTGCTTTGTTATCATATTCCAACAAATAGAAAACATATATGTTGTCTTTCCTAATACCTTCAAATATAGTACTACCAGTTGAACTATCAACTATAGTACATTTATCTTTGACGAAGTTAATACCATAACCGTGATCAACTAAATGGCTTATGCTGAGCAGATTATATTTTAACTCGGTAACTAGACACACATCTTTAATTACTATATAAGGAGCCTTACTAATGTCACTGATATCGATTATGTACCCTCTTAAATTATTACCGAAGGAGACATATCCTTCTTTATTCTTATTCGACAGTATTACGAATAGTGAAGCGTCACCGGTCATGTGCCGTGAGCAACCGCTGTCGAGCATCCATTTGCTCCTAGCATGTGAAGGGCGTCCCACCTACGAAACAATTTGCAGATAAAACTCATGGTACCAATTTCTTGTAGGATCCTGACTGGTTAGTTTTTGGTATCCATGCATAAACATTTAAATCTACTAACTTTCTGATTCTACATGCTGAAGATATATGACCAATGAGGCCACAATAATGATTTTGTATGTTGAGTGTTGAAAGTAGTGTGAGGTGCATGATTGGTAGGTTTTGGTTTTCTAGTATAGAAGAATGCATGCCTATTAGTCTTCTTGGGCATAGTTTTTGTATGGTTTGGTCTGACAGTGTTGGACATGTTTCGATGATTCGGTAATTGACACGTGTTAGAATAGGAAGCAGCAACTTCAGGCTGTTTTCCTAAACTAATTTCCAACTTTTTGGAAGTGTTATATAATCTAGTATAGTCAGATGTGAGTGATTCTAATCTGACCTGTGCACACTGGAGACTCTTTCTCTTCTTAGATAGGTCTTCCTTTAACTGGATGATAGTTTGGTCTTTTTCTTCGGATAGCTTAACAGTCTCGTGTAACAACAACTTAATCGAAGAAAGTTCACCAAACTCATTTGAAGAGTCATTATTTTTAACATGATCTAGTTGGTCGGTACGTCTTTCTAGTTCACCTTTGTACTCTTTGAGTACCTTCTTAGAGGTTTCATATTTACTATGCAATTTTCTGTAATCATTTAGCAGGTCACTGAAAGCCTCTCCTAGTTGCTCGAAGGTGAAATCATCATAAGGATCAAATAGTGGATTAGTGATTACCTGATCGCAAGCCATCAAGCATACATTTGCAGCGTCATCTGATTGTTCGTCTTCTTATTCACTGGCCTCACTTTCATGCCATATGCTTGTATTGGCATACTTCCTTGATGTAGATTTCTTCAGGTAGCCTTTGTCATATTTGCTATTTTTCTTTGATGATGATGTTGTTTGACAATATTTCTTCATGTGTCCTTTCTTCTTACATCCGTAGCAAATAGGATCTTCCTCGTTATTGTTGTTGATGTCTTTTGTTCTCTTGTTAAATCTCATGAACTTCTTGAATTTTCTTACCAGAAGAACTTGATCTTCAGAGTCGGTCTGGTCTCATGGAGAAGCAAGAAATAGTCAGTGGTAGCACGGTCGACAGCTGAAGCAGAATACAGAGCAATGGCTCTGGGAGTGTCAGAGTTGCTGTGGGTGAAAGCGTTGCTGACAGAGTTGAAGCTGGACAAGGGAGCACCATTACGTCTTCTGAGCGATAGTCAAGCTGCAATAAGTATAGCTAACAATCCAGTTCAGCACGACAGAACGAAGCACATCGAGATTGATCGATTCTTCATCAAGAAGAAGCTAGAACAAGGGATACTGAAGATTGACCATGTCCGCTCAGAAGAACAAGTTACAGACTGTCTGTCTAAGGGTCTTAGTTCATTAAGTCTGACGAAGCTATGTAACAAGATGGGGATGATTGATATCTATCGCCCATCTTGAAGGGCAGTATTGAGAATCAATAAGGGACTTTTAGTCCCACATCGGAATATCAAGCATGTAGAGGAGCTAGACTCCCTATAAGTAGTGAAGTAGTCTATCAATAAAAGTATCCGACCATTATTTTCTACACCATATATATTGGTCTTCCATGTATGGACTACCAAGGGCTTATAAAAAGGTGATGCATGCTAGTTGTAAAATCATCTCAAAACAAGAGTGCTTACAATCTTTGAGAGAGAGAGGATTAAGGACTATTGTGAAGGAGAGATTGCTTCGAATAATTTTTCGGCATCTCTTGTTCTTCGGAGTCCGTAATCAAAAAATTTCTTCTTTCAAGTGAGTTGTGGTGATCCGTGTTGGATCGGGAGGAGCTTGTAGAGGGTGTATTCTCTTTATTCCATTAGTGGAGGTTCTTTACGGTTGGACTCCGATCATCCCGTGGTTTTTCCCGTAAGGGTTTTCTACGTCAAAAATCTTTGTCTGCGATTGTGTTTGGCATTTTGGTTTGTGTGCTTTTGCTAGGTTCTCTTACAGGACTTTCTGGTTTGGAAGGACGGTTTTCGTGCTTCGTTCCCAACAGAGTGGTATCAGAGCTTTAGGTTCAAAGAAGTGTCAGGAGTTGACAGTCAAACCAGGAAGCAGAGATGGACGCGAAGCCGGTGCGCATGGTGAACCTGAACGGTACCAACTATCATTATTGGCGGATCAAGATGAAGGATTTATTGTTCGTCAAGAAGCTACATCTTCCAGTATTTGCATCTGAGAAGCCCAGTGACAAATCCGATGAGGACTGGAACTTTGAGCATATACAGGTGTGTGGGTACATGCGGCAGTTCGTTGACGAGAACGTGTACAACCACGTTGCCAATATTGAGCACGCGAAGACATTATGGGATAAGCTGAAATCTTTGTACGCGAAGAAGACCGGGGTAAACAAGTTGTTCCTGATCCGGACGATGATGGGTCTGCGGTACAAAGATGGGACATCCATTACGGATCACTGGAGTGAGTTCCAGGGCGTGGTGGACCAGCTATCCTCGATGGAAGTCAATTTCAACGACGAGGTTCAAGGACTTTGATTGCTATATACATTGCCAGACTCGTGGAAGACTATACGAGTATCTATGATCGCTTCTGCTCCGGAAGGCGTGGTCAGTCTGGAGTTTGCCAAGAGCGGGGTACTGAATAAAGAGATACGGAGACGTTCTCAGGGCACTTCATCCACATCCCATCACTCAGAGGCACTAGTTTTAGAGAGCCGCGGAAGGGGCAAAAGCAGGGGTCCAGGTGGTGGCAGAGACAAAAGCAGAGGAAAGTCCAAAGATCGGTACAAGAACTCGGAGTGTTACCACTGTGGCAAGTGTTAGGGTTATATACTAAAAGCATCACTTTTGTAGTAACCTTATTTCCTTAAATTTTGAATGAGAATCATATGGGCAAATGTTTGCATATTGTATTTGTTGCAAGTGTTAATGCAAATGTCTAATATTCTATATTGTAGATAATATGGTGTGTGGTGTCACACAGAAGATCATATTATCAGTTTCCTATGGAGTATATAAATAGTTCACAACCTAGATGGACTTGGACAATCTATTGGAAAGGTTGTAGTGTAATCTGGTATTAGTCTATCTTGACTATAGGTTTACACGAGTACACTTTGTGTGTATTGAACAGGACCACTTGAGGTTGTTCTCTTGTACTGACTACATAAGAAAATAAACACCTCTGTTATTATGGATGCTTGTACTCTTAATTCGGATATAATAACGGACATGTATATGCAATGTGCATTACTTTGACTCATAAAAAAGTGAGATTCATTATGGATCAACAACCTCTATGAATTGGGTAATAACATTGTATGTATGATGGGCTGTTGATTATAAATGGAATCCATGTCCCGATACATCGGGTTGATGATGTCCTCTTAAGGAGCTCATAAGGATTGTCATATAAACCCTGCAGGTGGATTATATCCGACATGACAAATAAAGTTGAGCGGTACTACTTAAGGATAAAAGATGTCGAATTAATATAGTTGTCAGTAACTTAATTGATCGACGGATATACGATATCTTAACATGGGGAGCCAAACGAGCATATAATTAAAGGAGCCCACAAACATAATTTGGGATTAGGAAGGTAGTGCAACAATAGCTCATTAGTGGACCGAGCTATTGCTAAGAGGCCTGGATTGTGTGTTCGGGCTGAACACGGGATATCCAGATCCGTTGGGAGGCCTAACCCTAATTTCTCCTCATGGTCCATGCCGTAGCCTATATATATCCTCTATTCTCTGGCCGCCTGATTACTAATCAGAAATCTAAAATTTTCTCTAAATTCGTGATTCACGTAAGGAGAGAAAGAGAGTGCTGCCAAGGAGAAGAAAAGGTTGGGAGATCGTCGCCCACACGACGTCCAACTCGAGGAAGGAATACATGCAGAAGATCTTGAGGTCGTCCGCTCGAGATTGCCAGGAATTACTTATATCCTTTTCGCCGCAGGTATAATTTATGAACCCTAGTTTCTGCCTATGAAGGGTTAGAACACGTATTAGATCTGTTTAACTTTCTATCGATCAATACGCACACCAAAGGAAGGGTCCTGGGAATCCCCAGTTCTATCAATTGGTATCAGAGCCACTTTGGATCTACGTATTGATTGATACGTCCATGTTGTCCAATAAAACTTGCGCTATGTAATAGTCGGTAGATGTAGATATGTTCTAACTCGATTTTGCAGGCATCTTAGATCCAACTATTATGGTCCAATGCATTTTTTATTGTGTTGTTTAAACTACGGACATGTCGTGGATGTTGTTGTTGTTGTGGATGTAATTAAAATTACGAGGGTTGATCGTGCATATTAATTTAATTTTTCAATCTAGATTATGTGTGAACTCCTTTAGGAGGTATAGGATTGATGTAATTTTAATTATTTTTGATCAATCGTGATGGTGGTGGTGGCTGTTTCTGACGCCAGACAAGATGCTGGTTTTGAGCAATCCAGAGGCAGACAGATGTTTTTCGATGAAGGAATCATCAGAGTCATCTTCGACAGTTCTTCTATGTTGAGCCTTGAGAGCGATTGACTTCTCCTTTGGTGTAGTATCATCAAAGAGTTGAAGTTCTAACTCGTGAGTGAGTAGCTTACCCGTGAGTGTTTCCAGAGACATTGTTGAGAGGTTGTTCCCTTCAGTGATTGCTGTAGCCTTTGGAATCCAGTTCTTTGTAAGAGCTCGTAGAAGTTTGTGAATCTTCTCATGGTTACTGTAATCCTTGTCTAGTGAAGACAAAGGATTTATAATATCCAAGAATCTTGTAAACATCCGAGTGACTGATTCACTTGGCTTCATTTTGAACGCCTCGTACTCCTGAGTAAGTCTGCTGATCTTTGACTCCTTGACTTGTATTGTTCCTTCGTGGGTTACTTCGAGAAGTTTCCACACTTTGTTTGATGTTGTGTAGGTAGACACCCTGTTGAATTCAGTTCTGTCTAAAGCACAAAATAGAGCGTTAATAGCACGTGCGTCAAGGCTGGCCTTTTTTTTTATCCTCTGTATATTTGTCATGGGGTTTTCAACTAAACTCCATCAACATTAATACGAGGGGGATTTTTATAGTCAACAATAACTACAGACCATAAGTCAAAATCAAGAGATTTCAGAAAGAAACTCATACGTGTTTTCCAATAAGTATAATTTGTGCCGTCAAACAATGGAGTCTGTTTGTGGCTTGGCCTTCACTTGTGAATTTCACAGTTGCCATGTGTAATGCTGTAATCTATATAACAATTGAATATAACTATAATTTTACCTTGCTTTACCTGTATAACCCGATCTAATACCAATTGTAGGAACGAAATCATAAAGCAGAATACTCTAGAGGGCGGTGAATAGACTAGGCAGCGAAATATTGCTAATTAAAAAACTCGTTAGCAGTTAGATCACAGATATATTAATAATCATATAATAAATGACAGTAATAAAAGGTGATCAGAAAGCAAACACAAATACCAATTTTTATACTGGTTTCCCTCTTGTGAGGACTAGTCCAGTCGGAAGAACTCTAGCTTCCAGTTGAATCCACCATTAAAAAATCCCGTAAGTTTTCATACGAAGTCCTTGCAACTTCTACAGACGCGAGCTTTGATACGAAGAACTCGACCAACTTCAATTGTGAAGAGTTGTATCTTCAATCAAGCCTCTGATTATAGTCGCTCTGAAACTTCTAAACTGTACCGTACTGGCAACTCGACTAGAGGATTGTAACTGGCTTGGGATTTGAAAATGGAAGCTTTTTAGAACTCTTTGGAAGAAATGTAAGCTTTAGAAGAGAAGAGATTGAAAGTGAATTGGTGATTTGAAATGATCAAAATCCTTCCCTATTTATAGTTTTTCCAAAGGCAGAACTCCGATAGAATTCGAGCAGAATTCGGATAGAACTCTTTGTAACAAATCGCAACTGAAGGGAGACCAAGTTCAAAATCAAACGTTCATATAATGTTCAACTTGGCCGAACTCTAGCCAAACTCTGGCCGAGTTCTGTCAGGGTTTGGTCAGTTGATTTTGTGAAAAATAATTTTAGCTTTTTGAAAAGTCCTTCAGAAGCTTTTTGTAAAATTAATATTTTTTAAAATATAGATCATTTTAAAAAGATAGGTCAATTTTCAAAATTATTTTATGATAGCCTATTTGCCAGTACGACTTGGTGTACAATATATTCCTAGACTCAATAAAATGAAAATTTATATTGCTTTGAAGGAAATACATTCTGAGTGGCAAACAACTTCGGCCTTGAACAGAGTAGATATCCATCGTTGAGCAGTGTCCAAAACGTCGTAGGTAAACATCTGAATTGACTTGCATTTATATCGATACAGAGTTTGATCAATTATTAAAATCAGGTTTGACCATGACCAATGGGCCAACAGTGCGTACTTGTAGTGTTAAGTAAGGGGTTCATGTGGCTTAGGGTGCATATATTGCACATGTGCAATAATGCACTATTCTCTACAACATGACACCAACAGCAGTAGGTGTAGAAGGAACAGGTAGCAGTGGCCTTGTGCACTTGTGAACCTATGTACCTAGGTGCATAACTCCTGTACAAGGGTGCACACCTCCATTCTTTCATATTTCCAATAGCAGGACTGCCCTATTCTGTGGTAAAAATGTATGTGAGTAGTAGTATTGACAATAAAGAGGTTTCCTGTGTTGGGCAGCAGGATAAAGGGCGTTCTTATACCTACCTGCAGTAGGCAGTGTGTGACTACCTAAGTGAGGTAAAGGGTGTTAGTGAATAACTGAGATAAGGTAAGGGTTGGTAGCAGTAGGAGATTCCTGCCTAGGTGTAGGTTAAGCTTGTGGCAATAGCTTGTTGCTAAGGTAGAAATTAAGCATTGGGGGTTCATATGCAGGCATTGGGGAAATTGACCTGTAGGCACATCAGGGAGTGGCTAATTGGGAACAATTTTGAACTATATAGCAGTTTTTGGTGGGTTAGCAGTTAGCCTTGACCACTAAGGGAAGGCATTCATAGCAGCATAATAAGGAAGCATTAGCCACAGGGTTAGGCGAATGCTGTTGTAGTTTAGAAGAATTGCTAGTAGCAGTAGGTATTGAGCACTGCCTAGTATATATGTGTACGTGTTGTGTAAGGATATATATAGATAGCCGTAGGATAGGAGTGGGTGATGTGCTTGTGGTGCATTGGTATCCATATACCAATATAGAAAGTGTGATGGTTAGATGTGGATTAGGATATGTGTGGGTATGAATTTGTATATGGGTATTGCTACAGGATAAGTGTCAGGTAAAGTTCAATTAAGGGTATCTTACTTTGTGTATAAGGTAATGTAATAGACTATAGGGTAATTGGGGAAAATGGCTAGGTATTCTATCATAGGGTATATGCATATACAATATAGATAGTTACATAGGATATTAGCCTTGTATAGAGTAAAATATCCTGGTAAGGCAATGTATGGTCCTAAAACCTAAGTATGACCTAGATTGGTCTAGTTTAGCAAGATATTGACCCAATTGACCTAGTTTGACCTAGAAATGACGTGAAAACGTAGACTTGACCTAGTGTAGCATGTTTATGATTCGAAAACACAAATTGACTTTTATATTTCATATTTAGGTATTTCGTATCGGATATGTTGACATTTCACACCGGATCTCATGCTAGTAGATTCTCTGATAATTTTACGTTTATGATATTTCTATGTTTCCTGTATTTAATATAGATATCCTTGTTCTTTTAACATATTAGTTATATGGATTGGTATTTTCTGGATCCGTCATGAGATATTATTCCTTGTGTATATCCTATACAATCCCTATTATTATTTTTGTATTATATAGACACTAATTCCTGCCAAGGCTTACGACCTTCTTAGGGAATCCCGTATTTTAATGTACCATGGTTGGATCCACTATATTAGTCGGGCACGAGGAGTATTAGTGTAGATACATGAAATACCCTCCTTGTGCGTGACTTGTTTCTTGTGAGTTTAAATCATATACCGCATGTATGATTAATCAGCCTATAAATTCTTATGCAAGTTTCCAAGTCGGTCACAGGTGAAAACTAGAACTCACTTACATAGATAGCATGATTTCTTGACTCTTGTACATGATATAACCTGTTCACTTATTCTTGTTCTTACCTACGCTTTTACTCATGCCATGTTACATTCATGTACACATTATTTATTCTTGTATATTCTCTCTATTTACTATCAATTAGTCTTTATCATTTACAGGAACTATTACTAGAAATGTAATCCGCTCCAATTCTGACTGGATATATTTTTCAGACGACTCAAATGATGGTGGCCCTACCTACTACGCTCCCAGGATGCAGTGGGTGTAGACCAGGAGACCCTGATCTAGGAAGGCTTAGCCCCAGCTTGTTGACACAAAATCACAGTTAACCAAATATTGATAAAATTAACAATATGATACTTGTCATAATTCAATATGACACATCTAGACTGAACTCAGTACAAGACAGACTACGGCTCGTACCTCCAGTGTACTATGTTTCGAGTCTGTATTTTATACTTTTCTTGAGTCTAGATAAATGTAAACTGAGTTACAATGAGCAATTTTGGCCTTTACCTTTACCTACACAATAAACCAAAAGCTCCACCAAACCAAACTAGCCCATACAGCCTACTGGACCAATTCTGTCTTCTGGAGACAGAGTTCGGGCCGAACTCTGCCTCCACATAGAGTTCGGGCCGAACTCTGTCCCCTAAATCCAGGACCCTAATTTTTAGGGTTTGCTGTCTGCTAGTTGTCCAATGGCCAAAAATTTGAATTCTTGACCCAGAATTCTGGCCGAATTCTGCCTATCCAGAACCCTATAAATAGGCCTTAAAATCTCACTTTTTCAATCATCCAATCTTCTCTTATCTTCTCTCTAAAGCCTTATACACGCCTTACCCTTCTCATCTACTAGCCACAAGCTCCCTAAGCCTCGAAGTGCTCAGTGCTTTTTAGTTAGGAGTTTGTGCAAGAGTTTAAAAGTCGCTTGGAAAATTCCAAGCATCGCTACTGCGATCTCTGTAAGAAGTTGATGTGCTCTTCTGAAGAAAAGGCACGGGGTGCAACTACTATTTCACAAATACTGGATTTAATCCTGAGCTAGAGTTCTCAGTCCTGGATTAGTCCTCCACGAGGGAAACCAGGTTAAAATCGGCTGTGTTTGCGTATGCTTTCTCGCCCTTTATAATTTCCGTATTTACTCTGATTATTTACTGTTGGTGAAAGAGTTTAATTTTTAATTGGATATTATTGTCATAAACTCTATTTACCCCCCTCTAGAGTTGCCTACTTGTTCTTTAATTGGTATCAGAGCTCTGTTCTTTCAACAAGGACTAACATCCTAGAGCTGATCCACGACAACCACACAACCCGTATTTTCCAATCACGGTGAAGGGCAATCCACTCATAGGTCTCACCTATTTGATGGAACAAACTACACCTATTAGAAAATAAGGATGAGTTTTTATCTCAAGTCGCTAGACTTCGACCTGCGGACCATTGTTACCGATGGTTACAAAAAGCCCGCCAGGATAGTTGTCAATGGTGATCTCGTTGAGAAACCCCACGACAAATATTCTAACGATAAAAGAAACAGACGAGTCTAGACACGAGAGCTATTAATGCTTTATTTTGTACAATAGACAGGAATGAGTTTGACAGGGTCTCAGCATGTACCACCTCTTACGAAGTATGGAGACTTCTAGAAGTGACGCATAAAGGAACCACCCAAGTCAAGGAGTCAAAAATAAGTTATCTCACTTAAGAATATGAGGCGTTCAAGATGAAGCCTAATGAGACAATCACACAAATGTTTACAAGATTCCTCGACGTCATCAACCCCTTGTCATCTCTCGGCAAACAATATACAAATTATGAGAAGATCCGAAAGTTACTTAGGGGGCTACCAAAAATTTGGAACCCTAAGGTAACAGCTATCATAGAAGGCAAAGATATCACCATATTGTCTATGGAGACTTTGATGGAAAAGCCGATGACTCACGAGCTTGACCTCAAAGACTTCGAAGAGCCTGCTCCAAAGGCAAAAAAGATTGCCCTTAAAGCTCATCGTCAAAGGGCTGATCCTGAAGAGACTAATGACGACAATTCGGAAGGTGGTGATCAAACTCTCCTTGTCTGCAACTTTAAGAAGTTTTTTTGCTTCAATCGAAGAAAAAAGGAACAACAAAAAGTTGAAGAAGAAGAGCCAACATGCTACGGCTGCAAGAAGACTGGACACGTCCGAAAAGACTGTCCATTCGCAAAGAAAAGCAACCGATATAAGAAGCTCTATAAGAAGTCTTCCTCAAGAAAATATGCCAATACAAGCATTTGGCATGAAAGCGAAGCTAGTGACTCCGAGGATGAAAATGACTCCCCTCAAGACACCGCCAATGTATGCCTAATAGCAACATCGGATAAGGTAACTAGCGATACTCTCGATGACATCACTTTTGATGAACTTGGCGATGCATTCAATGATTTACTAAATGACCACAGGAAAGTCATTTATAATATAAGTATGCCAAGGAGAAGATCAAAATCTATAAAGTCGAGATTCAAAAACTCTTTCTTTACTTGATAATGTTAGAGATACTCCACCCACGGAAGACACTAATGAGGTATCTAAGATTAAGTTAAGCCTACATGATGCCGAAACATGTATTAAAAAGCAAACACATGAGATCATAGCACTCAACACCGAGCTTGCTGAAGAAGAGAAAAGACACAAGATCTCTATTGCTAAAATCGATGGTTTGAATCCTAAGTGTAATGAACTGCATGCTGCCTCTAAGAAATTAGAGATTAGATTGGGAAAACAGGTTGCTCAACCTCAAACCCAATCACATAAGACACATACAAAGCACAAGACCACTCAAAATAGTCAAACACGTCATCCACCTGCAGTACGCAAACATGCCTACATGTACACGCACTTCCATACAGCACATGCACGTAGAAACTATTCTCATAACTATCATTCTACTGCTACACAAAATCATCTTGCTACACATAGATATAACCATCACCATACTGCATATAGACATAACCAGCATTCTGCTGCCATGTATAGCCCTATCCTGCTGCTTCAGACCACTTACCATGCTACATATAGATATCATCAACATGCTCCCAATACAAGTATGCATGCTACATGCACCTATTATGGATTACATGGACACATCTCACCACAATATAGAATTAGGAGATTAGTAGATATAAATCTATATGCATGGGTGCCAAAAACTAACATTTTAGGACCCACAAGAACTTGGGTACCAAAGGTCACATCTACTCTTGATATAGGTGGACCTTCCCTCCTCAACTGAAAGTAAGTGAATTCTCGATAGTGGATGCTCGCGACATATGACTGGAGACACAGATCTTTTCGCATCACTATCGATGAAGAGGGAAGGGTATGTATCCTTCGGCAACAACCTAAAAGGGAATATTATAGGCAATAGTACTATTGGTCATCCTCCTTCCCCTGCAATAAAGGATGTCTGCCTAGTGACCGAGTTAAAGCATAACCTACTCAGCATAAGTCACCTTGCTGATCATGGATATGATATTAACTTTTGACAAAATAAATGCTACATTTATGATAGGTCAACGGAAGACATCGCTTTTGATGGGATAAGAGAGGATAACATTTACATTTTCTATCTTTCTAGAGATACTAACAGTGCAGGGAGATGCCTCTAAGCCCACAAGGATGAGAGATTATTATGGCACCAGCGTCTTGGTCATGCCAATATGGATACTATATCCAGGCTATCGACTAAGAAGTTAGTAAGAGGCTTGCCCGACATCATATTCAAAAAGGACATGGTTTGTGCCGAACGTGAGTTAAATAAGGCAACCATGTCATCATTTCATTCCATAAACACTGTAAGTACTACTAGACCCTTGTAATTACTTCACATTGACTTATTTGGTCCTAGTAGAGTAGCCAGTCTTGGTAAAAAATTCTATGCTTTTGTTATAGTAGATAATTTTTCTAGATTTACTTGGGTTTCTTCCTTACAAACAAAAGTGATGCCATTTATGTTTTCAAAATTTTGGCTAAAAAGGTTCAAAATGAAAAAGCTACATGATTACTCGAATCCGAAGTGATCATGGAGGCAAATTCGAAAAAACTGATTTTGAGAAGTTCTGTAATTTAAATGGTTTTGATCATTAGTTTTCTTGCCCTAGAACTCATCAACAAAATGGTGTTATGGAGCAGAAGAATAGGACTCTTGGTGATATGGCTAGAGTCATATTGAATAAATTTTTACTTCCAAAACATTTTTGGGCTGAAGCTGTCAGTACATCGTGCCATATTTTAAATAGGGTGCTCATTCGACCTATTACGAAGAAAACACCCTATGAGCTTTGGATTGGTAGAACTCCAAATGTTTCATATTTTAAGGTTTTTGGTTGTCGATGTTTTATCCTTAACACCAAAGACAACTAAGGCAAATTTGATGCCAAAGCTGAAGATGGAATTTTCCTTGGCTATGCGGCCAAGAGCAAGGGATATAGAGTGTTTAACAAATGCTCATTGATTGTAGAAGAGTCTACCAATGTGACTTTTAATGAGGATAACAGTGCAACAGCTACTTACGACGATGATGTTGAGCTATCAACTTCTACGTCGATGAATACCACCACTAAAACCAATTCTCTGGAGGGCTTGCCAAAGAAATTCTCTTTCAAGCTGTCACATCCAGAAAACTTGATAATAGGTGAGATTTCACACGACATAAGTACTTGATCATCGTTAAGAGACTCCATTGCTAGCACTGCCTTCATTTCACAAATTGAGCCTAAAATTGTTTTAGAAGCTTTTAATGATGAGTTTTGGATTTCTGCCATGCAAGAAGAACTCAACCAATTCAAGAGAATCCAGGTGTGGAAACTTGTCCTAGGCCATCTAATTATTCGATTATTGGTACGAAATGTGTCTTTCGCAACAAAATAAATGAAGATGGTTCAGTTACATGAACAAGGCTCGTCTAGTAGCTCAAGGATACAACCAAGAGGAAGGTATCGACTACGATGAGACATATGCTCCTGTTGCAAGACTGGAATCCATTCAGATTCTTTGTGTATTTGCTAACTTTCAAAATTTTAAATTGTTTCAAATGGATGTTAAAAGTGCTTTTCTGAATGGATTTATTAAGGAGGAAGTCTTTGTAAAATAACCCCCTGGTTTTAAAAATCATAAATTTCTCGACCACGTTTTCAAACTCAAAAAAATGCTATATGGCCTCAAACAAGCCCCTAGAGCTTGGTATTAAAGGAGAGGGTTTCTTGGATCATTCTCTTCCATCCTTCATCATCCTTTTGAGGTATAATTTCACTCTTCTCTCCATCTAAATTTCATTATTTTTCTTCATTACTCATGGCTCCCAAGTTGTTTAATAGAGACAAGAGGCTTCGAACCGAGGATGCGACCTCTTCGAATCCTCTTTCTTGCAACGAACAACCTATTCCGGTTAACCAACCTATTCAACAACCAATTCACATGTTGTTCAATCCACCTCATCCCATTGACCCTAACACGTACGATGACCGAATATTTGTGTCACTAGATGCTTCAAACGAATGGTTTAGTGATTTTCGATCATATCCAGTGTATGCGGGTCATCATATTAACTTTTTCTTAATATGTCTCTCTCTCTTTATGATTTATGTCTTGATGAACTTGTCACCACTAATTCACCCATCTATTTAAATGCCATTCAAATATTTTATTGCAATCTTACTACTGATGATACACGTTTATATTG
Organism: Iris pallida; assembly: GCA_029216955.1. Taxonomy (NCBI): domain Eukaryota; kingdom Viridiplantae; phylum Streptophyta; class Magnoliopsida; order Asparagales; family Iridaceae; genus Iris; species Iris pallida. The sequence continues at coordinate 29,353 of JANAVB010002680.1, forward strand.
ACGTGTTGCTGGCATTGATATCTTATTTGATGACTTTGAATTGGCTGAATATCTTGAAATTCCGAAGCCTAACTCATGGGAGAAACTTGTTGATGCTCGCAAGTTTCAATTCCCCGATGTGTCTTCCTTAGAAAGCTTCAAGGACGATTTGTGTACACCTAACACACGTCCACGCAAGCTTCTTGCCAAATATCTCTGTTTTGGGAAAGCTTGTATTTATCAGGATATTCACATTATCATATCATATTAAATTGTATTATATATCTCTGTTTTGGAAAAGCTTGTATTTATCAGGATATTACATCGAAGCAATATTTACGGGAGAGCTATTGCTAGTTCTGTACTAATTGCGGGGGAGCTACTACTTTTTAAATGTGTCCAGGTATGAACATTGAATATACAAATATCATTTTGTCAATTATCAGTATGGGGGAGATTGTTGACACAAAATCACAGTCAACCAAATATTAATAAAATTAACAATTTGATACTTGTCATAATTTAATATGACACGTCAAGGTTGAACTCAGTACAAGACGGACTACGGCTCGTACCTGCAGCGTACTATGTTACGAGTCTGCATTTTACACTTTTCTTGAGTTTAGATAAATATAAACTGAGTTGCACTGAGCAATTTGGACCTTTACCGATACCTATCCTACAAACCAAAAGCTCCACCAAACCAAACTAACCAATACAGCCCACTGGACTAATTCTGTCTTCTGGAGACAGAGTTAGGGCTGAACTCTGCCTCCACACAGAGTTCGGGCCGAACTCTGTCCCCTAAAATCTAGGACCCTAATTTTAGGGTTTGTTGTATGCTACTTGTCCTACGGCCAAAAATTTGAATTCTTGACCCAGAATTCTGGCCGAATTTTTCCTATCCAGAACCCTATAAATAGGTCTTGAAATCTTATTTTTTCAATCATCCAATCTTTTTCTCTTCTCTCTAAAGCCTAATACAAGCCTTACCCTTCCCATCTACTAGCCACAAGCTCCCTAAGCGTCAAAGTGCTCAGTGCTTTTTAGTTAGGAGTTTGTGCAAGAGTTCAAAAGTCGCTTGGAAAATTCTAAGCATCGCCACTGCGATCTCTGTAAGAAGTTGACGTGCTCTTCTGAAGAAAAGACAAGGGTGTAACTACTATTTCATAAATAGTGGATTTAATCCTGAGCTAGAGTTCTCAGGCCTGGACTAGTCCTTTACGAGGAAAACCAGGTTAAAATCGGCTGTGTTTGCGTATGCTTTCTCGCTCTTTATAATTTCTGTATTTACTCTGATTATTTATTGTTGGTGAAAGAGTTTAATTTTTAATTGGATATTATTGTCATAAACTCTATTCACCTTCCTCTAGAGTTGCCTACTTGTTCTTCACAACTGAGGAAGCTTTTGTAGCGACTCAGTTAGACTATGTTTTTTACTGGATATGTCTCCAGCCTTATGACTCTGGCATGTTTAATATTTCAGACTTGTATCAAGAAAGATGACTCTTAAACCCTGGACATGTATTATATTATGTTAAACTTCTGGATATTTTTTTATTTCATTATATATTATCGTGCCATTTATCTTCCATGTAGACCTGTTATTGAGTATTAATACTGTCATTAATTATCCTCTGATTGGAGTTGAGATACCTCGACAGGATGTAATATTATTGTTGTTAGCTAGTATAGTAGACCCAAATAGCATTCTACCGTCGATAGAATTGTCATTAATCAAATGAGTTGGGCGTCGTCTCGCACTCGAGCCCCTATATCGGGTACGGGTCGTGACACATTTTTGTGGTGGCCCATGCATGTCAGGCTTTCAATTAGAGTGATATCATAGTAGTGCAATGACTTAGTTATACTACTGCGAGCCTGCGAGAGGATATAGAAAATTAGATATTAGGATGAGAGAATACTCAATCACAATTAGGATCCCTTGAGAGATTCCTAGGATGACTCCTGGGAATCTTACTATAAACTTCATCTCGAAATTTGTTTCCATCTACTCTTCCTTGTCGTTGTTGAATTTCATTCTTAGTGATCGTTGTTGAAATTTATTCTTGAAGTTCGTTGTTGACTTTAATTTTTATATCAGATAAATTTTATATACTAAGTTAGGGTATATTTTGATGACATTCGATGAGGACAGTATGAAAGGTAAATGCCTGCCTCGATTATGGAGTCTGGAGTTTATCGTAGCCATACTAGCTGGCGTGGCAACGACATAGAGCCTAACTTTAAATATACTTGTATTAATTATGGAATTTAGAGTTTTTGCATCCACACCAGTTGGAGCAATAAAAAGTCTATACGACATGATTATAGGGGTATATATCTCAGGTATGGACTCTATTGTTCATCGCAACTATGCTTAGAGGCGTGACGAACATTCTAGGTAACATGACTACGGATATAGCTATATAATTATCATATTGTATCTTAAATTTGTTCTTGACATATCATCTCTAACATCCCATTATGTTATAATAGAATTTATTGCCATCACCTTACATAGCTCAACAATAAGGACATCTCTAGTTCCTCTAGTCCAATTCCTTATAGAGTTTTATTCTGTTATATTTAAGGCACCTTGGATGGTGTAGTAGCTTGATACCTTGCACATAGGTTTGTGTCCTTGAGTATCAATGTTGGCTGTTAGGAGTATAGCTTGTGGGTTTTTGAGTGGTTTCTGGTTGGGCATATGAGCTATATAGGCAGCAATCTAGAGATGATTCATAGTGCAATACCTTGGTAGAAATAGTTCTATGGTTAGTAACAGTATAGTAGTATATGTACCAAGGGTAGAAGGTGCTATATTTAATTTATTGTCGAAGTTCGGGTAAGTACTCTAGGTTGATTGTTAAGTGCCAGTATATTGGTTAGCATTAGGATTCCAATATAGAAGGAGTAAACCTCTAGTACTAAAAGCATTCAAGATATGAGTAACCTAGTGGTTGGGGTAATAAATATAGGCCAAATCCTTGAAGTACCTTAGTAAGCGTGTATCCCGTGAGTGTCAAACATAGGAGCTAGTGCCATGTGATAAATAATGTCAAAAACCCAGGATGGTATCCTACAAATAGTAAGTTAGAAGTCTTAGTATAACATCCCAGTGGTATGCACCAGTAAATTGAGGATGAACCTTAGTACATGTATTTTA
>JANAVB010002680.1:37500-45077 GCA_029216955.1 Iris pallida
TACGGAGCGGGACACTACATAATTACCCACCAAAAAAAGTTTCGTCCTCGAAACTTAAGAAGAAATTGACGATATCCATAGCAGCGATAGTCCTCATCCTTCGCCATCATCAATCCATGAAATCACAATTCAGATCATATCAAAACTCTTGTTCAATAAAGCATTTCAATCTCAATCAATCAAATCGAAAACATATGTCGGCATCATAAAAATATTTACGGACTTATTGTATGGAACGTTCATCTCATTGATGATATCAAGCAAGCAAGAAAATTTTTGATGAGGAGAACTTCTATGATCAATCGAATCAATTGGCCAGAGGATCATGTTGCTCTAATACCACTTTGTCACGCCCCGATCCCGCTAGGGACGTCCGTCTTGCCTGGATCCCTGCGGGATCGTTCGTCCTCGCTAAGGCGTGATGCCGTACAAGCCTAAGTTATGCTTACACAAGGCCAGGACCTGAAGCAAGATAAGATAGACAAGACTGACAATACGCAGCGGAACATATTACAGATAATCGAAGCAGCAACGGACATATTTCTGAATACATGCATTGAACACAATGGTAACAAAAAATAATTCTCTTTATTGATTTCATTTGAACATACTATAAGCTCTTGATTCTCTCTGATACAATGTTACATTCTCTCAAAACTTTACAGATTACAATAATTCCGTTTCCATACATTACATCCCTTTATATGTAAAACCAACTCTTGCAACAGATGTCATCTCTTGGCATCTTTTCTGATTTCTGGCTCCTGAGGATGAGGCTGGGGCTATCGCTTCGGACTATCATTCTCGATGCATAGTGCACTTGCATGCAGACTAATCGTGGGTCAGTATATCAGCATACTGGTGATTGTGAATAAAGAGCTACATTTGTCTGAAATGATCACTGTTCATTTAGTGAGAAAATGTTTTTTGTGATATGATCTTGCTACTTTTACCTAGATTCATTTCATGAATACAGAGTCAGTTTATAATCTTCTTTGAAAAGCCAATATTTCATTTCCTTTGAAGCATACAAGGGACTAGTGAATTTAAGCATGATGACTATTCATTTCATGTGCAGTGCGCAGCGTGTTTCATGAGCATATTCACTTCTCTATTCAAGCAGCTCTTAGGGATAATTACAAGCACGATATCATATCTTTTATTTAGTGGAACATAGCATTTCTTTGCACGGATTAATCTCTGCAAACAATTTATATGGCAAACTCAAGCAATACGTATTATCACTTATTCAGTGACTCTTGCCATATCCGACCGTCCATCCCTGCACAAGACAAGGATTAGCATAAACATGATAAAATGAACATTGTTATTCCCTGTTCGTCTCTGCATCGTTAGCTCCTAGCAAAACATTTTTGACACATGCAGACTCGATTGGCAGCTGTGACTCTCCGGTTCAGCTTTGCACCAACCAATATCTATCTATATGATGGTCCATAGGAACCCATGATTAGCCGCTGTGACTCTCCAGTTCAGCTCGTCGCTAAGGACTCAGATTCGACTCCCATTTTTATATGGAGGACCTAATCTCTCCTAGGCGAGTGGTCCAAGCGCCCCAAATCTACTCGAGAGACAAATTTTTCTTGTTAACTAGTTGTTCGAGACCATATGCATGCTCTAGCAGTTCTATCAGATAAGACAGATTTGTGATCAGATAGACGACATGTTCTTTTCATGCCTTTGCAGATATACGACTTGTTCAATTCGTGCCTTTCTTTATTTATGTCAACATGTACAAGTTCGTATACATGTCTACAATTCTTAAGCATACTTAGCAACAAACAATGATCAAGCATTCAATTCGATTCATTTGTCTTCTCTTATCTATTAAGCATGACAAATATCATATCAGTTCTTATTAGCAGGCAACAAGTCTTCTTATTAGCATGCAGATTATTTCTTTCTTGTTCTTAGCATAGCAACATGTGAAATATCTTATAGGCATACATACTGGTTATCGTCTTATTATTAGCATGACAAGGTTCTCTTAATCAAGGAAACATTTTCTTAGCAAGGAACAACATGTGAATTCTTAAAGCATACTTGAGATTTACCATCTTGTTATTAACAAAAGTATTCAATCAAAAACTCAGATTCTTATTAGGCGTAAGCGAATCAGCAAATGAGACTTCGTCTACTCACCCAGATCAATCGTCTTCTGTTGCAAAGCCAGCAATCCAATCTTTTTGTCTATCTAGTGCCTTCGCAGAGCGGAGCACTACAGTCTCTAGACGCATCGAACTTTGCAGCCTCTCATTTTGTGGCGCCCTCGAGCTGAGGTTGGTGGAAGGTTATTCGGTGTGGCACCCTCTGTATTTTCTGCTGGCCTGGGCCCTACGAGTTATGCGTTTGCCTCAGTGCCCACATTTCTTCTCCTTCTGCGCAAGCGGGTGGATCGATCCCTTTGCGTGGCGTACGTCGTTTGGCACAAGCCCTTGCAGTGGTGGCGCCAGAACCACTTTTGTGCCAAGCGAGAATGGCCTTCAACCCTAGTTTGCCGTTTACTTCGTGCCTCTTGTTGTTGGTGCAGGTCATCTACGCGCTTCCAGCAGATGGCGCGGGTTCTGCCAGCCCTGCCACTGCGGCTGGTACAGGTTCCTCTGTGCCCTGGTCTTTGTGCCCCTATTGGTGGTGAAGGCGGATCTGACTCCTCTTCTGGCGCATCTGGCCCTCGCGCACCTGTGGGTGGCACAGGCATTGGAGCACTTGCAAAACCTGCTGGTGGCCTAGGCTGCGGTGTTGGTGCTATTTCGTTCCCCCTCTCCTTTGTCTGTGAGGGTTGCGATGGCCTCGGAGTTAGGCCCGTCCCATTTGGCGAACATTCAGTCTGCGCCATCTCTTTGACAGCTCCTCCTGGGGGTTCAGTCTCCTCAACCTCCCCGCCCACCTCCAGGCATCATCCACCTACTCCTTCGAGTCTGTCCTATGCGAAGGCGCTCAGATCTGACTGTGTAGAGAATCTCTTACCCCCCAAGGAAATCAACCTTCAGGACATCGAGTACTCCGCTCCGTCAGACAATCAGACGATATCGGTTCCCTTCTGCATAGACAAAATGTCCTTATTGTCTGCCACCTTCTCTCAGACTTTCGTCTTAAAATCCTCATCGGGTTGTCCGAAGCTCGCTAGAGTTCAGGAAGTGATCGTCGGCTGGGGCCTCACAGCGGGATACAGGGTTGCTCCTATGGATCCTAAACACATGTTCCTTCACCTCTCGTCGGAGAGTGACTACAAGCAGGACTGGACAAGAGGTATTTGAAGGATGGATAATTATAGCATGAAAATCAGTAAATGCTCCCCAGACTTTAACACCAAAGAAGTCTCGGCTACCGTATCAGCCTGGGTCATCCTCCCAAACCTTCCCCTCATATGCTTCACCCCGCAGGCTTGAAGAGAATTGCTAAATCTTTCGGGACATTTGTGGCCTTGGCGGAAGAAACCCGTAACCTCTCCAGGGGAAACTATGCCAGAATATGTATGGAACTTGATCTGACGAAGGACCTACCCAACCAAATCCAGATAGTGCATGGAAACAAAATGCACACCCAACAAATTGTCTATGATAACAACTTGATCTTCTACAAGAATTGCCATTTGAGTGGCCACTCCACAGAATATTGCTACAAAGCGCACCCGGAGCTGAGAGAGAAAGGTAAGTCGAAAGACAGTATCCTCTCGTCAGAACAAACAAAATCTCGAGTCCCCGATCATACCTCTATTGAACTCTCACATCCGATTTGAGTCCAGCACCGATACCTCATGCCCCTCATCCCCAGCCCCTAGAGTAGAGCCATTGTGTCCTACATACTCCCAAAAATTAACCTCTCCAACAATTTTGATATTTTAAACTCTAAATTTTCTGATACCCCTCAAGAGACCTCACACACTGAAGTTATCACTAGGGTTCCCACCCGGAGTTCGAATCAGTGAACACCGGAGATACTAGCAGGTTCATCAGTCTCCGGAGAATCAACAGGTATCAAGCCAAGGGGACACCTGCACAAGAAACATTTGACTTCCCCATAACTTGTAATACTCCAAACAATCGAACGTACACACTGGCCAACATTTGCCAGGCCTCAGTTGCCAGGTGCCAACAGGCCATTGAGGCCGGCTTCGTCAGCCCGAACAATTACTTCGAGGCATTAGCAAAAATTGTCGAAGAGGCCTACATGCACTCGGACGAGGAAACATTTGATCTAACTAGAGACTACAACACAGGAAGGACGGATAGGAGGTTACCACATTCAGTAAATCAAAAAAGAAGAAGAAACAAAGCATTAAAGAGTACAAAGCATCAAAGAGTCCACGGGCTTGACCACCAGGTCAGCCGCAAAACTCTCCAAACCCCCCACCACATCAATCCCGGTGCTTAACATTTTGCATAGAATGTTAGGGGTCTGGTAAACAAACCAACCTTGAGAAGAGCTATCAGTCTCAAGAAAACCCACAGAATTGACATCTAGTCATCATTGAACCTAAAATCCCACATAAGAAACTTAAATCCATCCAGCTTTAGTTAAGATTCCCCTGTCTTAGTGGGATGCCACGACATTTGCATCCTTTTCTTGGCTAATGTTAAGTATGGTGTTATCCATGACTCCAGGCAGGAGCTTTCGTATTGGATAGAACATCCTATGCTTCTATCCCGTTCCTTCTGTCCGCGGTCCACGGTAGTTGTGACCTATCTGAATGCAGACAACTCTGGGATGCCCTGAGAACCACTCATTCTAATCACATCAACCTCCGTGGCTCTGCGTAGGTGACTTAATGCGACCACTTGTAGAGAAAAGATGTTCGGGGGTCGTACTCCCTACTGTCGGCTATAAACAACTTCAACATCATTATACGACGCATATGTCCCCCCTCCAGTACTTAGACAACACATTCACCTAGTATAACATGCAATAAGGAGCCGTCGGTAATACTCTCGATTAGATCGTGCCCTCGTTAATGCTCAGTGGGACGATATGGGTATCATCTCCAATCTCTCATACCTCAACCTTTCAGAATCGGACCATTTCCTCATGTTCATTAAAATTAGAAGTAACTTAAACCAGATCAAAAAAACTTTTCATTTCCTAGACCTCTAGAGCCGTCACCCACAGTTTAGGAACATCGTGGATGCTGCATGGTGTACCCCTTTCGAACATGATCCTCTTCGTCGCGTGGATGCCAGGCTGAAAGCCACGAGAAAAGCCCTTACTGTCTAGAGCAAGGAGGCTTTCTGACATATCTTGCAGGCCGTTCGCATAGCTGAGGACGATGTTACACGCACGGAGATTCTATTTGCTTCTAATAGATCCCGGCAGCCCGTGCTTCCCTCAATCTCACTAGAGAGCTGCTGAAGGTTCGGCTGAAAGTTGAAACGAAATTCTAGAAACAGAAAGTGAGACTGACCTAGAACATCAAAGGCGACAGAAAATCTAGCTACATCGCTCATGTGTCAAAGGGTGCAGACAGCAACTCAACCTCCATCAGATCCAGACGAGAGTGGTCACATTCTGAAAGATCAACGTAGTATCCAATCTGCGACAACTAATTTCTTCTTCTAGTTGTTTACTAAAGATAATATTGTCAAGGATGCAGATTTTGTAGCTGAGATCCTTCGTCTGATCGAAGATAGTAACTACCCCCTTTCGAGACTGAAGTCAACGATGCAGTTTGGGCCCTTAAGAAACACAGTGCGCCAGGAGCTGATGGATTCACCGGCGTCTTCTTTAGATCTTGCTGGGACATCATTAAGTCGGATATCCACGAGGAGGTCACTGCCTTCTTTCTAGGTACGAAATACCCAAATCGATTTCTAGTGCCAACCTTATACTCATCCAAAATATGGACAACCCGGAGACCTTCAAAGACTTTCAACCTCTGAGCCTACGCACCTTCACAAACAAAATCATCTCTAAGATCATTGCCAATCGCATGTCTGGGCTTCTCCCCAAGTTTATCTCTGAGGAGCAGAGCAGCTTTGTTCGTGGTCGCAACGTCCTAGACAATATCCTCCTAGCTCAAGAAATGATCACCTGCATGAAATTTCGGCTAGGGGAGGGAACATTGCGATCAAGCTGGATATGGTGAAAGCTTACGATAGTCTTGGTTGACAATTTATGATATAGGTGTTCAGGGCTTTCGGTTTCTCTGAGACCTGGATAGATATTGTATACAGATCCATCAGCAATTCCTGGTTCTCCACAGTTATCAACGGACAAGCAGAAGGTTTCTTAAAATCTAGCAGAGATGTCAGGCAGGGAGATCCATTATCATCTACCATCTTCATCGTTGCAGCCGAAGCGCTCAGCAGAAATCTTAACAAAACGGTTGGGGCTCCCTGTTTCCAATATTATTATACTACCACTAGATGTCCGATCATCACCGACCTGGCTTACGCAGACGACATCTATATCTTCTCCTCTGGAGACATTGGGTCTGTAAAAGTGGTTCATAAAACGCTGGAGAGGTATACTAGATGCTCCGATCAGTGTGTCAACCCCAAGAAGAGTGTTATTTCCACTCACCATGTCACGACCCGCACCCCGTGTAGGGGCACGAGAAGTGGTTACGTCCAGCCTACGCTACAGTGTCGGTGGTAGAACCCTGTCCTAGGTCACATACATCTAACAGTTATAAGGTACCTGTGCAGTATATACACTCCGAATAGAGGTGACATAATAAAGTACAACTCAATCACAACTAAAGAAGAAAGTACGATAAGATAGAATAGATGAAACATAGAATCCACAGATGATAAATACAAGATAGAAAGATAGCTAATGTCTAAGATAAACAACTCCACAAATCCAAAATACAATCTCCAAAAAATACAAGTGTCCCAAGACAGAATGATAATAGAAACTAGTCTAGCTAACTAGCCTAGTCTACTGGGGTAGTATCATATACAACTGCTGGGTCCTCCTGAGGGTCCAGCTCACATGTGTCATCTAGGCCTGCTCTGTAATAAGTGGGACACAGCTCCTCAAAGTCATCTGTAATATTTCAATAGGTCCAGTCAGGACTGGAGCGAGCACAATATATCTCACACAGTTCATATCATGACAGGAATATAATACAGGCAATAGAGTAAGATACATGAAACATTGAAGAGTATACATGAGTAAAAGAGAAGACTGTAATGAAACATCTACTATAAGTAAAGAGCTATAGTGAACTAGTAATATAGAGTACAAGCTAGACATATGAACGGCTTGATAATAAACATAAGAGGTTGTACATGGCTACACTACTTTGAAAATTGTCCACATGACTATTTATACTCCCCCGTACCCCATTCAATACACAAGGATTCGTTCAAGTTATGTTATTGTACATGATTTCATATGGGGGCCCATAAATGGGTGCACATGAATATAAACATGGGGGCTCCATGAACATCAGAGTACATGAATCACGAGAGTGCACATGAATGGTGAAAGCACAAAAATACATGATGAAAGTGAAACGCACATGACATTTTGTATCTAATGATCCCAAGGGGGATAACAACATATGAAAAGATCCATATAGTACTAATCCGTATTTCATCGTGTCAGCATCAAGTAAA
>JANAVB010002681.1:0-40708 GCA_029216955.1 Iris pallida
CCAAACAAAGGAAGAGAAGAGCACCGCAAGTCAACCTGTCGCCAGGGGAGGCTTCAAAGAGCCTCCAAAGACCAAGAAAGACCGCAATCGAAACCGCGGCTAAAGGAGCAGCTTTCAACACAACCAGAATGGGCAACACCCACTCTGATAGAAGAAAGAGCCCCCAAAGCTGCAGCACCGCAATTCCGATCGTGGCTCTTCCCACATAACGAGACGAGGCTCGAGCATCCCAATCTTTGGATGCAACAAACACCTTCCGCCTGCCTCAGAAGCCCTCGACTCCGACTTTTGGATGTAATAGTCACCTTCAAGTGCATCAATAAAGACATTGCGTCGCATCTTCACCCTCGGGAGCATCTCGTCAATAGAATGTGCTCGAGTAAACAAGTTTATTTCGGGAGGACGTAAGAGAACGAGAAGCAAACTCTCTCCATGCCACTATTTATAGGCCGAGCAAATCAAACCCATGCGCCAAGTGGCTGGCTCTCCGAATCCCGTATAATAAATTTGCATTAAATGGATGAACCTGACGCTTCGAATTTAGCCAAGTCAAAAACGGCTATTTAAAGCACTCGAAGAACGTAACAGTCGCACCAAAAGACGTGTCAAGCGGAGCGGATGTGCCGGCCAGACCGCGCATCACACAGACACGCCCCTCACCAAGCGCTTCACAGCATGTGCTCCCATGCGGCCCCATGCGCCCAGTGGAACGCCGATCGATGCGCTCAACAACAACCTATCACCTGTCAAAGAACATTAAATGCTGAAGTCTGACAGAGTTGGCAGCACGTCCCCCGAAGACTGCAGTTGACAGCTTTTTCAGAAAACGAAGCGTCGTCGACGTCAGCATCATCATTACTTCCCTCGAGGTTATAATCCACGTGGCCGCCCAAACCATCTTGCATGCGCCTCCACAGTCATGCGCCCAAAGCTCTGTATGCGCCTCAAAAGCCATGCGCCTTAGACTTTTCTCTGATCCCTAAACACAGAAGTAAAGTCACTACTAAAGCTCTGCATGCGCCTCAAAAGCCATGCGCCTCAGACTTTTCTCTGATCCCTAAAGACAGAAGTAAAGTCACTACTGAAGCCTCGCATGCGCCTCAAAAGCCATGCGCCAAATTGTTCGTGACTCCCAAAGGTTACGAGCCAAAGTCTCCTCATGCGCCCAATCCCAGGCGCATCCTACCAGATCATTCTCCACCAAATCTGAGATCTTCGAGCCATGGACCTACGACACGTGTCCTTTGACTCGATTCACCCAAGATCTCAGCAACAGAAAAATTCTTCCTCCTGCTACGTGCCAGCCCACAACAGCAGCATGAAGAATTCAACTCCTCAATCAGGGCGCATCGTCCATGCGTCTCTATCAGCAATCACCACGTGGCGTCCCCGCGTCCAGAAACATCCTACATATGCGCGCATGAGCAGCCAGCCTGTAGACTATAAATAGAGGGATCATTTTTCTCTTACACACACACAGAGACGAACATACATATACCGACAGAGACGTCGCACAACCACCGAGGCAGATACAGACACTCAACGTCTTCTTCCTCTCTGCAAGCTCCAGCACCCAAAGCAACCCAGATCTTCAGAGAACCGAGAACCGTCGTCAGATCGTCAACGGAGTCAACGCATTACCACTCGCTCCATCGACACAAGGGACCCAGATAAACAAAAGTGTACTCCTAGGACTACGTCTAAGTCCTATATTGTAACACTGTTCTGTTTGTATTAAAATTTCTATCAAAAGATTTTAATGACAAAAAGCTGGCGACTCTGCTGGGGAGGGTGTAATCCTTTACTCTCTTTTTTAGATAAAGAAATACAAAAATTTTTGTGATGTGTTCATTTTTGCTGTCATGAACTTGATAATTTGTGTGGACTATTATCTTTTGCGCACCTTGGTTTTTATGTATAGATAATAAGTTTGAGAGAACCAACATGTTTGCTCAGAGGTGATGTGGATATGGTAAATATGGGATTCAAATGATAGAATCTTTCTACTCAGAGGTGTTATGGACGTGGTAGGAATGCTCTGGGGGATACGGAACTACTCAGAGGTAATGTGGACGTAGAAGTTCTGCGATGAATGTACGGCAACGCAGGGGTTGTCTGTACGAGATGTTTACTCAGAGGTAATATGGACGTGGTAAACATGATGGGTAGCATAGTTTACGGAGTATAAGATTCTGCTTTGTAGGGCGTAGGGGGACAACTCAGAGGTGATGTGGACGTGGTTGTCCTTCTACTCTAGGATGCCACGGAACAGCTGGGTTCCAGAAGCATCTGATTTTGTGGAAGTCCATGTCTGAAAGATGTCAAGAGTAGTACTTTTTTAGGAACTTGCCATTGATGGGCATCATGAACAAGTCTCCATTGGGTTTAGCGAGGCGGTAAGCACCGTTTGAGTATACCGTCTCTATGATGAAAGGTCCCCACTTGGGCTCGAACTTTCCTGGTGTCTTGTGAGTCAACACCATCGGCCTCTTGACTGCCAGAACCAGGTCGCCTACTTGGAAAGTCCTTTGCTTGACCTTCTTGTTGAAAGCCTGTGATATACGGGCTTGGTAGAGTTCAATGCGTTGTTGAGCTAGGAGACGCTTTTCGTCAAGTGCTTCTAGTTCTCGCAGACGACGACGTTGATTATCCTCTTCTGTGAGTTGGTTTGTGATTGCTACGCGGAGTGAGGGTATCTGGATCTCGAGAGGTAGTACCGCTTCGCTCCCGTAGACCAGGGAGAATAGTATGTTTCCTGTCGGGGTCCGTACCGTTGTACGGTAGGCCCAAAGGCATTCGCCGAGCTTTTTGTCCCAGTTGCGTTTATTGGATGAGACGACTTTTTTGAGTAGCCTGACGATAGTCTTGTTGAACGCCTCGGCCAATCCGTTTGCTGCCGGATTGTAGGCGGTTGAGGCCATGTTTTGAATGCGATTCTTGTCGCAGAATCTGCTGAAAACATGGCTGATGAACTGAGGACCGTTATCGTGGATAATCCTTCGGGATATCCTGAAACGGTAGATGACATGGTGCTTGATGAAGCTGATCACCCTAGAGCTCTTCACTTCCACCAGTAGAACTGCTTCTGCCCATTTGGAGAAGTAGTCGGTGATGGCTAGGATGAAGCGGTGTCCTCTCGATGAAGGAGGGGTGATTGGTCCTACAATGTCCATACCCCAAGCTTCGAAGGGCCAATAGGCGATTGTAGGATGTAGTGGTTCTGACGGTGTATGGATGAAGTCTGCGTGAAGCTGGCACGTATGGCACTTTTTAGCATAGTCGACAGCGTCAGCGGCCATGGTTGGCCAGTAGTAGTCCATGCATCGCAGTCGATCCTGCAACTTAGGGCCAGGTTGATGGGCTCCACAGGTCCCATCGTGAGCTTCTCGAAGGGCTTCGGCTGCTTCTTCGTTGGATAGACATCGCAGGAGAAGCCCATCGTAGGAGCGTCGGTACAGCATTTTAGTAGCTGTATCGTAGTAGAATCGAAGGGAGCGCCTCCTGACTGAGATGGCTTCTTTCGGGTCTTCTGGGAGAATTCTGTAAACAGCGAAGTCGATGAATGGGAATCTCCAGTCTCGGACATTAACACCAGCACTTGTTGACATGGCATGGGCCACTTGTGAGCACAGGTTGTTTTTAGGACAGACCAAGTCTCGACCAACTACCGTGACATAGTGTTGAGTCCCGAGAGGTGCTGCTAACGAGGCTGCGAGGCCAGCCAGAGCGTCAGCCTCCAGATTTTGTAAACGAGGTACATGTTCGATGAAGAACTTGGCGAAGGTTGAAATGATGTTCAACGCAACTTCATGGTAAGGGATCAGGTTTTCATGGCGAACCTCGTATTGCCCTCTGATCAGGTTTACGACGAGTTTTGAGTCACCGTAGGCTTCCAGATGATCCACCCCCAGCTATCGCGCCAGCTGGAGTCCCATGATGAGAGCGTTGTACTCGGCAACATTGTTGGAGCACGGCTTTGAAAGGAAGTAGGCGCGCTGGATGACCAGCTGATCGGGGGAGACTAAGACTACCCCCACTTCTGCGATGATTTGGCCTTTGGGGCCTGTTCTTGAAGCGCCATCGAAAAACATCCGACAGACGAAGCTATCTTCGGTGACGTTAGATTCTTGGACCTCATCCGGGATGTCTTCATAGAGTCTGGAGGACTCCGGGATGGGGTGTGCAGCTAAAAAGTCAGCCAGAGCCTGACCCTTGACGGCTTTTTGTGGAACGAACACCATATTGTATGGTGTTAGCAGGATCGCCCACGTAGCTAGCCGAGAATTTAATGACCCTGGCTTTGTCATGAGAACTCTGAGTGGATTGACTCGGGAGATGACATGAATCGTCTGGCCCGAGACATAACGGTGAGTCTTCTGGATGGCAAATACCAACGCCAAGCACTCCTTTTCAACGGGATTGTACCGGTGTTCGGCCCCGATCAGTGTTCTACTGAGGTAGTAGATAGCTTGCTCATAGCCTGTATCACTGTTCTGAGCCAGCAGAGCGCCGAGGGAATGATCCATGGCACGGACGTAAAGGAGAAATGGTTTGCCGGCGACGGGTGCCACCAGGACTGGCGGGCTCGTCAAGTAAGCCTTGATGTCATCAAAACCTTTTTGGCATTCTTCTGTCCAGACGTAAGAGACTCCTTTCTTTATGAGCTGAGTGAAGGGTTGACACTTTCCGGAGAGATTTGCTATGAACCTCCGAATATATGCCAGACGTCCCTGCAGGCCTCGAAGTTCTCGGAGGTTCTTCGGAGGATCCATGTCCAGGATGGCTTTGGTCTTCTCGGGGTCGACATGAATGCCTTTCGCCGTGATAATGAAGGCCAAGAACTTTTCGCTAGAAACCCCTAAGAAGGATTTAGCGGGATTCATCTTGAGTTGATGCGCCCGCATGAGATCGAAGACTGTCTTCTGGTCTTGTAGGTGATCTCCTTTGAGACGGCTCTTGACTGCGATGTCATCAACATAGCATTCGACTGTCTTGCGAAGATGCTGACGGAAAATGGTGCTCATAGCTCGTTGGTATGTGGCACCAGTGTTCTTCAAGCCGAAGGGCATCACTGTGTAGCAGAAAATGCCTTTTGGAGTCCTGAATGACGTATGTTTTGCGTCATCGGAGAACATCTTGATCTGGTTATAGCCCGAATACCCGTCCATGAAAGACATGCGTTCGAAGCCACATGTGTTGTCGATCATCACGTCGGTGATCGGAAGCGGGAATTCGTCCTTCGGGCAAGCGGAGTTGAGATCCTTGAAGTCGATGCAGACTCGTATCTTCCCATCTTCTTGGTGACAGGGACAACGTTGGCCACCCAATCCGGGTGTTGTTCTTCACGGATGAAGCCGCAGGTCAAGAGTTTGTCCACCTCCTGATCGATGGCGTTCATGATGTCAGGACGAAAGCGTCGCTGTTGTTGTTTGATAGGCTTGGCATCAGGTAAGATGTTAAGCCTATGCATCGCGATCTGGGGATCAAGTCCCGGCATATCTTCGTAGCTCCAGGCGAAGACATCGATATACTCTTTAGCCAGCTGGATTAAAGATTCCCGGTCTTCTCCTTCTAGGTTTTTGCTGATGAAGATGGGTTTGGAAGAAGATCCATCCCCAAGGTCGATCTGCTCGACTTCGTCTTCGGTAGGGGGTTCACGTAATTCAAAACGAGACTCCCGCTGTTCTCCCAGGCGTTGAGCCCAGGGTTCTTCTTCGAAGAATTCTGGCGTTTGGTTTTCGCCTTCATCTTCTTGAGATTGTGCAGTTGTCATGTTGGCTGATAGCACTCTTGAAGACTGAGCCGATACTGGTATCGAAATCCTAAGTTGATGCTTCGGACGAGTGAGAATGTTCTACTTCTTCTGCCTCCGAACTCTCTGGTGTTGACGGCGGCGTGACGTAGCCCACCCCCCCCCCCCCCCCCCCGTCGAGTTCGATGATAGTAGTCCTGCGACTTTCCTTTAGGTGTTGGAAGCCGGATAGGAAGACGTCGACCCTTACCGTAGTTCAGGCCTTGGTTGCTTTTTAGGTCGTAACCCATCTTTTGGATGAGGTACTTTGCCTTGTCCGTGTACCGATAGACTTGTATTCTGCCGGTATCTGGTTCTTGCTCGAGTGGTGGGAGGTCATGATGACGCTCGACTTTGCCGAAGATGATGGATTCTTCGTCTTGATTCCGCGGTGGGACTACAAAACAGATCCCTTGGGACGGGACTACTCGATTTACATGATGGACGGTCGTTATTTGTGTTTGCAACGACCGTAGAGCGTTATCTAATGTATACATGGCATTCCAATATGGAAGACTATAATAATTAAAAGACACTCTATATTAATGAAACACGAGATTTTGTCCCGCGGAATTACATTGTCCAGAGAGGGTGCATCTACATCAGCAGATATATATTCCCCTAGCACTTCATCTGTGAGTACTAGGATTGGATCGGGAGAGTCCACCACAGCTTTGGTCTTAGGGTCCGAGAGGGCTATGTGGGCCTTCTCCGACAGCTTGGATGAGACAGATGATCGCGGCGGCTTGCCCTTAAGACGCACCTTCAGAGGTGCCTCAACTGCGCCTTTGGTGATAGGTGCCTTCCCTTGTAGTTTTGCCATAAGGGGAGCCGATGTTTGAGGCAGCTTTTCCTTGAGCCATATCTTCAAGGGAGCTTCAGTAGGTTTTCTACCTGGAGTAGTTGGTGCTTTTCCATGTAGCTTGATGCTCATGGGAGGCAACGTCTGAGACGGCTTCCCTTTGAGTCAAATTTTTAGAGGAGCGTCAGGAATCGAAAGAGTACCTCCCAATGCCCCTCCTTGAGAAGGAGTAAGTTCCCAGGGCATCCTTCTCTTGGAAACTAAATGGTAGAAGGCCGTCAGCGGCAACTGGCGTTCAAGTTGTCGCATATACAGAACCATGTCCTTTGCAGAGAAGAACCAATCTTCTTTGATCTTCAGTATCTTCGCCTCGGAGGAGATCAGTCGGTCACCGAACAAAAAGACAGGTTTTAAGAAAGTCACATCCTCGGATTCAGCAGACTTCATTTTACCGCTCTCCATCATACTCTGGAGGAAAATCGGCGACTAATTCTGGATCTGCAATATTCTCTCAGGAGGTTGATTCTGTAGGATAGCATCCTTCGCAGGATTGATAACCTCCTCGTCAAAATCAACTCCCATTTGACAAAGAGAAGCATCCAGGAGAACTTCATTCAGCAATAGGATAGTCATCAACACTGACACAACAAAAACAAAAGTCAGGGAAGAGGCTTTAAGAAGACAAAGTGTGTCAAGCAGCCTGGCGCATCATCAGGGTTTTAACCCATGCACATCAGCAGTGGAGCTTCGGTGCATCATCAAGGTGTAAACCCATGCGCGTCAGCAGTGAAGCTTCGGTGCATCATCAGTGTGTAAACCCATGCGCATTAGCGGTTAAACCTCGGCGCATAATCAGGCCTAAACCCATACGCTTCGGCAACAAAAAGTTAGAGCACACCAACTCAGCCGTATGAGCCAAAACGCGTCTGAGTTAAAAAGAAATAATAATGGAAAAGACGACACCCATCTGTCACCGCAGGTCGAACATCGGCCGGAGCCACAATGGTGACAGGAGCGTCTTCCTCGGCGAACTCTGCAGGCTCCTTTCCCTTGCCAGCACCGCCACGAGGAGTCTTGGGAGCCATTCCTTGAAAGGAGAAAGTTAGGGTTTTTTCAAAAACTCTAAAAGAAGAAAGCAAAGAGAGGAAGAACTCTCTCTCTCCATCTCACGCCTATTTATAGGCTCAGTCGCACGCGTGAACCGATGAAGTGTGACCTCAGCCGCCGCTTCGGGTTCTGTGAAGAGATAACTGCAGATAAATCCAAAAAGATTATCATTAATCTTCTTGGTTATCGAGGCATTATCATCTGCATGAACTGAGAGGAGCATGCGCCCCATCACTGATGCGCGGAGTATCCATGCGCCCGAACAGTCATGCGCCCCAACCACCATGCTTCTTATTCAAAGTATTCCAAAACATGACAAAAAAAGTTTTGAAAACTTTGAAGAGGGTCTTGTAGAAGCATGGAATTTCACGATCAGAAATTCTATGCGCCAAACACTACATGCGCCAGGGAGTTCAGACAATGATACAGCAAAACAAGAATATAGACATTAAAGGAAGATTTTTATTTCATATAAAAGTCTATTACATGTCTTAAAAAGGGCAGTACAAAGGAGAACTTCTACAAAAAGAAAGGACCCTAAGTCTACAGCCGGGGCAGCAGCCACCATGCGCTTTCAGTCAGGCGCATCCCACCATGCGCTCTCAGCCAGGCGCAGCAGCCACCATGCGCTCTCAGCCTGGCGCATCCCACCATGCGCTCCCAGCCGGGCGCATCCTTTCTGTAGTGTCCCAAATTTGTGATACGTATTTAGTGTACGTATACGTGTTTTGGACCCGTATTTTTGTTAATCATGATTAGTTAATTTTGGTTAATTTTGTTTGACTGGTTTAATTGGCTTATGGTTCATCATGGTAATTGCATTGGCTTGGTTCGGTTCGGTTTATTTGACCTTGCTTGTTTTGGTTTATCATATGGAGAACCACTCCTACCTACCACCACCTTCATTAATATCCCACTCCCATTTCACTATCCACATTAACTTTCTTCTTCCCCACCATTACTTCTCCACCCACCAGGAGAGAGTGGAGAGCTTAGGCAAGTGCAAATTGCTTCATGGAAGACACTACAAAAATAACGCATTTTAGCGACGTCAAAAGACGTCGCTAAATAAAGAAAATCCGTCGCTAAAATAAATTTACGACGTATTTAGCAACGAAAATTGGGTGTCGCGTATAGGCATGTCGCAGATGACAATTTTGTCGCAAAACGTCGCTGTTTGCGACGGCATGATTAGTGTCGCAAGACGTCGCAAAATTAGCGACAGATAGCAACGTAAGGTTACGTCGCCAAAATAGCGACTTAGAGCGACCACGTTACGACGCCATAAACTTTATATATGATGACATGGCATGGCAGCCACGTGTGCACTTTAGCGACGCCTAGCGACAAATTTAGCGACGTCCGCTGACAGGTTGTCATTTCCTACGTCAGCAATTTAGCGACGTCTAGCGACGTTACGTCACTAGTTAGCGACGTATAGCGACGTGTACGTTCCGTCGCTGTCCGTCGCGAAACGTCGCTATACGTCGCAGATATTATAAAAAAAATTTAAAAAAATATAATTGGTATTTTTGTTATGCTGTGTGTCTGTGTTTACAGTGTGCGTGAAGTGCAGTGTTCGAACCATCGACAGTTTCGCTTACTGTTCTATGTTTTATCTTGGATAGAAAGAGCAACAGTTCAGGGTGCACTTCTCAGAGCTTCCTCTTCACGTCCTTCACCTTCTCGGGAACCTTTACGACGTCCGAAGAAAGTGAAGGACGTGAAAATGAAGCTCTCAGAAGTATATCCTGAACTGTTGCTCTTTCTATCCAAGATAAAACATACAACAGTAATCGAAACTGTCGATGGTTACGAACACTGCATTTCACATTCAATGTAAACACAGACACACATCATCACAAAAATACACATTATATTTTTTTAAATTTCGGCAGCACCTCCTTTGTATATCAGATCATCGCTTATAACCCAGCGTAGGTATATTTGTCATCCCCGTCGCAGATATCACAAAGTAAATATCACAATAAAAATAGGAGGCAGTGCAAAGTAAATATCACAGGCACACATCTCACAAACATCCAATAGAGTCAAATAAAAATGGAAGATGATAAAAAGTTTTCCACCAAGTGTATAAAAGAAAGTGTACCAATAAATAATTTGCCCATAGGGCCAATACATACAAGTCATAAAAAATCAATGAAATCACTACAGACCCCTGCCGCGCAACTGGGATAGAATGTAGTCATACTGCTCCTGGGTGAGCTGCACCGTAGGGGCAGTAGGAGGCAGTACAATGTCTGGAGTCGGCACCGTCGATGGACCGGAAGGACGTATCTGCTCCAGCTCTCGCAGTCGCTCACCATAAACAGCAAGGGTACTCACCACCCTCTCAGTACTCGCCTCAAGCGAAGCCGAAACCTGAGTGAGTGAGGCAGACATGCTCCTCTGCGATCCCTCCAGCTCGACCTGTCTACGCTCTGTGCGCTGCATAGACTCGGTGAGCGTCTGCAAGCTGGCAGCTGTAGCCTGATGCAGACTCATCAGCTCCTGTATACTGCGCTCGACCGCATCAAATCGTCAGGTGACGATCGAAGGGTCGGATCGTCGCTCGACCGTATCAGAAATCTGCTGCTGTAACTCGCGACGCAGCTCCTCGATCTGACGACGAACATCCTCAGCTCGTGACGACGCCTGCGAAGCCGGAGACTGCGCACTGACAAAGGGGGCCCGGGATGACTTCGAAGCCAAATACGCGCCGTAGGATCCCGTACCGTAGTACGTACCCTTCTGAAGACCGCCAACGGCGGTCATCCAGAGCTCGTCCGACGATGGAGCTGTAGGCGGCTAGGAGGTAGTACCAGCCCCTCCCTCTGCTTGTGCACTAGCAGCAGCAGCAGCAGCCGCCGTCTCCTCCTGTAGCCGAACAAACTCGCCCTAGAACACGTTTGCTAACGTGTAAGTGTTTGCTAAAGTCTATATTGATATCTATTTTCCTGTTTTCTAATTATAGTAAATTAATATAAAGAATAGAACGTACATATGTCGGCGTCGCCCTCTCGTCAATGAACTCCCCAGCCCTCCGATGGGTGACCAGGAAGACGGTCACCATGTTCGGGTCCTCACCCTTTTTTACCTGTTAAAATATATTATCTATTATTAGTATTAAACATTCTATCGAACTATATTAAATTAATGTCCGTCATAGGAAACATACCAGACGACAAAAATGCTCCGTCATCGGAATGGAGCCACCACACCACTTACCGGCGCTCGACCGCGCCACCTTGGCCTTGTCAGACCGCTCCTGGTACTTGGGCTCGCGGAATCTAGCCTTCATCGCATCCCACTGCTCTGGCGTGATCCAACCATGGATCGGCTCTCGAGAGTGATCACGACACTTCTGGTCGTGGATTGCATCACGGATGAGCTTGGCTGCGACGGCAAAAAATTAGCCCTCGATCCTCGCCGCCCGGTGTGGTGGATAGAAATAGGTCCTCTACAAGAAATAAAATACAAAAGTTGTATAATGTACACAAATGATTATTAAAATTTAAAATAAACAAATTTTTATCTTGAAGTGGGCGAACCAAAAGGCCTTCCTATCTGCGGGAGCATCTGAGTAGTTAATCCAAGGCCCACCATAGTTCTGCCTCAGAAATATCCCCAGCTGTCTCTGTACTGCAGAAGGCCGATATCTATACAATAATAATTTTTCATGAATATATATCTACATATGATCATTTGAGAAATATATATTAATTAATTAACTTACTTCATAGGCCCTTCCGTCCAAATCTCCATACGCGTCTCGCCCGGGGGAGCGCATGGAGGGTCGCTCTCACCTCCTGCCTGGACAGGATCAGTCTGATCGTCGTCCTCCATATGCTCGCGTCGGCTCCCCCCATAGAGCCGTCGACAGGAGGAATGCTGGACGGGGATCAGGGATGCTGGACGCGGGATCAGGAAGACTGGACGACGATGGAGGAGTCGCCAACCTGCTGGAACTGCCCTGTCCCGGTAATGGACCGGGAACAGAATGGTACACTGGCGTACTCGGAGATGAGGATGAGGGTACGGAACTGCCCTCTCCATCCCCAGGCCGAGGCTGACGGGACTGCCTAATGTAAAATCCTCCGCGTCGTTCTCCTGGTCTAGTCATACCTGATAATAACATATGAAAATAAACAAAATACATATTTATAGATAGACATCACAGATTTTTGAAAATATCATGGTCACAGATAAAAGTGTCACTAAAGTGTCACAGATTTATTATTACAAAAATACATATTTAATGATAGACATCACAGATTTAATCCTCTTCTGAAATTCATCTAGTTCGTTTAGCTCATCTTCTTCTTCTTCTCCTCCTCTACATCTTCACTTTCATCTGCATCTTCCTCTTCAGATAACTCTACTTCTTCTACATAATTAGATGTAATGAAAAACTTTCGTCGTGTCCACTTCTATAATATTTGTTACAAGGGTAGTTCAGTTCATCATGTTGATAAGCTATATCGTCAACCTCAAAGGTATTTCTAGCTTTGGTCTTGCACTGCCCACCAGTCCGACCTTGTTGTTCCCCGTTTAGGATAACTTGTGAAGTACACGAGCATTATTGATTGCATGGCCAGTTGCTTGCAAGCTTGCATGCAATTGCATGCAACTTGCCTGGGCCGCATAGGCCATTGAAAAATTCATAGCCGCATGGCCTTGCAAACATTAATGGCTTGCATGCATGCATTAATTGCTTGCATTAAATGATTGCCATTAGTATTAAACATTACTTGGCCTTAGCATTAATTGCATGCATGTATTAGATATTTGTTCGCATTAAATAAATACTTGGCCGCATGAGAATTCAGTTGGAACATGGGAACAAAGTTGCATGTTTGGCCGCATAAGAATGCTTGGCCAACACCTTGCTTGCATTATATTAATGCAAGCATGCATGCTTGAGGTAGCCGCATGTACGTACATGATATTAATGTATGCATCATATATTAAAGCAATTGTAATGCATTTCTACAAACACCAGCCGCATGTAATGATATATAATAGAATATAATCTAAAACAACCTCGACCATGATACGGGTGATAAATCACATTCTCTCCCCAACCTAGATGATATACAAATCCAACTTAAACTTCCCTCGGGGGTCCACAAACTCATCCCAAGAAGGAATAAAGTTTGATACGGACAGTTATTTCAGAAATCAGGACGAACAGGAACAAATAGAAAAGTTTCGAAAGTTTGAAATAAGATTCCCAGGGGTCATCCCTTGAATCTACCAAGAGTTCCTAATACGTGACTGAGTACCAAATCCTAAAATATCCATGTCTCAACCTTAATCCTAGGGCAGGCTCGCAGTAGTACAGAAAAGCTCAAGTACTACGACTTCGCATTAATTGCAAAGACTGACCTGCATGGGCCACCACTAAAAACGTGTCACGACCCGCACCCGGATATACGGGTACGAATACTGGGCCACGCCCAGCCTACGCCGCGGTATCGGCGGTAGAACGCTGTCAAGTATACTATACTAACTACAACATCTAAGAATCTATATCTAGAAATGTACTCATGTCACATCACAAAACTAAGGAAGATAAGACAAGAAATAAACAATATCACTAGAACAACTAGAATCTACAATGATCATAAGACAGGAAAATAAAGAAGGAACAACAGGACTAACTAAGGATACTACCAGGCAACTCATAGAGAAGAATAGTGGGAACCACCTCAGTTAGCATCAACATCTGTAATATTTCATAACGTATCCAGTCAGGAGCGGAACGAGTACATATATCTCATAACAGATCTCAAGATAGAATAAAAGCTATAAGACTGTAAATAGAGCATATACAATAAAATCATGGAGTGTACATGTATGTATCATGGCATGGTAAGCTATAAAGCTAGAGCTAGAACAAGAAAATAGAACGGGATCATGGCATGTACACGAATCAAGGTAAGCTATATATCCAATGTGTGAGTAGTAGTTTCAGCTTGTGATCGGCTTGGGTACCTGTCAAGAATCGGCCTGGCAAGTCATAAGTGCGGTATATGACTCACACTGTTCGGGAATCGGGATGGATCTGATCACAGGCATACGCTACTACTCCCCCTACCCCAACTGGTAGAATAGATCCAAATAGGACACGTCACTGCACGGGATTCTAATGAGAAGGTCGCGAACCTGCTCTAGAATCAGTGACCATATATCGAGCAAGAGCTACAAGGGTGCTTGCACAATACATCCCAACCTAAGAAGGAGAGACATCTCTCGTCGGTATCCAAGAATACCAATCCGTGAGAACCATGTGTCAGGGATAAGCATATCAACACTAATTACATGAATCATAACAGTTATCATAAATTGGAAATAAGTTATCAAAGAATGTACTCGCCTGGGGTCCTGCTGTCAACATGAATCAGGGTTCAGAGTAAAGCCACAGACCTAAAGATGAATAATACAAGAGCTGATCAGGGTCAAAAGACATACTAAACATCTAGGTCAAACTAAGTCAAACTAAGACAAACTGGGTCAAGGTTGACGTACAGTTGACTTTGGTCAACTGGTCAACTCCGGTCAACTCTAAGTCTAATCTAGGTTAAATAGGTCAATGGTTGACCTACAATTGACTTTGGTCAAAAAGTCAACGTTGGTCAAGTCTGATCAAACCTAGGTCAACTTATGAATTTCAGTGATTTAGAAATCACTGAAATCGACGGGTCTCTAAAACCCAAAAGGAGAAAAATATTATAATAATAGGATGACACAAAAGGGAAGAAATCTACAAATATTGTCGGATGATAAAACTAACATCACCAACGTGTCCAGAATGGTCAAATCAGCTAGGATAGCCTGTCCAAAAGTCCAATTTGGACACAGGAGCAAAACGGTAATTTTGGGCCAAAATGATGTCCGCCGTTGGACACACTTTGCACCGAAAAGCGTGTCAGGATAGAAGTCTACAAAATCTAGCAAATTATATGTCCATGAATCCAGAATGATGATACGAACCCAACGGTATGTCCAAAATTGGATTCCGTTGACCCGATCTCAAATTGGTCCGTTGACGCGGACATTTGGAATCTGGTTTGCACGGAAATGCGTGCCGGAGCAAATGTCTTCAAACTCAGCAAATTATATGTCAACGAGTCCAGAATGACGACACGAACTCAACGGTATATCCGGAATTGGATTTCGATGAGCCGGCGTCAAAAAGTTCCGTTGACTCAGAAAGTGGGACCCGCTTTGCACCGAAATGCGTGCCAGGGCCCACGTTCTCCAAATCAGGCAAACTTTATATGAAAACATGCCAGAACGACGCCACGAGTCTACTGGTGGTGTCAGAATTTGAATTCGGAGTCCCGGGTTCGAAAATGGAATTTTACAAGTGCAATACTAAGAATTCGAACGGCCAACTTTGGCGTCGAATTCGACCGACCTAACAAGCTCAAACTGAAATGAAATCTAAAGGGGGCAGGAAGAGGGTTATACCAGCTGTGCACCGGAACTGACGACGCGCAAAACGAAGCTGCGACGGCGAAGATACGAACCCGCGAAGTTGGCGTCGCAAAACTGTCCAAAAATAACACAATTTAAAACGTCAACTTGGTGGCCGGTTTTGATGTACCAACGACGAAATTAACGGGTAAAATTTCAGGGGAGTGAAGGGGTATATACCGAGATTGAGACGGAGCAAGGAGTTCGCCGATCCAACGGTCGGATTCTCCAGAAAATCGACGCGAAGTTGCTGCCGCCGAGACGCGAATTCTGAAATTTTTCCCCCGCGCGCGTCGACGGGATTTCGTTCAAAACGCACGAATCGTGTATTGTACACGTCGGGGAGGCCGGGGACACACCCGGGTGGTCGCACAGGTGCGCCGGACATGGGGGAGTGTCGTGGTGGCGGGCGCCGGCCACGGGGTGGCGCACGGCGGCGGTTGACCGCGGTTTTCCCGCGCGCGCTGTGCGACGCACACCGCTGCTGCAGCTGCACAGTGGCATGCGGCGGGGGCTGCGCGGCCTGGCCGGGGCATGGCGGTGGTGGTGTTCGCTGAGGAGGGGAGGAAGAAGAGGTGGTGGCGCGCGGCTGCCCGTGGGTGGTGCGTGGCGCTGCCTCGCGGTCGTCGCCGACCGGCTAGGGCGGCGCGGCTGCTGCTCGCGCGCCGTCGCAGCGGCTGCGCCTGGGCGGCCATGGCCGCTACATCCACTCGGAGGAGGAGGAGGAGAAGAAGGAATTGATGGTGATGGTGGGCTCGGCCATGGAGGAAGGAGGTGGAGTTGATGGAGAGGGAAGATGATGGTGATGGTGTAGTTTTGTGTGTTTTAAAAAAAAAGAAGAAGAAAGGAATGGGGGAGGGTGTTCGTGTACAGCCTGGGGAGGGGGCTGTACTTGTGTACATGAGAGAGAGAGAGGGTGAGGTGAGAGGAATATTGTATATAATATATATATGTGTATATATATTATATAATTAGATATTTAGAGATAGAGAGAGAGAGATAGATATTATTAGAGAGAGATGGGGAGGGTGTGTAGGTCGGCCACATGGGTGAGGGGGGGGGCTGTCCTGATGGAAGAGGGGAGGGGTGTATGTGTGATGTGTGGGGAGAGAAGAGAATTAGATATTATATATATATATATATATGTATATATATAATGAGATATTTGTATATGTATAGAGATATTTAGAGAAGAGGAAAATATCAGTGGGTGTGGGCAGTCATGATGGAGGGCAACATGGAGCTCGGGCTCGGGTCCGGTCGAGCCGGGTCGGCCCAAAATCGGACAAGGTGCAATATTCGAATTAAAATAGGTGTTTATAATCATGGACAAATAAATAACATATGGGGATTCAAATAAATGGGACACAAGTGGCAGGTGGGTAGTAGGCTTCGTGTGGGCCATGTTCCTATTTGGGGTCGACTGGATTGGACCGATATCGGGCCCGAAAATTAAATGGGAAATTAAATCAGATTTTACGGCAGATAATTAATTGGCCTAAATTGAACCGGAAGTTGTACGAAGGAAATGGAGCACAAAATGGAGTGTCTGAGTGGGACACAATGGTCATGGGTGAAGAGCGTCTCGAGTAGACCAGGCATGACAAGTTGGTTTCAAGAAAAAGGCTAGTCTAGTGCTCCTAAATTAAAAGCCACGGTAACGTGCTTATGGGGATCAAGAAAAAGAGTGGGAAATCAATTAATAATTTAAATGGTCTAAATTGACCCGAACTTGCGCGAAGCAAAAAGAGTACAAGGGAATGAGTTCAAGTGGGATAGGATATATCAAAATGAAGATAACCTCGTCTACTACAAACTCCAAGAAGGAAGTTTCCAGAGACTGGCATCCCTGATGCTCTAGAATTCCAAGTCATGGTAAAGAGCATTAAATCAAATAATAATCAAATAATAATATTCTAATTAATTGATTATTAAAATTAAAAAAAATAAGCTCTAAATTCAGGGGCTTACAATCCTACCCACCTTATAAAATTTCGTCCTCGAAATTAAAGGTTGGTAGTGGGGTTAAAACAAGATAGAAAGTTTTAGGCAAAAACTTAGGCACGATCATAGAATGACAAGTTTGCACGATTAAGATAATCAATTCGAAATTGTTCAGACACGATGATGGATTTTGGCACGATAGAATCATGATATGACAAAATCATATGTGTATGATTTCAGAAATAAGTCAAGTCATTGGGGGCACGATTTAGATATGACAACGAAATCAAAACTTGAGCTTCGTCCGGTTACAATCGAGTCAAACATTGATTAACAGGATTTCAGCTCGATGAAATTAGATTTTGGGTTAAGATTATCAAGATCATGAAAATCGAAGTCGGATAGTCATAATCTAAAACAAGGCTAAGAGAAACAAATGGAAAGAAAAATTTGAGAATAGCGCGATTGAGAGATAGATTTGATAGAAATCGGATTATAGGTCACATGAGCACGATCAAGATCCAAGTTCAGTTATGAAAGACGATAAAATCTTGAAATCGAAATCAAGGTCCTAAAAGCACAATTAGGAAGGAACCCAAGTCACAAAGGAATTTGAAGTCATCTAGAGTCTAGACAGCAACCAAGACTCTTTGGCACGATAAACAAGACGACCAAAATTGATTGGTTAAGTAGAGTGGATCAATCTCACGGTATCAAAATATAATAAACAAATCAAGGATGTAGAATTGAATTGCTTCTGTTATCATAGAAACCAGAATATGGGATCATAGGAGGAAGCCGGGTAATCATCTCGCTCTGCTTCGACTACTACCAACAATGTCTACCTCCGAGACGGATGATTACGGTACTTCCTCGATTTCTCCCAAGATAAAAGATGTGAAAATTCTGAAATTTTCAGAGGTTTCAAGTGTAGATGACAGATGTAGATATGAGATAGGTAATTGGTGGAATCAAGACATAATTGATCAAGACGGAGGAAGTAAGGGTAAGATGAGGAAATCATCATGCAATAAGGAAGAGAAGAATGGGAAAACAGAAGTAATAGTAGGAACTGCTCTTGCCCAATAGGTTAAAACAAGTGAATCAATTTAAGATACGATCTGATAACCATACACGTCTATCCCAAATCATGTTGCCAGAATTCTCGCCACGCCAGTAAGCATAGCGGTAATAACAATGAAGTCCATAACTATGGTATACACCCTATAATCATGTCATCTAGATTCCTTACCACGCCAACCGGTATGGCTGCAAGAGAATCTAAATGACATAACTAGGATAGTATATCCAAATCAGGCTCCATGTCCTTGTCCCGCTAGCTAATATGACTGCGATGAATTCTAAACTCCATAAATAAAGTAGACACTTACCGTTCTCATCGTACTCGTCCCAAAATATGTTTATCAGGATATCTTAACTCAATTCTTAAAAGAATTATCCAAAACAAAATTAAAGGTCAACAACAAATATTAAGATTAAATTCAACAACAAGTCAAGGGTAAGTTAATAGAAACAACGGAAATAACTTCCGATATAGGATTCAGAGGAAAATCTCAGGGAAAGTCCCGAGGGTACTACCTAGGTCAAGATAGGAAATGGTAGAATATAATCTAAAACAAACCTCGACCATGATACGAGGTTGATAAATCACATTCTCTCCCCAACCTAGATGATATACAAATCCAACTTATAACTTCCCTCGGGGGTCCACAAACTCATCCCAAGAAGGAATAAAGTTTGATACGGACGGTTATTTCAGAAATCAGGACGAACAGGAACAAATAGAAAAAGTTTCGAAAGTTTGAAATAAGATTCCCAGGGGTCATCCCTTGAATCTACCAAGAGTTCCTAATACGTGACTGAGTACCAAATCCTAAAATATTCCATGTCTCAACCTTAATCCTAGGGCAGGCTCGCAGTAGTACAGAAAAGCTCAAGTACTACCACGACTTCGCATTAATTGCAAAGACTGACCTGCATGGGCCACCACTAAAAACGTGTCACGACCCGCACCCGGATATACGGGTACGAATACGTGGGCCACGCCCAGCCTACGCCGCGGTATCGACGGTAGAACGCTGTCAAGTATACTATACTAACTACAACATCTAAGAATCTATATCTAGAAATGTACTCATGTCACATCACAAAACTAAGGAAGATAAGACAAGAAATAATAACAATATCACTAGAACAACTAGAATCTACAATGATCATAAGACAGGAAAATAAAGAAGGAACAACAGGACTAACTAAGGATAACTACCAGGCAACTCATAGAGAAGAATAGTGGGAACCACCTCAGTTAGCATCAACATCTGTAATATTTCATAACGTATCCAGTCAGGAGCGGAACGAGTACATATATCTCATAACAGATCTCAAGATAGAATAAAAGCTATAAGACTGTAAATAGAGTATATACAATAAAATCATGGAGTGTACATGTATGTATCATGGCATGGTAAGCTGTAAAGCTAGAGCTAGAACAAGAAAATAGAACGGGATCATGGCATGTACACGAATCAAGGTAAGCTATATCCAATGTGTGTGAGTAGTAGTTTCAGCTTGTGATCGGCTTGGGTACCTGTCAAGAATCGGCCTGGCAAGTCATAAGTGCGGTATATGACTCACACTGTTCGGGAATCGGGATGGATCTGATCACAGGCATACGCTACTACTCCCCCTACCCCAACTGGTAGAATAGATCCAAACAGGACACGTCACTGCACGGGATTCTAATGAGAAGGTCGCGAACCTGCTCTAGAATCAGTGACCATATATCGAGCAAGAGCTACAAGGGTGCTTGCACAATACATCCCAACATAAGAAGGAGAGACATCTCTCGTCGGGATCCAAGAATACCAATCCGTGAGAACCATGTGTCAGGGATAAGCATATCAATACTAATTACATGAATCATAACAGTTATCATAAATTGGGAATAAGTTATCAGAGAATGTACTCGCCTGGGGTCCTGCTGTCAATATGAATCAGGGTTCAGAGTAAAGCCACAGACCTAAAGATGAAATAATACAAGAGCTGATCAGGGTCAAAAGACATACTAAACATCTAGGTCAAACTAAGTCAAACTAAGACAAACTGGGTCAAGGTTGACGTACAGTTGACTTTGGTCAACTGGTCAACTCCGGTCAACTCTAAGTCTAATCTAGGTTAAATAGGTCAATGGTTGACCTACAATTGACTTTGGTCAAAAAGTCAACGTTGGTCAAGTCTGATCAAACCTAGGTCAACTTATGAATTTCAGTGATTTAGAAATCACTGAAATCGACGGGTCTCTAAAACAACCAAAAGGAGAAAAATATTATAATAATAGGATGACACAAAAAGGGAAGAAATCTACAAATATTGTCGGATGATAAAACTAACATCACCAACGTGTCCAGAATGGTCAAATCAGCTAGGATAGCCTGTCCAAAAGTCCAATTTGGACACAGGGGCAAAACGGTAATTTTGGGCCAAAATGATGTCCGCCGTTGGACACACTTTGTACCGAAAAGCGTGTCAGGATAGAAGTCTACAAAATCTAGCAAATTATATGTCCACGAATCCAGAATGATGATACGAACCCAACGGTATGTCCAAAATTGGATTCCGTTGACCCGATCTCAAATTGGTCCGTTGACGCGGACATTTGGAATCTGGTTTGCACGGAAATGCGTGCCAGAGCAAATGTCTTCAAAACTCAGCAAATTATATGTCAACGAGTCCAGAATGACGACACGAACTCAACGGTATATCCGGAATTGGATTCCGATGAGCCGGCGTCAAAAAGTTCCGTTGACTCAGAAAATGGGACCCGCTTTGCACCGAAATGCGTGCCAGGGCCCACGTTCTCCAAATCAGGCAAACTTTATATGAAAACATGCCAGAACGACGCCACGAGTCTACTGGTGGTGTCAGAATTTGAATTCGGAGTCCCGGGTTCGAAAATGGAATTTTACAAGTGCAACACTAAGAATTCGAACGGCCAACTTTGGCGTCGAATTCGACCGACCTAACAAGCTCAAACTGAAATGAAATCTAAAGGGGGCAGGAAGAGGGTTATACTAGCTGTGCACCGGAACTGACGACGCGCAAAACGAAGCTGCGACGGCGAAGATACGAACCCGCGAAGTTGGCGTCGCAAAACTGTCCAAAAATAACACAATTTAAAACGTCAACTTGGTGGCCGGTTTTGATGTACCAAACGACGAAATTAACGGGTGAAATTTCAGGGGAGTGAAGGGGTATATACCGAGATTGAGACGGAGCAAGGAGTTCGCCGATCCAACGGTCGGATTCTCCAGAAAATCGACGCGAAGTTGCTGCCCCGAGACGCGAATTCTGAAATTTTTCCCCCGCGCGCGTCGACGGGATTTCGTTCAAAACGCACGAATCGTGTATTGTACACGTCGGGGAGGCCGGGACACACCCGGGGTGGTCGCACAGGTGCGCCGGACATGGGGGAGTGTCGTGGTGGCGGGCGCCGGCCACGGGGTGGCGCACGGCGGCGGTTGGCCGCGGTTTTCCCGCGCGCGCGGCTGCGACGCACACCGCTGCTGCAGCTGCACAGTGGCATGCGGCGGGGGCTGCGCGGCCTGGCCGGGGCACGGCGGTGGTGGTGTTCGCTGAGGAGGGGAGGAAGAAGAGGTGGTGGCGCGCGGCTGCCCGTGGGTGGTGCGTGGCGCTGCCTCGCGGTCGTCGCCGACCGGCTAGGGCGGCGCGGCTGCTGCTCGCGCGCCGTCGCAGCGGCTGCGCCTGGGCGGCCATGGCCGCTACATCCACTCGGAGGAGGAGGAGGAGAAGAAGGAAGATGATGATGGTGATGGTGGGCTTGGCCATGGAGGAAGGAGGTGGAGTTGATGGAGAGGGGAAGATGATGATGGTGATGGTGTAGTTGTGTGTTTTAAAAAAAGAAGAAGAAAGGAATGGGGGAGGGTGTTCGTGTACAGCCTGGGGAGGGGGCTGTACTTGTGTACATGAGAGAGAGAGGGTGAGGTGAGAGGAATATTGTATATAATATATATATGTGTATATATATTATATAATTAGATATTTAGAGATAGAGAGAGAGAGATAGATATTATTAGAGAGAGATGGGGAGGGTGTGTAGGTCGGCCACATGGGTGAGGGGGGGGGGGGGCTGTCCTGATGGAAGAGGGGAGGGGTGTATGTGTGATGTGTGGGGAGAGAAGAGAATTAGATATTATATATATATATATATATATATATATATATATATATATATATATATATATATATATATATATATATATATATATATATATAATGAGATATTTGTATATGTATAGAGATATTTAGAGAAGAGGAAAATATCAGTGGGTGTGGGCAGTCATGATGGAGGGCAACATGGAGCTCGGGCTCGGGTCCGGTCGAGCCGGGTCGGCCCAAAATCGGACAAGGTGCAATATTCGAATTAAAATAGGTGTTTATAATCATGGACAAATAAATAACATATGGGGATTCAAATAAATGGGACACAAGTGGCAGGTGGGTAGTAGGCTTCGTGTGGGCCATGTTCCTATTTGGGGTCGACTGGATTGGACCGATATCGGGCCCGAAAATTAAATGGGAAATTAAATCAGATTTTACGGCAGATAATTAATTGGCCTAAATTGAACCGGAAGTTGTGCGAAGGAAATGGAGCACAAAATGGAGTGTCTGAGTGGGACACAATGGTCATGGGTGAAGAGCGTCTCGAGTAGACCAGGCATGACAAGTTGGTTTCAAGAAAAAGGCTAGTCTGGTGCTCCTAAATTAAAAGCCACGGTAACGTGCTTATGGGGATCAAAAAAAAGAGTGGGAAATCAATTAATAATTTAAATGGTCTAAATTGACCCGAACTTGCGTGAAGCAAAAAGAGTACAAGGGAATGAGTTCAAGTGGGATAGGATATATCAAAATAAAGATAACCTCGTCTACTACAAACTCCAAGAAAGAAGTTTCCAGAGACTGGCATCCCTGATGCTCTAGAATTCCAAGTCATGGTAAAGAGCATTAAATCAAATAATAATCAAATAATAATATTCTAATTAATTGATTATTAAAATTAAAAAAATAAGCCCTAAATTCAGGGGCTTACAGCATGGGTGGCCTCCCACTCTCTTTGGTCGCATATTTGTTCTTCCACTTTTGGCCCGCATAGGGTCCACTTTGATTGTTTAAATATTTTATTTGCCTGAATTGTGGTCAGAATTTCTTCCCACTCCCAACATGAAAGTTGTAGAGTTTCTCCTTAGCTTCAAGAATACATATATTATAATATATTATTATTTAATTGTACAAATTTTTCCTCTCTTTGATAAATGACATGACTTGATAGTGACCCGCCGTGGTGCACTCCTGACAAGATAACTTGACCTGACAAATTTGACATGATAACTTGACATAATAATTCTTGATAGTGGCCCGTCGTGGCGCACTCTTGACATGATAAACCTGATATGATATATCTCGAATGCTGTTGCGACGGCTAACCTGACATGACGAGATTGAATAGCCCGGACACCGTGGACGATTGTGCTTGTACAAATGAACCCGTCTTGTCCTGCATCATGTCTAAGATGGGGACCCCTGAGTACCACAATCAGGGTTACCCACTGAAATCAACTAAGGCTAACAACTAGAATAAATCCAGTAGTCATGAAGAGATTTTCCAGCTACAGGCAATCCCGTTATCTGGACGTCCCACTTGGGATCTGTAGCCTGCCGACGAGTAGGGCACATTTCCAGCACACTGTTATGTGTTGCACCCTTATTGTACTAATATTCGACCTGGATAACCTGGATAGTCTGCAGGGCTTGTGGCTGTGGAATAATCTCGCTGCATCTTGTTAGTAACTAGGCCTGTGATAGCCCTAGTTAGTTAAAGTATCAAGCCGTACTTATTGCTTGGCCGTGATTGATTGGATGCGGTATAATCAGTCTAGTCTTGTCTTGATCCGGTACAAGATTGTTACATGACCTGTTTTCTTATTTTTATCTTGCCGATAAATGGTAGGAGAAACCAAGTTCTGTTCAGACGAAGGGTTACAACCCCTGTCCTTGTTTGGTTTAAGGGTTGTAACCTGGTTATCTGAATAGTCCCATGGTTATCTCATCGTATATCATCGGCCATGTTTCTCTTTAATTACTGTCTTTTATTTTGTAATTATACTCTTGTGCTAATTTGCCGGTTTTAGTTCCTAAGTGAAGCCTCCTTTGTGGCACTTGCTCTTTCTGGGTTCTGACCCAGCTGGTTTTGTATGGCCAGATACCGGAGCAGTACCAGAGGATCTACCGACCTTCCAGCCACATGGTGACCACTAGAAGGAATCCTGGCAATGAGTGGGTTTATTTTTACTCTCCCACTCTATTGTAAAATTATTCTTTTGAGGCGTTTAGCCGCCGAGCATGTGTTAGCTCGTGTACATTTTTACTTACTGTCTGCCTACGGGCTGTAACATGATTGGCAACCTAGGGTTGATCATGTATGACTGAAACTCTTGCTAGTCCTCACATTTTGTAACGACTAGCTTCATGATCAGCTGAATATGTAATGTTTGGGATGCCTTACTATTGTATATTTGGTGATCCTACATCTTGTAACATTTACTTACTTGCTTGTGTTGAGACACTAGGCTTGTTATTGACCATAGAAG
This sequence comes from Iris pallida, assembly GCA_029216955.1. Lineage (NCBI taxonomy): Eukaryota > Viridiplantae > Streptophyta > Magnoliopsida > Asparagales > Iridaceae > Iris > Iris pallida. The sequence continues at coordinate 24,812 of JANAVB010002681.1, forward strand.
ACTGTTGGCTTGTAGATAAACCCTCATATATCTAGACAGCCGTGACCGTATAATGGAGTGGATCCCATTTCATTATACATAGCTGGCTATGTCTGCCCCCGCTCTCCAGTGTTCTGGTTCTGGGGCGTGACATGGTTTAAGTGGTGGCCCATGCAGGTCTTGTAAATTAAGATATGTGAGGGTTTATCGAATAGATGTCTCAATCAGTACTCGCCCTTGATCCCTGATTCGTATCCTCTGAATCCCTGAAATTCTTGTCCTGATCACATGCTTGTAATCGTTGATCTGTCTTGGTCCTTCCTTATTGTTCCCTATGTCGTCTTCTTCAGCGGCATTGTTCATGGACCTACCGATCAGCAAGGCGAAGCACCTCCCGTGGACCAGCAGCAACCAGAAGATCAGGCCCAGCACTCAGGAGCAGCCTCCCGAGTCATGCCTACCGGGGATCCCGAGCCACCAGTTCAGCCCGTCCAACCTGCAGAGCTCGATGATGGCACTTTGGTAGGCCTCATCAGATCATTGTTAGCTTTCCAGGATCGTAGAGGAGATGCCTTGCACCAGGCCGTGGAAGATGCTCTGAACAGAGGCGGTCGTCATGGGAACAGTACAGCGAACAGTTTCAAGCGCCTGAACCCTCCATTCTTCGATGGCAGCGAAGATGCTATCACTGCAGACTATAAATAGAGGGATCATTTCCCTCTTACACACACACAGAGACGAACATACATAAACCGACAGAGACGTCGCACAACCACCGAGGCAGATACAGACACTCAACGTCTTCTTCCTCTCCGCAAGCTCCAGCACCCAGAGCAACCCAGATCTTCAGAGAACCGAGAACCGTCGTCAGATCGTCAACGGAGTCAACGCATTACCACTCGCTCCATCGGCACAAGGGACCCAGATAAACAAAAGTGTACTCCTAGGACTACGTCTAAGTCCTATATTGTAATATTGTTCTGTTTGTATTAAAATTTTTATCAAAAGATTTTAATGGCAAACACCTTGTTCTTGTACTTATTAGTGTCGGATGGGGAAATATACTAGCCATGTGACCATTCCCGGTTACTATATTCATGTGCCTAGCTTAGGCCTCGCATCGTGCACGCGGGTCCTAAGTCGTACCATATTCATGTACTCCTGTGCATGTTCTCACCCCAGCCGGTCACATGGACTAGATGTATTTCGATATTGTGCACTTATCATGTCTGGTACTACAGGATTATAGTTTTATTCATGTACATTACATTTCCTGTACTTTACATTCATGTACTATAGTTCCTGTACTTATTTCTTGTACTATTTTCCTGCACTTTCATATTCATTCCCGTATTTTATTTCCTGTACCCTTGTACTCATTTTATATCATGTTCATGTTTCATTACCTAGAACTGTACTTTGCTCCGCTCCTGAATAGGATATGTTGCAGGTGAGTTGGAGGCCCTGTACGACACCTATTATGGACAGGATGTTGCTATACTTGCTGAGCCAGCTGGAGCTGTGTTGGACCTAGAGGCTGCAGAAGCCTAGAGCTTACCTTAGTGCTTTATAGTTTTACCTTGTACTTGAGACTAGTAGACTCTATCTTTTATTTTGCTGGAATGTAATAGAATTCTGACTTGTACTTCTTTTCTGGGATACATATATAGATGCTGTGATTTCATACTTGTATTGATTCTCTGGTTAGATTTTTCTAGATTGGTACAGCTTACTTTGTTGTGTCTAACGACAAAGGCTGGGCGTGTCCGACTCGTGTCCGATTATTCGAGAGCGGGTCATGACACCATTACTAACAATAAATCTTTTCTCCAACAAGTTCCACAATGGATAAACCTCCTCAAAGTACGGCAAAGATTTCTTCAGAGACAGATCAATGGTATTAAGAACCCATTGAACCAATAGCGCTTGCACACATCTCAAATCAAGCAATTTACTAGCATCATTAACAGGTTTGATTTTAGTACCTTCCAGAAAAGTGATCTTTCGCCTAGTGATCAGGGAGAGACGTATCGACCGAGACCACTTAGCATAGTTCGTTCCACGGAAAACAATAGGAGTAATGATATTTGTAGCTCCCCTTCCCAAAAATATTTAAAATATTTTTTATTTATTTAATTGATTTAAATGGTGATTTTTTGATTTTATAAATAATTATTTTGATTATTACGGTAGATGACCTTACCCATAGTTGAGTTTTGAAATACAAGACAACTAGAAATCATGGCACGGGTAGTGCAGTAGCATATTTTGACTAGTGTTTAGCCATGATAGAGGAGTGCCAAGCCATCGGTGTGTCATAACTAGGAAAACCAGGCCAAGTTATAACATGACCATTAGAAATAGTTTAATTAATTATTATTAGATTTATTGACTTCGCAAAAACCAGTTATACCATTTTAGCCCGGACTGGATCCGAACTGAGCCCAAGCCCATGTAGGCCTCCAGCGTACACAAAGATTCCATGTAGACATATTTTTAAGTAGATGCAATACCGATTATGGGATATTGTAATTCGTTATTGTTATTATTATTATTATTGTTTTATTATCAATACTATTGAGATTATTATTATATAATATTATTTTATTATTATTGATTATATTTAAAATATTGTATAGCCTGTATAGAATTTGTGGTATACATATATGTATAAATATCAGGATATATATATTGAATAAATAGGCATGTAAATGTATTTATAATTTATTTAAGTATATACATATATACATAGTATATATATAGATAAATGTGTATGTATATATATATATATATATATATATATATGCGTATGTATATATAAATATATATACGATGTATGTGTGTATGTGCACGTATATATATATATATATATATATATATATATATATATATATATATATATATATATATATATATATATATATTGTTAAAAGTCTATTAATAAATAAAAAGGGATCAAAGAGGCAGCTGCAACCTCGGCCCATCCCAGCCCGATAGGCCGAAGCCCAACTCCCGAGCCCCTTAACTAAACACCCCCACCAGTCCCTCTCGGGCTGCAACCCAATTGTAATTAAATTACCTATACTAATGTATAATGTATTTATAGATATATAAGTGTAATAGAAAAAGAAAAAAGGAACAGAAGAGCAGCCCCAAGCCGGCCCAAACTAATCCCATACAGCCGGCCTAACCAAAACCAAAGCAATCCCGAGCAACCAGCCCGAGCGAAAACCCCTATAACCGAACCTATACATACACGAGCACAGAGTTTCTCTCGACAAAAAACCTACTGCAAATGCAACCCTAACACACGCCGCACCTCCCCAGTCTCATGGGCAGTCACCCCGACGTCGGAGCGCCGCCGGACGGCGGCCAAGGACGCGCGCGCGCACATGCGCGGGATGGATCAACAACAGCAGCAGCGCAAAGGGCCGACTTCGCGACGGATTTCCCGCTAGATCGATCAGTCGTTTTACGATTCGTCAACGCTGGTATGAACCTTATATAACCCTCTTTAGATCCCTGCAATTTAGTCTCGTACCAAGACTTCATATTCTTGTGTAATTATCACGCAAAACTTGGAAAAAACCTACTGTTTCGAAATACCAAAACAGGGCATAAGAGCAGTGAATACCTAGTTTTGGAAGGCGACAAATCGCCAATCCTTTGACTGTCCCAAAAATCTAATTGAATAGGTTTTTAGTCAACCCATACAGCTTCAAAATGTTGTTTCCGGATTTTAAATTCATCTAGTATACATCAAGGAATACTGATTTGAAGATCAAGAAAAAACTTATTAAAACTGTTTTCGAAAATACTAGAAATTCATCGATACAACATACGTCCCGCCAAACCGGGCGACATGGTCACGAACCGAAAGCATCGAAAGGTGCGTAACGGCTTCGTGGTCGTGTGGGCTTTGACGGAATTCAAATTGGTCGCGTGTGCGCGACAAATTTGATGCGTATCCGTTGAAATTCACCGTATCGGCCTCTGTGCAAACTTCTTAATTACTTCGTGCACGCTTGTCAGATCGAAATGAAACTTGTGCCAACAGGACCGTATCATTTTTCTGGTCCTTCATGCCAAGTTTGGTCTGATTCTGAGACAGTTGATTGGATCGCCGTTTTGCGGGCCCCACGGTCCGATTCAACGAGCGATTTTGTGCACAGCCCACCGGAATCTAAAATTGGACATACCATTGGGTTCATATCATCAAAACGAATCCGTAGACATGTAGTTTGACGACTTTAGAGACCATTGACTCTGGCACGATTTTCGGTGCAAAACGGGTCCAACGGCGGACATCGTTTTTGCCCAAAATTATTGTTTTGCCCCTGTATCCAGAATTGGACTTAAGGACAGGCAATCCTAGCTAATTTGACTATTTTGAGAACATTGGTAATGTTTATTTTAGCTTTCGGAGACAGTTGTGATGACTTGGACTTTCTGACTTGTTGATTGGCGATACATTGTTGGTTCTCCGTACAAACCCCAGGCAAGTATACCTTGCCGAACATATACAATATTTACATGGTGTCTTTTTCCTTATTGTAGTCCTTTTCATATTGTCACATGATTCCATATTGTGATTGATTCGTCCTTGATTGCTTTACTTGTTCTAGATTATGTGCACGTATAGGGTATTTGACATTGCTAGATTATTGGTCTCTTGTGTTACCTTGTCTAGTGAGTAAGTTGTCAGTTTCTATATCTGTCCTTGACTTGACCATTCTTGACTGGAAGTATCTTGTATTGTACTACAGTCGAGACATTCTATATATTGGGAGTATCTTACATTGTACTACGACCTATAGCCGATTCTTCTATCTTGATATTGCTCGATTGACTTGACTTAAGATATGCCATAGATTGGGAGTATCTTACATTGTACTACGACCTATAGCATATATTGATTGACTGATTGACTTGACTTGCGACACTATAAATTGGGAGTATCTTGCATTGTACTACGATTTATAGGAGTCTACTTGACCTTGTATCCTTAGAAGATGAGATCGATACTAGAATTGGCTAATCTCGACTGAGAGTATCCTGCTTTGTACGTCAATTGAAACACTATAGATTGGGAGTATCTTGCATTGTACTACAAGCTATAGGAGTTCTGATTGATAGTTAGCCAAGTCTAGTATTACATTTCGACATTTTAGATATCTTTCTTGCATCGTTCTTATCCTCCACACATGTTATTTACTGTCATATTAGTAGGCATATTTTATGTATCTTGCTAGTCCTCTGAAGACCTGATGATCTCTTCAGGTAGCTGATTGCACGGAGTTAGTTAGTTGAGCATGTGGTAGTTGACTTCAATCGCATGATTCAGGTATTTTGTTAGTGTCATTGATTTACTATCTTCTCGTGCTTTCATGATATCCTGCTTATCAGCTTAATTTTATAGACTCATCTTATTCTTAGAGTCTAATCGGACATATATGCTAGTGGGCTGCAGACCACGACCCATACTTGTTCATTCCTGTTTTACAATATTCATGTGGATTGAGATATAGTTTAGATTAGACATGATACCCTGTCATGGACAGCTTATACGTACTCGAGTCGGGCTGGGTCCGCTCGATACGTAGCTGGCTTGCTCACGAGCTCGCGTCCGAAAACCGGGTGCGGGTCGTGACAATATTTCCTGGTTGATCAGCAGAACTCAGAAAATATGGATCCTTCGGATTAGGATAATTTGGGTTGTGTGCACCGCCACCCCCAGTCGCGATGGAGTAGCTGGACGCAGCATCATCAGCCATCGCCGATGTCGGGTGTACAAAATAAAGTATAACTCCGACGGATTGGCCGAACGAGCGGCAAATCGGCCGCTGATGGACGGGGTCGGCGGCGAATCGGCCGCTATCGGGGCGCCGGATCTGGCGCGTAGGGGTCGACGACGGATCTGCCGATGATGGACGGGGTCGACGGCGAACCAGCCGTGGTCGGCGCCGGATCTGGCGCGGGAGCGGCGGGTCTGGTTCGGTGGCGGAGCTGCCGCGGTCAGGCGCGGGATCCGCGGGTAAGGCCGGCCGGTGCAGTCGAGCACTGGGATCCGCGGGTCGATAGACAGGAGTCGCTGGTCGAGCCGGGAGGAGAGGCGCCGGATCGGGCGCCAGAATCCGGTGGAGGTGTATAGGTTTTGGCGGTTAAGATTTTTCTGGAGGCTCTGATACTATGTAGGAAATAATAATGTCTTGTTCTCACTTGTTCTCATTGATCGGGGCTGTTTACAATATATATAGTGTCTACACGATTGGGCTTATGGGCCATATTTACATTAGTTACAAATATAATCTAACAGTCCTCCCCCAAGAGGTCAGGAGTATTTTTGTCCTAAAAATATGGTCAATTGACCGTCGGTCTTGAACGGAATCCGTGAAATATGGGAGGTAACTTACATTAAGGTAAAGCAGTGGATGAACCTTTAATTAGGGTAAAGTAAGTGGGGTACAACTCAAAATTTCTCTATTTATAATTATCGTTTAGATATTCTTCTAGTTTGATTAGATATAAGGCTTGAGTTAAGTATTGCTTATAAATAGATACTTCAGAGAGAAGAAGTTACGTTTTTTTAAAATTAATAAAGTACTCAATGAGAGTTTATATTATTGATTCTCTTTTTTTAGAATGGAAGTTCTAGTCCTCCTTATCTTGGATCGTCTGCATGTTGTGTCGTAAAAGGACACTGTGCACAAGTGAAATTCCGGTTCACTATTCGCTATTGAAATTTGAGACTGAATGCAATAGATATAAGCACATATCAATAAGAATCACAGGATACAATCATACAAGAACTCAGCTGATAAGAATCACAGGATACAAGAACTCAGCTGATTCTGTAAAAACTTCTTTTTTCTTTCTTTTTCATTCATTATTCAGTGAAGATTTTCAAAATCTAATCTCCACGCCTCGAGCCTTACAGCCATATTTCTAGGACAGGGCCACTTGGCGGCCCCATCCACTCGCAACCGAAATAGAACCAATGACAATACAATACAGTACAATACAATACAATACAAAACGATACAATACAATTCTACCTGCAAGCTGGGGCTTTAAAGTAGGGGATGTGAGCGAATACAATAGAATAAGGTGCTACAGTTATAGGTTCTGATGGATCAACCTTCGAAGGTTCCATGCTCGGAATGTTGAAGTTCTGATCCACAGCCAGAGGGCTGCCATTTAGCAGCATTGTCTGGCTGTGCAGATTGCCATCCTTGGCAGTCAAGTGGTATTCTTCCCTTGCCAGCCCTCTCCTCCTGCGAATGCTGGGCATATGAATGAACTTCTTCCTGTGAGCTGCCCCTCTGTGGTTCTTCTGAGCTTTAAGGAAAGCGGTCTCGGTACTGACGATCACTTGAGTCGTCGTGTTGCTGTCGAGGTTTATTAAGAGCAGTGTAATTCCCTCCTGGGAAAGTCAGAAGAACCATATGAATCAAAGGAAAAGAGCTTAGAAGTAAAAAATAAAGTTCATCTTAAGGTTTAGTGGATTACGGAATCTCTTGCGCAGTGTGCATATGCCCTCATCTTATTCGTCCCATTGAAAGTTGTCGATAGAACATTTGTTCCCATTAACCGATGCCACAAAAGAGCACTGTATCAAGGAGAAGAACATAGGAAGTCTTTCAGGTTCCATCGAGTAAAACACAAATAACAAAATGCATAAGCTTTCTTATTGGCCTAACCACATCCGTATCTCAAATTTGTACCTACATCACGTAGGTGGCGTAGGGATTTCTAACCCCTTTGCGACGTGTACAGAAAGAAGAGCAATAGAGGAGAAGAAGAGAAAACGCACAAGAACACACAAAATTTAACGTGGTTCACTTCTCAAATCGAGAAGCTACGTCCACGGCTGTTGCAGATAAATTTTCACTGTATTATGCAGATAATTTACAAGCCGCATCCTAATACTCCGTTTCGGCATAGGATATTAGGACGACTTAATTACAGGTGAATACCCGGCATACCCTTTGGGGAGAAAAAATTTCGGGAGCTGCCGCGGTCAGTGGGCTAAACGATCGAGTCACTTAAACAACCTATAAGGTGGAGAATCATAAAGCGTATGTTCTTCTAGCCAAGTACCCTGGAGTATCAATGTATCATGTCATATAATTCAGATTAAGACAGCAGCAGTTTCAGTACTTCACAGTTGTTAAACATAATAGGTGTGATGGTTAACTTGAAGGATACTGTTCTCATTCTTCTGTTCTGCAAAATTTACTCATTATTGCATTTTTATTTTACACCATAGAGTTTCTCCTTTTTATCTTTCGTTTTGGTACTTGGTAACTGTTTTTTACTATCTTAAAATTTTTACATCAGCACAAATGGTCGAATCTGAATCCGAATTCTTAAAGTCTGATATATTTCATTCTAGGTCATCCCAAAACCAGAGTAGAGTCCTAAAGTGTCAAACTTTAAAAATAACTACATAAATTACAATATTACGTTTTTTACATCAGCTCAAATGGTCGAATCTGAATCCGAATTCTTAAAGCCTGATATATTCCATTCTAGGTCATCCCAAAACCAGGTAGAGTCCTAAAGTGTCATACTTTAAAATGAACTACATAAATCACAATATTACATTTTTTTTTATTATCAGCTCAAATGGTCGAATCTGAATCCGAATTCTTAAAGCCTGGTATATACCATTCCAGGTCATCCCAAAAACAGAGTAGAGTCCTAAAGTCTCAAACATTAAAAAGAACAACATAAATCACAATATTGTGTTTTCTTCACCTCAACTCAAATGGTCGAATCTGAATCCGAATTCGTAAAGCCTGATATATTTCATTCTAGGTCATCCCAAAACCAAAGTAGAGCCCTAAAGTGTCAAACTTTAAAAAGAACTACATAAATCACAATATTATGTTTTTTTTACATCAGCTGAATCCGAATTCTTAAAGCCTGATATATTCCATTCTAGGTCATCCCAAAGCCACAGTAGTCCTAAAGTCACAAACTTTAAAAGGAAGTACTTAAATCACAATATTATGTTCTTTTTTTTACATCAGCTCAAATGGTCGAATCTGAATCTAAATTCTTAAAGCCTGATATATTTCATTCTAGGTCATCCCAAAACCACACTAGAGTCCTAAAGTGTCAAACTTTAAGAAGAAGTACATAAATTACAATATTACGTTTTTTACATCAGCTCAAATGGTCGAATCTGAATCCGAATTCTTAAAGCCTGGTATATTTCATTCTAGGTCATCCCAAAACCAAACTAGAGTCCTAAAGTGTCAAACTTTAAAAAGAAGTACATAAATCACAATATACTTAATTTTCTAGTAAAGTTAATACCTGTAGTAATCTGGGTTTGGATTGAAGGTGGTCGTATTTAGCAGGCCATAGTTTCCACCAATCAAGCTCTGTCTACAATAAGTCTTGGTATCATATTTTGATGCCATACCAAGCTGATCCAAGTACCTACAACATCCAATTTTTACAGTGATCACTTCCTTGAAATAATTCTTGAACCAGAGAAAAAGTTGTTAGTATGATGAAAGCTTAAGCTTTACCAGAAGCTGAATACAAATGCATTTGTGACGAGATTATGACCGCTATTGTACGCCCCTCCTGCTTCACCAACCCACGCGATGGTCTTGGTTCCTGCACTCCTGAGTACACCCTGAAGGCTGCTAAATGTTTGTGCCTCGCCATCAAGATAGGATGGATCAAGAATCCTTTCAACTAGATGCTCATCGACACCTGAATAACAGAGCGGATGTCAAAAAAAAGTTTTCAAGCTCAAGGGCCCAAAAATAGTTGCATTCTAGCAGAGACATCAACCTGCACCGAGGTTGTAGATGTGGTGGGTTATTGCATCCAGTGAATAGGGTTTGGTTTTGTCGATGTATTCACTGAACCAAGGTGCATCAAAGAACCCCCCGGTCCAAGCACCAGTGGCTTTACCGGGAAACCTTGGTATATGCTGTCCACAATCGATTTGAGGGAGATGGTGTCTGCAGCATATTGATCTGCTGCAACACTAGTTCCGACTCCAGTCCCACTTAACTCATTTCCTAGTGAGAAGAAATGAGTATCAGTTTACAAGTAGCCCATGGCATCAATGTTGGTAAAAGTTTCTCTACTGTAGTTATGCATAAGAATCGAGTATTCTCTACATATAAGAATGTTAGTGCGGTGACAATTTAGCTATCAAGAAAATAACATAGTACACTATCTTTTCTCTCTAGAGTGTTTCTAGTTGAGTACCGAGACTACTTGCTCCTAGTTGAAGTACTAACCCATGATTGATTATCAGAAAGTACAAAAGTACTCTTCATATGTGTTTTTTAAATAATTCTCTCTATTACACCAATTCATGTTGCGATTCCACAGTTTAGCGACCAATTAATACTAGAGTTCTTGATTGCAAATTTGTATTTGTTTTTTTTATCCGAAAAGAAAAATTCAAGAAATTGTGAACGATAAAACAGAAGCCCCCACTTGCAAAATTAATTTTTAGAGTAAGGTGATGAGTTCTATTGCAAGTGTTCATGAAGCATATGATCTAAATGGGATGTAATTTTTACCAAGTTCCCAACCGTGGACAGAGTAGCCTTTGTTGACAGTAAACGGATTAAAGCAGCAGCGTTAGTGGAGTTCCATGGTCCTCCAAATGAACCATCCGCCAATGGGATCCTTCCATTAAGGGCATTTAACCCAAATATGATCACGGGCCTGAAGTAGAAAGATCATAGGTGTTATATGCTCATCAAATGATAAATTTGTAAACTTAATATTCGTCTAAAAATGCAATTTAAACTGCACTTCAGACCAGGAAAGTTTAAGCAACCAACAAAAGACGGTATCTCATATCACACAGGGAGTATAAGGATTGAACAACAATGTTCCACAGAGATATATCGATATAAAGCAATAGTTGATGAAGTTACTGTATACATGTATATATTAAAGACGAAACACGAGCATTGTGTCTTAAGCACAAGAATCTAGTATATGAGTGAAAGGAGGAACAAGAAAAAGGAAATTGGTTTACATATTTTACCCTGCTTTTTGGAAGAACTCATTGAGCTCATCCCATCTCGACATGGGTAAGCATCCTTCAGAGAATCCAAACATCTCCGATGTATTTTTGACGAACGGAGTGCATGTTTGTCCTGGATAACCAGTTTCGTATATGACCTTATCTTGCAAGGAACCGCCAAGACGAATTTTCAATGGAGAAAATGCTGCACATCACAACGAATTGCAAAAGAAATTATGAGATTGGACATTTACATTACGACCATTTTACATTACGACATGCATGGTTTTTTTGTAAATGAATGAAATCTTGCATACATACCTTTAATGGCATTCAACAGAATAGGATTAGAAAGATCCTGCAGGAAGGAAGGAAAAGGAAATGAAACACCTGTGTCAATCACCCATTCTTTATCATTGAGCTTTAGTTTCAGAATTTGCTTTCTACAAAATTCTTTTAATAATCATATGTTCATATCAAGATTCCATCATTAAGTAAGAAACTTGTCACCTTTTGAAACAATAATAGTGAATTAAAGTGTCACCAAAGGGGCTATGACAGACTGATAAAGAGCAATAGTCAGGATAGTTGACATAGGTGTCAGCCTGTATGTTAGTGTATCATGCATCTTATCATAGTGTATTATATCAGAAGATAATATTTTCCCATGCAAATAGCTACCAACTTAACTCTTCAAAGGACTAGTTACATATACATCAATAAAGTAAACACATTAAGAAATACATAACTATAGATACATATCAAAGACAATCATAATGAAAGGTAATAGAGTTTATTCCAAGTATAAATTGTTAACTTGATCTAAAATTTTATTATTGACCATTTCTCCCATTATTTTACTAAATCTACATATCCAATTTGCTTGGCCTGATTATTAGTATTAAGTATCCCTTATTTATTTTTGCTATTACTAAGTATGTATTACTAAGTGTCTCATGCTCTGTTCTTACCAGTCTCTCAAGTGCATTATAAATTTATAATGACCTTTTGACACTTGAGAATGATCATGCACAATCATCCAAGCCTTTTTTCCATCAGAATGGATCGGGTATGGAGCATAAGAAAGCTTTGTCAAAGAATTGACAAGAGTTTTTATGACCACCTATCAACCAAACATCAACCCCGACATTGGTACCAAATTCTAGTCAAAGGTAGATGTGCATAAGTAAGTCATGCCATTAAAAGTTGATGGCCATAAAAATCATGTTGGCCAAATGAAAAATAGGTCGCCCTTAATATCTATCACATGCCCTTAATATCTATCACATGCACCAAGTAAAGTTGGTGTGCTGGTTTTGTGGGCTGTCCTTAGTTCCCAAAAGCTATAGCACCAATTTGTGAAATAGAATGGCATCAAGAATGAAGTTTGTACCCATGACTTCTCATAACAGAATGAAACTGTACTGTATGTTAAAACGCCACCTAAATAACACCTAACCATTATTTTACATTTAAACTCATATAAGAAATAGAATAATCAAAGAGTAGAGATAAAGAGGCAAGCAAAAGACAACATATGATTCAACATAAACAAATAACAAAACAAAACGAGAAGCAAAAAAATGTTTCAAAGAGTAACATTACAAGAAGCCAACAAATTCAAAGTGCCAAAATATCTGCGTGTTAGCAACTTCTCCCATGGTGATTTTTAAAATTGACTTTCTATCCCACTTGGCATTGTACTAAGTAAAATTTTATCCTCGTTGGTAGAGTTTCTATATAGAAATTGCACACACAAAAAACCAATCTCCAATGGTTTTCCATTTCTATCCCGTTATAACAAATAATAAAAGGATCAATTTAATAACATGGGCCCAATATTAATTGGTATGAGAAATGGAAAATTTCTGTGAGAGTTTTACTGCAAAAGAAACTCTCCAACCTACATTACCGGCACATAGGATAGAAATTGGAATAAAATCGTGGTTGGGATATTTTTTTCTAAATAGATTTCTACCGGATTAATTTAATGATATGGGACCCAATATTAACTGGTATGAGTACATGTAGAAATCCTCATAAAAACTGTCCATCCTATGTCATCGCAACATAGGATAGTAATTGGATATAAATCATGGTTGGGAGAAGTTTTTCTTAAATGGACTTCTACCATAGAATTAGGGGAGATAGAAACCCCATTGGAGATGGCCTTAGTTCCTTCCCAATCAATCTCAAATCTAAGGACAACCAACTTCATCATTACTTGTAATAGTAACAAAACTTGAAAGAAAGAAGTATTGATTAGGAGAAGAGGAGAACTAACAGACCAGTTGAGGAGGGAGGCAAGGCCCCAACTACAGGTGCCATAGTCACACTTCTCAGGAGGCCACCAATCAATGGTGGCACACACAAAGTCAGGATCAGTTGTGGCAATGGGGAACTTCCCATTCACCACAGCAGTCCCCAGCACAGTCCCACCCACCACCACCACCAGCCTCCCATTGTCATGGCTGTGGCAGAAACCCTGCCAAAGCCGGCAAGGAAGAACAAGGCCCAGAAGGCAGAACCCAACAGCTGGAGGAGGCCACCAGCTGCTGCCATTGCCAATGCAGAGGAGGAGAGAAAGGAATGGGAACAGCAAAGAAATGGATTTATTATTGGGAGTAGGAATGCTTGGAAAGCTTGGAATCTGTTGCCTTCTTATAATGTACAGAAGGTGCCCTGATTCCAGCTCTCATGTTGTTTTTTTTAAACTTTTCAATGTAACACTAACACCCAACTTCTTCTTATTGAAACAGAAATAATTCGTTTTCCATATGATTCAACCCACCCATGTCAGATGGGTTATACAGTGTTTCAAAAATCGGACCCACCGGTTCAATCGGTGTTGAATAATGAATCGATAGTTTTTCGGACCACGTCAGTGCTAATCCACTATATTTTTTTTCTTCAAAAAACAGGTTGTAAACATTTTTTTTTTGTAAAAATCAATGTCCAGAAGAATTTGAACTTGGGTCATTTTTAGATTAATCCATGGTTAAACCGGTTTGATCCGACCCAATGTATTGTCCGGATCGATTTTCGGTTTGATTTTTAAAACGGGAAGCGGTCAACACATTCCCCCCCCCCCCCCCCCCCCCCCCCCCCCCCCCCCACCCCCCCCACCCTGCTCCTGCTAAACTGGGCCCACCCTAGGCAGGAGAGCAGTGGCTGCCTGCCACGCGGACGCGGGCCAGTGTGAGCCATCCCCGCGGACGGACAACCTAGCAGTGCTCTTTTAAAACACTAGTATTATGTCTCTATCTGTTGACCACTAAAACAATGAGGTACTATGTCTCCACCTGCTGACCATCCAACTTACTTATTCTTCATTTCTTGATAATATTTATTCACTTCTTCTCACCATCCTAAGCGTATGCTTCTATTGTTTGATAAAGTAAATTAGAAAAGTTGGATTATAGAAGAGTCAGTTGCCTTTTCAATTTCTTTCTCTACCTTAAAATTCCAATTTGTGTATAAAGTAACTGAAGTCTTGTTTTTGCGTCTTATACTAATTTATCAGGAAAGATAAATTCTTCGCTTCTTCATCTACACCCTCTTTAACTTCCTCTTGACAAGTGTCAAAGAAAGATAACAATTCACTTTAACATTGCAGTCCGTTTCCATGTCTGTATCACGAGTACGCCTTGACAACTCTTGGTCCACTTGCACACACCACTTGGGATAAACTCCTTAATGGGTAGGATTAGGATTGAAAATAATCGGACTCAAATTCGTATTAAAATATTTGAAACCGTTGAAAATTCGTGTTGAACTCGAGTTTATGTTCGGATTATCCTAAGAACCTGATACTGGGAACGCTCTCCAATATATATAGGAGCGGATCAAAAGCCCCCCTTAGAAAGCCCCCAAAAAACCTCCTCACTCTAATTCGTAATATTATGTTAATATTATGTTAATGTTAATATTATATTAATATTAATATTAATGTTAATGTTAATATTAATTTTTTTAAATTTTTTTTATATTAATGTTAATGTAATGTTAATATTAATGTTAATGTTAATGTTAGTGTTAATATTAATTTTAATATTAAGTTTAATGTTAATTTTAGTATTTAATGTTAATATTAACATTAATATTAACATTAACATTAATATTAACATTAATATTAACATTAAATACGGATTAGAGTGAGGGAGATTTTTGGGGGGCTTTCTAAGGGGGGCTTTTGATCCGCTTCCATATATATATATGGGAGCGGATCAAAAGTCCTCCTTAGAAAATCTCCTAAAAACCTTGCTCACTCTCACCGTAATTTAATGTTATATTAATGTTAATATTAATGTTAATGTTATATTAACATTAAATACTAAAATTACATTAAATTTAACATTAATATAACATTAATATAAAATAATATTAACATTAATATTAACATTAATATTAATGTTATATTAACATTAACATTAATTAATATAATATTAATATTAATATTAAATTACGGCTGAGATGAGGGAGATTTTTAGGAAATTTTCAAGAAAGATTTTTTGATCCGCTCCATATATATATATATATATATATATATATATATATATATATATATATATATAATATATAGTGAAAGAAGATAATTGTGGCAAACTTTTCCACTGGCTATCGATCTCCTAACCAAATTCAATTTTGTCTTTCAAAATTATATATATATATATATATATATATATTATAATATATTATATATATTTTTATTTTTTTTTTTTTTTTTTGAAGTAATGGGTACTTGGTGGAACTCGCCTCCATCGAGGCTCGACTCCCGACCACTTGGGCATGCATCTCTCTTAACCACTAGGCTAGAGGTCATTGCATATATATATATATCTATAATATATATATATATATATATATAGTATATATATATATATATAATAGATATATATATATAT
>JANAVB010002682.1:0-22098 GCA_029216955.1 Iris pallida
AAGCATAGAATTTCACAACCAGAAAGACCATGCGCCAGATACTACATGCGCCAGAACTCAAACAGCAAAGTCAATAGCCATAGACATTTGAAGAAGGACTTTTTATTTATATAAAAGTCTATTACATGTCTAGAAAAGGTTGTACAAAGGAGAATTTCTACAAAGGAAAGATCCAAGTCTACAGCCAGCGGCCACCATGCCTCCAGATAGGCGCAGCAGCCACCATGCGCCTTCAGATAGGGCGCAGTCACCATGCGCTGCCAGTTAGGCACAGCAATGTCATGCGCCTCCAACCAAGCGCATCCTGCCATCTCTTCAGCAGCTCAGTTATGTGCATCCGGCTCAGTTATGTGCATCCCTTCAGCAGCCCAGTTATGTGCCACTCTTCCAACCAGGCTCACCTGGCCGAACCCAGTTATGTGCCGCTCTTCCAGCCACGGTCACCTGATAAGTGCTTCGATTACACAAAGTATTTAACCCTCTGGCTGGAACCAAGGAAGAGAAGAGCACCGCAAATCTGTAGCCAGGGGAGGCTTCGAAAGAGCCTCCAAAGACCAAGAAGACCATGATCGAAATCACGGCGAAAGGAGCAGCTTTCAACACAATCAGAGTGGGCAGCACCCACTTTGAAGGAAGAGAGAGCCTAGCACCGCAATTCCGATCTGCGGCTCTTCCGGAATAACGGAGACGAGGCCCGAGCATCCCATCTTTGGATGCAACAGGCACCTTCCGCCTGCCTCAGAAGCCCTCGACTCCGTCTTTTGGATGTAACACACCTTCAAGAGCATCAACGACGACATGGCGTCTCATCTTCACCCTCGGGAGCACTTCGTCAACAAGTGCACCCGAATACTCAAGTTCATGTCGGAAGTACGTGAGGGAATGAGAAGCAAACCTTTCTCCATGCCACTATTTATAGGCCGGGCAGATCAAACCCACGCCAAGTGGATGGCTCTCCGAATTCGTGCAATGAACTCACATTAAATGGATGAACCGGACGCCTCGACTTCAGCCAAACGGCTATTTAAAGGCACTCGAGAAGCGAAACAGTCGCATCATTAAAGACGTGTCGGATGCGCCGGCTGGACAGCGCATCACACCCCTTCAAACATCAAGCGCCTCCAACAGACCTGTACCGAGCGCATCACAGGGGATGCGCCCCCATACGTCCCCATACGCTTAGTGGAACGTCAACCGACGCGCCCACTCAGCTGTCCATCGAATGTCACCAACATTAAATGCTGAACTGACAGAGTTGGCAGCACGCCTTCCCAAGTCTGAACGGCTGAAGCTTTTGCAGAAAACGAATCCACAACGTCAGCATCATCATGACTTTACCCCGACGGCTACTGCCACGTGGCCACCCAACCATCCGCATGCGCCTCAAAAGCCATGCGCCTCAGACCCTTCACTGATCCCTAAAGACAGAAGAAGAGTCTCCAGTTGAAGCTTTGCATGCGCCTCAAAAGCCATGCGCCCCAGACTGATCTCTGATCCCGAAAGACAGAAGGAAAGTCGCTTGCATGCGCCTCAAAAGCCATGCGCCCAGAACCGCTCGTGACTCCTAAAGGTCACGAGCCAAAGTCTCATCATGCGCCCAATCCAAGGCGCATCCCACCAAATCATCCCCCCATCAGATCCGAGATCTCGAGCCATGAGTCGACGACATGTCCTTTGACTCAACTCATCCAAGATTTCAGCAACAGAAAGATCTTCTCCTCTGCTACGTGCCGGCTCACAACAGCAGCGTGAAGAATTCAACCCTCGAGTAGGGCATCCATGCGCCTCCATCAGCAGTCTCCACGTGGCGTCCACGTACCGGCACATCCTACATATGCGCGCATGAGCAGCCAACCTGCCCAGCTATAAATAGAGGAATCATTTCTTCTTCCAACACATAGGACAATACAGACAGATATCACCAGAGAGGCAGATACAGACACTCAACGTCTTCCTCCTCTCAGCAAGCTCCAGCACCCAGAGCAATCTACACCTTCAGAGAACCGATAACCGTCGTCAGCCCGTCAACGGAGTCAACGCATTACCACTCGCTCCATTGGCACTTAGGACCCAGATTAAACAAAAGTGTACTCCTAGGACTACATCTAAGTCCTATATTGTAATACTGTTCTGTTTGTATTAAGATTTGCAATCAAACATTTTAATGGCAAACAAGCTGGCGACTCTGCTGGGGACTTCTTTCTCCTCTTCCGAGAAAGTCGTGTCACAGGCCGACGAAGTGAAGGTGGGCTCCTCCCACAAGACGCTGGTCGTGCGCCTCAATCAACAGGCGTACGAGGAGTTCATTTCTGAAGGAAGCGCGAGTCCTTCGAAGCGGCTGCCGAAGCCGAAGAAGATCCCGCCGTGTCTGGGTGCGCAAGGTCGACGCCTCGGGCACCACCACTGAAGGGGATGCGCCAATCCAGCCCTCCCTTCCTGCTGACGTCCTCAGCAACCAAGGTGCGCCCGCTGATGCAGCGCATCTCTCGGGGAAGCGTGCGGCTGACCACGTTCCCCAGCCATCTTCCTCTCAGGCGAGGAAGATGCGTCGACGGAGCAGGGGCGCAGCCAATGCCCCATGCATCACCTCTGATGCGCCACAAAAGTCTCTGTCTTTGACAGACTCACTCGCTGTAATGGCGAGGAGAATTTGGATGCTGAGTACTATGTGCCCCAGCGGGCTAGTACAAAGAAATCCAAGGCGGCACGGGCCATACGCCACAAGCGTGCTATGCCAGCAGCAGGCCAGAGGCACGTGCTCACAATCACGTGCGCTGCCGATGACAAGCTGTACAAGGTCGGCTCAGGTGCTTCGGCACCAAAAACGAGTCGATCTTCAAAGTCCTCATCTCACTTGGGCGCATCTACTGCGTGCATAACCAAGTCGAGTGCGGCAAATCAGTGGTCTTGAACTCCCGCGCCTCCTCTGGTTGTGCGTTTGAGGTCCGTTCAAGTCACTTCAAATGTTGTTGTTCCCCCACTACTGAACATGATGCCTGCTTGGTATTAGATCAGGGGGCGCAGCACTCACCTGTCCGCCCCGGTATTTGGCCTTGCCATGCGCCTGAAGGGGGTGTGAAGGTAGCACTCTCTTCCAACGACCTGCGTAATATGATCGCTCACAAGCGCCGGTCAGGAGAGTCGACCAACAAGCACAATGAGCCTCTCACGGGGCATACTTGTGCGGTGGTCACTATCAACTGCTGTTGCAAGACGGCAGTACCACCAAGGCAGTCAGTCTTCCAGCGGCTGCAGTCATCGACACCCCTCCGACATCGCCTTGGGGAGAAGGTGTCAACAGAAGAGGAGCCAAGAGTTGCTTCATGCAATGTGGTCTCCAACTCCTCATCACTCCGGAAGAGGACTGATAATTCCTCGTCTTCATCCAAAAGCCAGCCAAGGAAAACCAAGGCAGCAGTCTCGACCTCTGGGGTGTTCGAAGGCACTCGGTCGAAGAAGAAGTTCTTGGAGGAAGCTGGGGGTAGTCAGACCCCTGTTGAGCCTCCTTCCGAAGACCAAGATGTCCAAAACACAACTGCGACGGATCTTCATCCTCGAGGCGAAGTCAGCCTCCCAGAAGCACCTCGAAACGAGGATGTCCCCCAGGACACAGCTGGGGGTAGAGACGAAAAGGCCCTTCAAGACGGAGCTGAGGACAATCAGGCCCTTGCAGATGCGCCCGTCGAGAATGACCTCCAGAATGTGGCTGGGGGTGGCCAAGGAGAGGTGACTCCCCCACATGAAAGTGAGGCCGAGAGCGAAGCCTTAACCAATCCATCCACTCCTGGCCATGTCAGGACAGTATACATGGCTGGGGATGATGCCGAGTCTGATGCGCCACCGCAGGACATTGTTCAGCGCATAGACTCATTAGAGGGAGGACTCAAAACCCTCTCTGCCTCTATGTAAGCACTGACTCAAGCAGTGTTTGATATTCGGTCGGCCTTGACCAGAACACCTTCAACCGGTCCCGACCCAGGAGTTAATGGGGAGTCGAGTGTACCCCTTCAACGGGCACCCTCCGACACAGAAGCACCTCGGACGTCGGAACCCTCAAACGCTCCGCTCCAGATAGAGCCACCTTCCCCGACTCCTAGCTCCACGGGGGATGTGGTCAAAATGATCAAGGACCTGCGGGAGCGCTTTGAGTCCAAAAACAGGCAAGAGGAGCGCCAGAAGATAGGCATTCCCCAGCCTTATCCCCTCGAGTAGAATAAGGTGGTTTATCCTCCAAAATATAAACCACAAACACTCACACCATACGATGGGAAGGACTCTCTGCGTCGATACCTGACATATTTCCAGTCACAAATGGGGCATCTTCCAAAGGAGGACGCGCTCCTCACCAGCATCTTTGTTGGGGCCCAAAAAGGGGTAGCATATGACTGGTACTGCAGCCTCCCCGACAATTCTATATCGTCCTTCGATGACTTGACACGCCTCTTCTTTGATCGCTTCTACGACGGCAGGAAGGACATGACGATGGCATCTCTCATAGAGATACGCCAGAAGAAGAAAGAAACGGTTCGGGTGTTCATCGAACGCTTCCGACAAGCCTGCTTCAGGCTACCTCCAGGCATGCCAGAACATGCGCTCCTCTCCTCTTGCAGCATGAACATGCTGCCCGCAGTAAAGCTCTGGCTCAACTCTACTCCCCCTCCCGACTGGAGCTCCCTGATCATCGAAGCTGAAGCCGCAGAAAAGAAGGCGGCCAATGCACGTCTTCTGGGTGTCAGATTCCCCGCCTTTGATGATAATGGGAAAAGGTCAGCAGCCAACAACTCCGGGCGAGAAGCAAATGGGAAACAGGTATTGACTGTTAATGCCTCGAAGGGCGCATCTGCGTCTACTCAGAAACCTCCACTGGCGCAGAGACCCAAGGAGGTGTATTCATTCAATGACGAAGACACCCTGCAACTCTTTGAAATACTGAAGCAGGGTGACAAAATCAAACTTCCGGACCCAAAGTGGCCCGATGAAGTCGGGAAAGTGGACAACCCGAGGTACTGTCACTACCATCGGTTTGTCGGACACCCGACCAAGGACTGCTACGTCCTCAAGAATTACATCCAGCGCATGATCAATACGGATGTAATCTCCGTCGATTACGAAGAGAAGACGGTGTCAGACAATGTGGTGTCACTCTAATTCGGTACCTTGCCGCCAACTACCACACAAGATGGCGTCGTCCCCATCCCTAAGGCGACCATGGAGGTGGTAAACTTGCCACCTACCCGTGACAATGCGAGTGGACTCATTCCACTCACCACATCTCGAGGAGAGGTCCTCTGGGTTCATCCCGACCTCGTCTCCGAGGTGACTCAACCGGAGGTACGCTCTACCTCCAACTCAAAATGCAGGAAGATCAAGTCTTGCCGCACGGTCTCTTCTTCAACGGAAGAGGCACTTCCAGTGCAGACGCGTGCACAACAGAACGCTCAGCCCGGCGAAGCTACCGCCGAGGTGGTGCCTCCTGGCACCATCCCTGAGGAGGGCCCGTCTAAACCCTCAGCAGCCAATAAGCAGAAGCAGGTGGAGGCTCGTTTCGACAGACCTCTACGGAAGGAGAATGCTTCGGGGCTAGCCAAGCCCTACAACTTTGACATACTGGCACAACTGGCCAGTACTCCTGCACGCTTGTCTTTGTTTGAGCTCATGCGTCTTTCCAAAGACTCCCGAGAAGCTCTCTGTGAAGCTCTGAAGGACGTTGAATCCTTTCTCAGTCAGGTCAAGCAGCCTGAAGACCTCCCAACTACTTGTGTGCACTGTCATTGTGCGGATGAAGTTATCCCAAACATAACTTTCACCCAACAAGACATGCTGCTCAAACACCACCGACATAACCGACCGCTGTATTACACAGGGTACATCGGTTCAGTCAAGGTGAGCCGAATTCAGATCGATCCAGGGTCTTCCCTCAGCATTATCCGAAGGCGCTGCTATCAAAACTGGGGATCCCAATGTACCGGCTGGCGCCCTCCAACACAACCATCAGCGGCTTCAACGCTAGCAAAAGCGAGCCACTGGGCAAGATCCGACTGAAGTGTCACATAGGCAACCTCAAAACTGAGTTAACTTGTTATGTGGTGGATGCCGAGGTCAACTACAACATCCTGCTCGGCCGACCATGGCTACATGAGTACATGGTGGTGCCTTCCACGCTCCACCAATGCATGAAATATGTATCCACTAACGGCGTCATCCGGACGGAGTTCGCAGACATCGATCCTTTCAAAGGGATTGAAGCTTACTTCACCGATTCCGACTTGTACAAGCCACTTGACGAGGAGGAAGCCAACGATGCTGATGATGAGGCAGAGACGGCAACTGAGCCGGACACGGAGCCTGAGATGAATCCAGATGCCCCACTGAAGATCCGACTGAAGGGCAAACCACCCCAGAAGGTGCCTCCAATGAGCATCAAGCTATCAGGGAAAGCACCGACTCCTGAGGCTCCCCTGAAGATATGCCTCAAGGGAAAGCCGCCTCAAACATCGGCTCCCCTGGTGGCAAAATTACAGGGGAAGGCACCACTTACAGGAGGCGCAGTTGAGGCACCTTTGAAGGTGCGTCTTAAGGGCAAGCCCCCACAGTCATCCAAGATGCCAGAGAGGGCTCACATCGCCCTCTCAGACCCCAAAGTCAAAGCTGTGGTGGATTCTCCTGATCTGACCCCAGTGCTTACAGATGAGGAGCTTGGCGAATATATCTCTGCTGATGTAGATGCACCCTCCTTAGACAATGTAATCCCACGGGATAAGATCTCGTATTTTATCAATAATAGAGTGTCTTTTAATTATTCTTGTCTTCCGCACTGGAATGCCATGTATACATTAGATCACGCTCTACGGTCGTGCAAACACAAATAACGACCGTAAATCATGTAAATCGAGTAGTCCCGTCTCAAGGAGTCTGTTTCATAGCCCCTCTACAAAGCCGAGACGAAGGATCCATCATTTTGGGCAAAGTCGAGCGTCATCAAGACCTCCCGCCACTCGAGCCTGAACCTAATACCGGCAGAGTACAAGTCTATCGATATACGGATACGGCAAAGCACATCATCCAAAAGATGGGCTACGACCTAAACAACAACAAAGGCCTAAACTACGGCAAAGGTCGACATCTCCCTCTCCGATTTCCAACTCCCAAAGGAAAGCCGTAAGATTACTACAACAAAACTCGACAGGGGGTAGGCTATGTCACGCCACCATCAACTCCAGAGAGTTCAGACGCAGAAGACGTAGAACATTCCCACTCGTCCGAAGCGTCGACTTGGGATTCCGATACCAGTATCGGATCAGTTTTCAGGAAAGTGCTGTCAGCTAACATGACGTCAGCACAACCTCAAAAGGTGAAGGCGAAGACCAAATGCCGGAATCCTTCGAAGAAGAACCCTGGGCTCAACGCCTAGGAGAGCAATGGGAGTCTCGTTTTGAGTTACGTGAACCTCCCACCAAAGACGAAGTCGAGCAGATCGACCTTGGGGACGGATCTTCTTCCAACCCATCTTTATCAGCAAAAGCCTAGAAGGAGAAGACCGAGAGGCTTTAATCCAGCTGGCTAAAGAGTATATCGACGTCTTTGCCTGGAGCTACAAAGACATGCCAGGACTCGATCCACAGATCGCAATGCATAGGTTGAACATCATACCTGATGCCAAACCTATCAAACAACAACAGCGACATTTCCGTTCGGACATCATGAATGCTATCGATCAGGAGGTGGACAAACTCTTGACTAGCGACTTCATCCGTGAGGAACAACACCCAGATTGGGTAGCCAACGTCGTACCTGTCACCAAGAAGAACGGGAAGATACGAGTCTGTATCGACTTCAGGGACCTCAATTCTGCTTGCCCGAAGGACGAATTCTTGCTTCCGATCATCGATGTGATGATCGATAACACATGTGGCTTTGAACACATGTCCTTCATGGATGGGTATTCAGGCTATAATCAAATCAAGATGTTCCCCGATGACGCGAAACACACGTCATTCAGGACTCCAAAGGGTGTTTTCTGCTACACAGTAATGCCCTTCGGCTTGAAGAACGCCGGTGCGACATACCAACGAGCTATGAGCACCATCTTCCAGTCAACATCTTCGCAAGACAGTCGAATGCTATGTTGACGACATCGCAGTCAAGAGCCGCCTCAAAGGAGATCACCTACAGGATCTGAAGACAGTCTTCGATCTCATGCGGGCACATCAACTCAAAATGAACCCCGCTAAATCCTTCCTGGGGGTTTCTAGCGGACAAATTCTTGGGCTTTGTCATCACGGCGAAAGGCATTCATGTTGATCCCGAGAAGACCAAAGCCATCCTTAACATGGACCCTCCGAAGAATCTTCGAGAACTTCGGGGCTTACAGGGACGTCTGGCATACATCCGGAGGTTCATAGCAAACCTCTCCGGTAAATGTCAACCCTTTACTCAGCTCATGAAAAAGGGAGTCTCTTACTGTCTGGACAGAGGAGTGCCAAAAGGCTTTCGACGACATCAAAGCCTACTTGACGAGCCCACCAGTCCTGGTAGGCACCTGTCGCCGGCAAACCATTTCTCCTCTACGTCCGTGCCATGGATCATTCTCTTGGCGCTCTGCTGGCTCAAAACAGCGATACAGGCTATGAGCAAGCAATCTACTACCTCAGTCGAACGCTCATCGGGGCCGAACACCGGTACAACCCCGTCGAAAAGGAGTGCTTGGCTTTGGTGTTTGCCATCCAGAAGACCCGTCATTATGTCTCGGGCCAGACAATTCATGTCATTTCCCGAGTCAATCCACTCAGAGTCCTCATGACGAAGCCAGGATCATTGAACTCCCGGCTAGCCACATGGGCGATTTTGCTAACACCATATAATATGGTGTTTGTCCCGCAAAAAGCTGTTAAAGGTCAAGCTCTGGCTGACTTTTTAGCTGCACACCCCATCCCAGAATCCTCAAAGCTCTATGAAGATATCCCGGATGAGGTCCAAGAATCCAACGTCACCGAAGGAAGCTCCGTTTGGCGGATGTTTTTCGATGGCGCTTCGAGAACAGGCCCCAAAGGCCAAATCATCGCAGGAGTGGGGGTAGTCTTAGTCTCCCCCGATCAGTTGGTCATCCAGCGTGCTTACTCACTTTCGAAGCCGTGCTCCAACATTGTTGCCGAGTACAACGCACTCATCATGGGATTCCAGCTCGCACAACAGCTGGGGGTCGACCATCTGGAAGCCTACGGTGATTCAAAACTTGTCGTGAACCAGATTCGGGGGCAATACGAGGTTCGTCATGAAGATCTGATCCATTACCATGAGGTTGCATTAAACATCATTTCAACCTTCACCGGGTTCTTCATCGAACACGTACCTCGTCTGCAAAACTTGGAGGCTGACGCTCTGGCTGGCCTCGCAGCCTCATTGGCAATGCCCTTTGGGACTCAACACTATGTCACGGTAATAGGCCGAGACTTGATTTGTCCTAGAAACAACCTGTGCTTGCGAGTGGCTCACGCCATGCCAACGAACACTGGTATTAATGTTCGAGACTGGAGGTTTCCGTTCATCGACTTTGCTGTCTATGGAATCCTTCCAGAGGACCCGAAGGAATCCGTCTCAAGTCAGGAGACGCTCTCTTCGATTCTACTACGATACAGCTACTAAAACGCTGTACCGACGCTCCTTCGATGGGCTCCTCCTTCGATGCCTGTCCAACGAAGAAGCAGCCGAAGCTCTTCAAAAGCTCATGACGGAACTTGCGGAGCTCATCAACTCGGTCCTAAGTTGCAGGATCGACTGCGACGTATGGGCTACTACTGGCCAACCATGGCCGCCGACGCTGTTGAATATGCTAAGAAGTGTCACGCATGCCAACTTCATGCAGACTACCATACATACACCGTCTGAACCACTACATCCTACAGTCGCCTCCGGGCCCTTCGAAGCCTGGGGCATGGATATTGTGGGACCTATCACCCCTCCTTCATCAAGAGGACACCGCTTCATCCTGGCCATCACCGATTACTTCTCCAAATGGGCAGAAGCAGTCCCACTGGCGGAAGTAAAGAGCTCCAGGGTGGTCAGCTTTATCAAACACCATGTCATTTACCGTTTCGGATTACCCCGACGGATCATTCATGACAACGGTCCTCAGTTTATCAGCCACATTTTTAGCAGGTTCTGTGACAAGAATCGCATTCAAAATGTGGCATCCACCGCCTATAATCCGACAGCAAACGGGATTAGCAGAGGCGTTCAACAAAACCATCGTCAGGCTGCTCAAAAAGGTCGTGTCATCCAATAAACGCGACTGGGACGAAAAGCTTGGCGAATGCCTTTCGGCCTACCGCACAACGGTACGGACCCCAACAGACAACACACCATTCTCTCTGGTCTACGGGAGCGAAGCGGTACTGCCTCTCGAGATCCAGATACCCTCACTCCGCGTAGCAATAACAAACAAACTCACAGAAGAGGACAATCAACGTCGTCGTCTGCGGGAACTGGAGGCACTCGATGAGAAGCGTCTCCTAGCTCAACAACGCATCGAACTCTACCAAGCCCGTATATCACAGGCTTTCAACAAGAAGGTCAAACAGAGGACTTTCCAAGTTGGCGACCTGGTTTTAGCAGTCAGAAGGCCAATGGTGTTAACTCACAAGACACCAGGAAAGTTCGAGCCCAAGTGGGAAGGACCTTTTATCATAGAGACGGTATACTCAAACGGTGCTTACCGCCTCGCCAAACCCAATGGAGACTTATTTATGATGCCCATCAACGGCAAGTTCCTAAAGAAGTACTATTCTTGACATCCTTCAGACATGTACTTCCCCAAAGGGGATCTGTGGGCCCAATCATCGGGACTCACAAACAATCTCCTTCCACAAACTCATCCGCTTCTGGAACCCAGCTGTTCCGTGGCTTCCTTCAGTAGAAAGACAACCACGTCCACATCACCTCTGAGTTGTTCCTCTACACCCTACAAAGCGGAATCTTACACTACGTAAGCCGACGCTACCCTTCATGTTTACCACGTCCACATTACCTCTGAGTAAACATCTCGTACAAACAACCCCTGCGTTGTCGTACATTGATCGCCGAACTTCCACGTCCACGTTACCTCTGAGTTGTTCAGCGTATCCCTCAGGATCATTCCTACCACGTCCATCACACCTCTGAGTAGGATGATTCTATCATTTGAACCCTAATGATTGCCACGTCTACATTACCTCTGAGCAAACATGTCGGTTCCTTCAAACTTATTATCTGTGCCTAAAAACTAAGGTGCGCATAAGATAATAGGTCCACACAAATCATCAAGTTCATAATAACAAAAATGAACACATCATAAAAAGTTGCGTACTTCTTTATTTTCTGAAAAAGAGAGTACAAAAGACTACACTATCCCTCAGCAAAGGGTTACAAAAGAGCATAAAAAATGGGAAAAGCTACAGTCCCTGAACCTCCCCTGGGTGGGCTGAGAGCTCCCTGACTCGAAGTCTTAGGTCGGCTGTACGGGCCTCCACAGTCGCCAGGACTCGTCGCTCAGCTTCTTGACGTATCAATTCAACAGCCCCAACGGAAGTATCGCTCTCATGCTTCTCATCAAGCTGTTGTCGCTGCTGCGCCAAGGCAAGAGTCCGCTGAGTAAAAGTCGCTTCTTCCTTCTTGAATGCTGCATGTTCAGCCCGGACACACTCGGCATCTAACTAGAGTCGGGCCCGTTGGTCCTTCAAGGCGGCGCATCTGGGTGTCGATCTCCGCAATATTAGCATCCAATGCAGCTCGAGTTTCCGCCGTCGTCTTCATGGACTGAGACAACTGCTCTACCGCCGCCTCAGTCTCAGCCACCTTGCGCTCCCAAATGCCCACAGTGGCCTGGTATGAAGACTCGATCTCGGCAATCAGCTTCCCCTTCTCCGCATCTATCAGGACGGAGAGGTCGTTTCACTGGATGCGCTGAAGTTCCACGAGCCGCTCGTCCAGCTCGATCACCGAAAGCCTCCAGAATTTCGGCCATATGGTCGTGGCCTTGGTGAATGCGAATCAGCTCGATACAGGGCACTTGCCAGAGCTCTTGCCGTCGCAAAGCTCCCGTTGGCATCCATCACAGCAGATACACCCTTCTGTAGCATTTTGTACACCCCCTCGACGAGGAATTTCACATATTCGTCTACATCCGCCAGGACCTGCGGCATCATAGCAGGAGTTGGAGGAGCTACTACAGTTTGCGGACCTGAAGAAGATCCGCCAACCTCAACCTGCGAGGCTTGAACCTCGGCATCAACAGGGGCTGGACTGCTAGTCCGAGGAGCCGAAGGAACAGAGGAAGCCCGCACAGGCGTCGAGATAGTACCCCAAGTAGGAGGGGCAACGGAGGGTTCCACACCCTCGCCCTTCTCAAGCCCGGAGGAACCACCGACGTCAACGGCCACCTCTTCTACCCCCAACGTCCTATCAACAGCTGGTACCTCCCTCGGCAGAATAGGGAGATTATCACTTGTCTCTTGACCCGCCTCAGCGGTCGTGACCGGCAGACGGGTCTCGTCATCAAGTCCCTCAACAGGGACAGAATCTATCGCTACCTCCTGATCGGTAGCCGCCTCAACTTCTACGGTTGAAGCTGGGGTAAGACTCGGCAATGATACAGCCGACCTCCCTTCATCATGACAAGGAGAGGAATCAACCCTCTCCTCTGTCCCAACTATATCTGTTTCCCCCGCAACAGACTCTTGCGGATCTGCGGCAACGTCATCCAAGGCCGACGCTGTGGCCTTCATCTTCTCGGAAGCTGCTGCATCCTCAGCTTCCCGTCTGACATAATCCGGAGATGCTGGAGCCTCTACAGCAACATCCTCGGTATTCTCCTCCATGGGAGATATCATAGTAGGCGGAATACGCACTTCAGACGAGCCTGCCTTCTCCTTTGGCCTGCTCCCACCAAATTTTGGAGTGCGGGGCTTTCTTTTCATCGGCTCCTACACAAAAAGAGAGAAGCATGATTACATAAGAAGCTGAACTTGAAATCAAACCTTACGGAACATCTTACCTCTGCAGATGCGGAGTCCGAGGACACCGTCGGTGACGACGCCCTCTTCTGTTTTTCGATACAGGAGAGTCGACCTTTGTATCTGCACCCCCTTTTCGTTTGATCAACCGAGGGTTTTGCCTGACCCCCGGTAGATACGGCGGGGGCGCCTCGATAACCCGACTCGGGCGGACGGTACGACCGAGCCTTCGCCAAAGTGTCTGCACCCGCCGCTAAATGGGTGCCTGCAATAAAACTGGTCTCCCTATCATATCCGGTGGGCGGAGCAGCCATAGCACACTAAAATCTGGCGGCTGAGTAAAGAATCGGCGGCCGCGGGTTTTGGACAGGGAGCGTAAAGCGGGCTCCAGTACATCCGGTATTATAGTAATGCCAAGCTCGTGCACCATCCAGCAAACTTCCAGCGTACCCCAAGGTAATACTGGGATTATCCAACATCAATTGGGCGTACCCGAATTGCCTCGCAAAGCGGCTCGACAGATACGGTTCCAGGTAACACTGGTTCCTGTTCCGATATGCCAAATGGGACGGACCGGATACTTTGCAACCAGCGGAATCCCCATGGAGACAGAGTGGTGGCATCCTCACCCGAGTCCACCAGATCTTCGTTGGCCTCAAAATCGGAGAAGACAGGACCAACTTTGGCGATCTCCCATCCCTGAAGATGGGATAAAACTTTCCTGCAAACGGGAACACCAGTATGCGACCAATTCCTCCGGTGGAAACGCCGGAGGAACGCATCTCCGGACCTGTGGTCTTCCTCCGAACCCGGGCTCATCACATTGGGATGGTGTAAAATTAACCACCCCATCAAATAATGAAATGGCAGTTCGGCACGCGGGAAGTTGTTGTTTTTGCCCCGCTCGTGAACGACATCTCCCGCAAACTCTCGAAGACCCCGCAACAGGTTACACACCATTGCGGGGAGTAAAGCTAAAGGACGGCCGAAGGCCAACTTCACGGTCGGCAGAATTAAGTTCCGAGTCACCCTCTCTACAGAGCCAGACCCGCCTGAAAAGACGTGGTCCCGGAGCCAAATCATAAGATACGCGACTAATACTGCTTTTGGCGACATCCGATAGGTGAGATGCCAAAAACAGCTATAGGAGCGTTCATCCGACTGCTGGTCCTCGTTCTCCAAAGGATTCTTCTCGCCTAACCTGCTCATTTCAGAAAGCACCTCGTTACGAGAAAGTACCGGCGGAGTAGAAAAATGGGAAGGATCCTCCTTGTCCAGCCTAAAGATGTGATCTCTCCAAGCAGTCACATGAGGCTGCGTCCCGCCCCTATCCTTCTTCTGCATATAGTAGTGATGACTCGCTACTTCTTTGAAGACAGCCATCATCTCATCAGCTTTGTCTCTCAAGACCTGGAATTCTTCATTGGTCGGGAAGTACTCCTCGTAAGGTTCCGATCCCCAGGGGAGTTTTGATACCTCATACATCTCATGAAGCACGAGCCCTAGCTCCCCCACTGGAGTGAAAAAGGTCCCGGTATGGGTATCAAACATCTCCAAAAGCACAAGGAACATGTGCCTGTTAATCTCTACACCTGCCTGAGTGGCACGGATTGCGGCGGTCAGCCCAATCTCTTGGAGCTCAGTCTGAAACCGCGACAGGATCCAGTTTGTCAGTTTATCTCATTTTGAAACATAATGACACCAACCCTCTACCCGAAATTCTTCCTTGGGGTATGATTGTTCCATCAACAACATGCGACGAGCAAAAGTCGAGGCACCCAAGGCAAAAGTATTGACGGGAACATCGCTATAAATACTCCCAGGACGAAGAGTCCGCCAGGTGTAAGAGG
Source organism: Iris pallida (assembly GCA_029216955.1). Taxonomy (NCBI): domain Eukaryota; kingdom Viridiplantae; phylum Streptophyta; class Magnoliopsida; order Asparagales; family Iridaceae; genus Iris; species Iris pallida. Next base: position 14,837 of record JANAVB010002682.1, read on the forward strand.
TACCAGCTCGCGAGGCGGCCAGATTATCCCTCTAATCAGAAGAAGAATCAATTCTGATGACGCCTGCTACCGCTCCTCCTTGAGATGGAGTAATGTCCCAGGACATTCTCCTTTTGGAAGCAAGACGACAGAAAGTTAACAAAGGCCATTGACGTTCAAGCTGCCTGACGGTCATATGCACACCCCTGGCTGTAAAGAACCAGTCTTCTTTGACCTTCAGCACCTTGGCTTCAGTAGAAGAAAGGCGGTCTCCGAACAGGAACTCGGGCTTTAAGAAGGTCACTTTATCGGAAGTGGCAGATTTCAGAACGCCACGTTCCATCATCCGTTTAAGGAACCCGTGATGTTGTTCCCGAATTTGAATCATTCTTTCGGGATGCTGATCCACCATAATAGCCGCTTGAGCAGGGTTTATCACCTCTTCATCATAATCTACTCCCATCTGGCAGAGTGCAACGTCCAGGAGCACTTCGTTCAAGAGTGGGATAGTCATCGACACTGACAAAAAATGCAAAGATATTAGAGACAACACAAAGATCAGAGCTTCATACTCGACAGATGCACGTATCAAGTGCATCTGAAAAAGGAGCCTCAGCGCATCATCAGGGTGTAAATCCATGCGCGTCAGCGGTAGAGCCTCGGCGCATCAGCAGGGCATAAACCCATGCGCGTCAGTATTGGAGCTTCGGCGCATCATCAGGGCGTGAGCCCATGCGCGTCAGCGAAAGCTCTGGCGTATCATCAGGGTATAAAACCCATGCGCGTCAGCAAACTAAACCTCGGTGCATGATAAAGGCCTGAGCCTATGCACGTCGACAGGATAAAACCTCAGCATATCAAGGACAGAGGCCCATACGCATCGGCAGCAGAAAGTTAGAGCACATTAGATAGCAAAAGTCGACACCCACCCGTCACCCCGGGGCGAACATCGGCCGGAGTCGCAATGGTGGCAGGAGCATCCTCGTCGGCGAACTCTGCCGGCTCTTTTCCCTTAGCACCGCCGCGAGGGATCTTGGGAGCCATTCTAACAGAGAGGAATAAATTAGGGTTTTTAGAAGAACTCTAAAGGAGGCAAAGGCACAGAGCAGAAGAGCTCTCTCTCTCTCCACCTCTCACCTATTTATAGGCCGTGGTCGTACGCGTGAACCGATGACGAGTGATCTCAGCCGTCGCCTCGGGTCTTGTGAAGATAACAGCAGATAAAACCAAAAGATCATCATTAATCTTTTCGGTTGCCGAGGCATTATCATATCCATTAAATGAGAAGAGCATGCGGTTGAACAGGCAGGCGCCCCAACAGTCATGTGCCCTGATCGCCATGCTTCTTATTCAAAGTATTCCAAAACTTATTCAAAAGTTTTGAAAACTTTGAAGGGGGTCTTGTAGAAGCATGGAATTTCACAACCAGAAAGACCATACGCCAGACACTACATGCGCTAGAACTCAAACAGCAAAGTCAATAGCCATAGACATTTGAAGAAGGACTTTTTATTTATATATAAAAGTCTATTACATGTCTAGAAAAGGTTGTACAAAGGAGAATTTCTACAAAGGAAAGATCCTAAGTCTACAGCCAGCGGCCACCATGCGCCTCCAGATAGGCGCAGCAGCCACCATGCGCCTTCAGATAGGCGCAGCAGTCACCATGCGCTGCCAGTTAGGCGCAGCAGATGTCATGCGCCTCCAACCAAGCGTATCCCGCCATCTCTTCAGCAGCTCAGTTATGTGCATCCAGCTCAGTTATGTGCATCCCTTCAACAGCCCAGTTATGTGCCACTCTTCCAACCAGGCTCACCTGGCCGAGCAGGAGCCCAGTTATGTGCCGCTCTTCCAGCCAGGGTCACCTGATAAGTGCTTCGATTACACAAAGCATTTAACCCTCTGGCTGGAACCAAGGAAGAGAAGAGCACCGCAAATCTGTGGCCAGGAGAGGCTTCGAAAGAGCCTCCAAAGACCAAGGAAGACCGTGATCGAAATCATGGCGAAAGGAGCAGATTTCAACACAATCAGAGTGGGCAACACCCACTTTGAAGGAAGAGAGAGCCTAGCACCGCAATTCCGATCTGTGGCTCTTCCGAAATAACGGAGACGAGGCCCGAGCATCCCCATCTTTGGATGCAACAGGCACCTTCCGCCTGCCTCAGAAGCCCTCGACTACGTCTTTTGGATGTAACAGTCACCTTCAAGAGCATCAACGACGACATGGCGTCTCATCTTCACCCTCGGGAGCACTTCGTCAACAGAGTGCACCCGAATATTCAAGTTCATGTCGGAAGTACGTAAGGGAATGAGAAGCAAACCTTCTCTCCATGCCACTATTTATAGGCCGGGCAGATCAAACCCACGCGCCAAGTGGATGGCTCTCCGAATTCCGTGCAATGAACTCACATTAAATGGATGAACCGGACGCCTCGACTTCAGCCAAACGGCTATTTAAAGGCACTCGAGAAGCGAAACAGCCGCATCATTAAAGACGTGTCGGATACGCCGGCTGGACAGCGCATCACACCCCTTCAAACATCAAGTGCCTCCAACAGATGCGCCATGTACCAAGCACATCACAGGGGATGCGCCCCCATACGTCCCCATACGCTTAGTGGAACGTCAACCGACGTGCCCACTCAGCTGTCCATCGAATGTCACCAACATTAAATGCTGAACTGACAGAGTTGGCAGCACGCCTTCCCAAGTCTGAACGGCTGACAGCTTTTGCAGAAAATGAAGCATCCACAACGTCAGCATCATCATGACTTTACCCCGACGGCTACTGCCACGTGACCACCCAACCATCCGCATGCGCCTCAAAAGCCATGCGCCTCAGACCCTTCACTGATCCCTAAAGACAGAAGAAGAGTCTCCAGTTGAAGCTTTGCATGCGCCTCAAAAGCCATGCGCGCCAGACTGATCTTTGATCTCGAAAGACAGAAGGAAAGTCGCTTGCATGCGCCTCAAAAGCCATGCGCCCAGAACCGCTCGTGACTTCTAAAGGTCACGAGCCAAAGTCTCATCATGCGCCCAATCCAAGGCGCATCCCACCAAATCATCCCCCCATCAGATCCGAGATCTCCGAGCCATGAGTCGACGACACATGTCCTTTGACTCAACTCATCCAAGATTTCAGCAACAGAAAGATCTTCTCCTCTGCTACGTGCCGGCTCACAACAGCAGCGTAAAGAATTCAACCCCTCGAGTAGGGCACATCATCCATGCGCCTCCATCAGCAGTCTCCACGTGGCGTCCCCACGTACCGGCGCATCCTACATATGTGCGCATGAGCAGCCAACCTGCCCAGCTATAAATAGAGAATCATTTCCTTCTTTCACACACAGACGGACAAGACAGACAGATATCACCAGAGAGGCAGATACAGACACTCAACGTCTTCCTCCTCTCAGCAAGCTCCAGCACCCAGAGCAATCTACACCTTCAGAGAACCGATAACCGTCGTCAGCCTGTCAACAGAGTCAACGCATTACCACTCGCTCCATTGGCACTTAGGACCCAGATTAAACAAAAGTGTACTCCTAGGACTACATCTAAGTCCTATATTGTAACACTGTTCTGTTTGTATTAAGATTTGCAATCAAACGATTTTAATGGCAAACAATGAGTACAACTCCATCATGGAGAACAATACTTGATTTTTAGCAGACCTTCCTTTAGGTTGCAAACCCATAGGTTGTAAGTGGATTTTCAAAAAGAAACTTAGAGCCGATGGTACCATAGAAAAATATAAGGCTAGATTAGTAGCCAAAGGTTTTACCCAGAAAAAAAGATTAGATTACTTTGATACCTATTCTCCTGTTGCTAGGATTTCTTCTATTAGAACCCTCCTAGCCTTAGCTTCCATTTATGACTTGCTGATCCATCAAATGGATGTAAAGACAACATTTCTAAATGGAGATTTAGAGGAAAAAATTTATATGGAGCAACCTGAAGGTTTTATTGCTAAAGGCCAAAAAAAAGGTTTGTAGATTAGTAAAATCTCTTTATGGCCTAAAGCAAGCTCCCAAGCAATGACACAACAAATTTGACAAAGTTATTATAGAATTTGATTTTGTACCAAATAAATATGACAAATGTTGTATTCTAAAAATACAAATAAAAGTTGTGTTATTTTATGCTTGTATGTTGATGATATCCTTATTCTAGGATCTTCACTAGAACTGATAAATAATACTAAGAATTATTTATCTAACCAGTTTGATATGAAAGACCTAGGTAAGGCAAATCTGATTCTAGGAATGCAAGTGTCCAAAAGCAAAGAGGGCTATACTCTATCCTTAGCACATTCAATTGAAAAAATATTAAGAAAATTTGAGTATTTTGATAAGAAACCTGCCCTTACCCCTTATGACAGTAATGTTGTTCTCAAGAAGAACGAAGGATCACCTATAGAACAACATAGATATTCACAAATGATTAGGTCCCTTATATACATAACAAATAGGACTAGACCTGACATTGCATTTGCTATTGGAAGACTAAGTAGGTACACTAGTAACCCAAATCAATCACATTGGACTGCACTGGACATAGTATTTAGATATCTTAAGGGAACTCTAGATTATAAAGTTTATTATACTAGACACCCTGATATCGTAGAAGGTTACTCCGATACAAATTGGGTAACTGATTACATGATGTGAAATTCACTAATGGATATATTTTTACCCTAGCAGGAGCTGCAATCTCCTGGGGATCATGTAAACAAACTATCATAGCCAGAAGTACAATGGACTCTGAAATGATAGCTTTAAAATACTACCTGTTCAGAAGCCGAATGGCTCAGAAATCTTATTATGCATATACCTGTTTATGTTCATCCTATTCCTGCAATTTCTATAAACTATGATAATAAATCTGTTATAGAACTACTAAAGCATGATTCTGTGAATGCTAAGATGAACAGGCACCTGCAGCTGCATTTCAAGTCAATAAAGAGCCTATTGGACAAATATGTGGTTCTTGACTATATAAAATTAGAAAAGAACCTTCCAGACCACTTTACGAAGGGTCTGTATAGGACATTGATCCTAGAATCATCGAGGAAAATGGGGTTAAGTCCATAGTATAGTCACCAGCAGTGACAACCCAACCAGTCTGACTGGAGATCCCAAGAAGCCGGTTCAATGGGTAGAAACAAGCTGGACTAGGTGACTATTATGGAACACTGACCTTGAGATTAAATTATCTTTAAAATAAAAGTCCTGGAGGCTGTACATGTGTACATTGATATTCCATCCCTATGGTGACAATGTTCCTTTTGTGATATGGATAGGGTGAGTTTAAACTCTTAATAAGTCCAAACATGATATGCATGGTTATTCGTATCACCACCATTGAGGACTTACCTATATGAGAGGTCGTGAAGGCCGCGACTATAGGACAGGACGATCCTAGACAACTCTCATGAATATATAAAAGTGTGCATGGCCAATCAAACGCGCCACCCGATAGACCCAAGTACCTCTAGCGTACTATGTGTGTTTCTGAGTCTGGTTCAAGAAGACTGATTCAAGGCGTAGTTCATCAAGCTCTTCTTCAGACAAAGATAATAGTCACTACGTGAGATTCAAGGCTGTAGTCTATCTCATTTATGCAAGTATACAACTGTCCAGAAATTATCTTACTCTGGTCCTTTCTCCTTCTTTTTATTATCTTGGAACTTGATCTTTTGGGGGAGGGGGGATTGTTGGCTGCTAATGCTCACAGTGAGCAAAAGCTCAAGTTCATTATATTCTTTAGTCCCACATCGGTTTGGCATAAGGAGGAGTGTGTGTATATATTACCACTCCCTCATTTGCTTCATTAAAAGTTGTGTGGGGGAGCTCCATGGGCCACGCGCGCGCCGCCGCCCGGTCCGGCTCGGTTCGGTTCGGTGCGCGTAACGGTGCGGATATGTGCCCACATCTGCGGGCGCCGAATGCCGATTCGATTTCTCTTCGGGTTCGGGCCGAGACCCTAAAAGATTTTTTATTTTTTTCAAATATTTTTGACCGTTACAAACTTTTAAATTCCGTAACGTTCGCTATTCAAATTCCGTCCAGGTTCAATGAACCATGTGATTTTTGTGCTATAAACATTTTGTAACGTTCACTTTAATTGGCTTATTAATCTGCATTATTTTCCTAGCTGTTGGCGAGCGCCTATATATATCCTGTTCTTTCTTCTTTCATTTCACACAAAAAAATCTTTCCTCTCCGAAATTCTCATACTCTCAAGATCGCTGCTATCCTTTTATTTGCTCTGGGCGGAGCTAAGTCAGGGTCGTTCTCTCAACGTCGTGTGCGGCAACGAGATTCCGGTGGAGCGGGAATTTTACCACTAGGGGCGTGCGAATTCAGTCTGCACATAGACCCTAGCTAACTCTTACGGCAGTGCTACGTGGACGAATTCCCCGGAGGCCGGTAACAATTTAATTATTTTTTATTTTATTGCAGATTTAAAACGAAGTATTATTGAAAAATTTCCAAAGGACGTACCCTTGATCTCTCTGTCCTTGTTCTTTTACTATTCTCGTGATTCCAGCACAACTCTTCCTTTGTTTCCATTCAACTAAGTCGTATAGCCATGGTAGTTGCATCACAAGTAGGGCCCTTCGCTTTCTCTCTCTCCCTTCTTCCTGTTAAAAAAATAGTCTTTATAAGTTTTCATTTAAAGGCTATTTTATTTAAGCTGCGACTTTTCGGTCTCCTAACATCCATAATTTGTAAATTAAAAGGATTCGTCCCGCAACTTAATGAGATATGCTGTTTACTTTGCAAGCTTCACAAGTGTAAAAAGTTGTATTCCCCAATACCAAATTTTTGATTTTTGGGCAGTTGTCATTTTCGTTTGGATACATTATTCCTTCTGCAGCGAGTTCATGAGAACAGCGTACAGCGAGAAGGCTGACAGTGCTACTGGCTTCAGGCAGCGACATTATCGGAAGGTAGAATCAAGGGAGAACCTTGCTTTAGGTTCCAACTTCAAAGTAGAGCAACTGATGGAGTGGCAGGAACGCCTTTTTTTTTTTCTTTCTTCTTCTCATTTTGTTTTGAAGTTTATTTAGCCTTTCGGAGGATGTTGTTCTATCTAGCAATTGTATGCCTAAATGATGGGGATTATTCAACTAGACCCCCATAACTCATGTTGTTATTCTTGCTCTCAATTGATGTATGAATTTAGACTTCCTCTGCAGATAAGCTCTTGTTTATGCTTTCTAGTTGATAATTTTCTGATGATCTGAGTTCTCGTTTGGTTCGCGGAAAGGAAAGGAA
>JANAVB010002683.1:0-45000 GCA_029216955.1 Iris pallida
TACTAACTTTCTGATTCTACATGCAGAAGATATATGACCAATGAGGCCACAATAATGACATTTAGCATGTTGAGTGTTGAAAGTAGTGTGAGGTGCATGATTGGTAGGTTTTGGTTTTCTAGTATAGAAGAATGCATGCCTAGTAGTCTTCTTGGGCATATTTTGGTATGGTTTGGTCTGACAGTGTTGGTGTAGAAGCATGGAAAAGAACAGAAGAAGCCCATGCGGCTCAAAACAGAAGAAGTCCATACGGCTCAAAACAGAAGAAGCCCATACGGCTTAAAACAGAAGGAGCCTCATGCGGCTCAGGAATCTATCAGAGCCTCATACGGCTTAGAAACTCTTCAAATAGCCTCATACGGCTTAGACAAGAATCACGTGACCCTATGCAGCTTTACAGCTGGCCATAAAGTGACTGCTCTCATTAAATGCTCTGACATAAAGTAATAACTCTGACACTAAAGCTGAAATGATGAACTTCGATATGACGGCGTATTTCTCAGGAAACGGAGAAAATCTCCTCTACAGCTGGCAGGATCCACCAACTACAAAGCCCCCTATGCGGCTGCCACCACCCCATGCGGCTAATGCTCGCATGCGGCTCGGAGCGTGAAGACCCTCGTCATGCGGTTCAAATTATGAACAGTCACCCTATGCAGCCGCTGTTCTCATGCGGCTCGGATCATGAGGATCATCTCCATGTGGCTCACGCCCATGCAGCCTTGACACGTTGCAAGTCCTATGCGGCTCAATTGAACACTACTCCTATGCGGCTCAGATTTCGGAGGCTTCACCTATGCGGCTGCCACCTTCATGCAGTCCAAAACCTAAGAAGCTACCCTCATGCGGCTGTGGCTCGCGGTTATGACACGTGGCAGAAGATCAGTTTCCCACGTGGCACTAAATCAATCAAGAGTTATCAACAAATTCCAACAACCTGATTTAGTGCAATCATCATAATTATCCAAATCAAATCAGATTTATGGCAATCATATGGATTAAACACGTGGCATGAGATCCGAGCTTCCCAAGATTCATGACGATCAATATTGATTGCCCATACGAATTTTACACAATCAGCATTAATTGTCTATACAGATTTGGCACAATCAAGAATTAATAGCCCAGATGTAATACAATCAAGATTAATGGTCCAGATGATTGGCCGCCGACTTTTCAAGGGGGAATCATTGCAAACCCTAATGGTCATACCCCCACTTCTATAAATAGCAAGGTGCCATTCCCTTGCAAACCCTGGAGAATTCAGGAGAAAAAAGGAGGAGAGATCGGATCCAGAAAAACAAAGAAATATAGCAAGGTGCCATTCCCTTGCAAGAGAGATCCTCTCCACCCGGTTGGACACACAGAGAGACAAAGACGCACACAGAAGAGTCTTCCCATCTTGAGAGCAGTTCTTCACCGGAGCCAAGGCTACGTCTGATCGTCCAAGGAGTAAGGCAGAGCGGCCGTCGCTTTCCCTAGCCTCTACCGTCACCACCCAGAATTAAAACTAAACAATCGTACTTAGAATGCTGTACCTAGGTTTTCGTCCCTAGGCTTTCTTTGCACGAGCGAGTTTGTATTGTGAGTCTAAGTCCAGTCCTCCTATATAATTATTTTATACTTTTATAATCAATGGCAAACATGATGGCGACTCTGTTGGGGACTAACTTCTTCACGGCTGAGGAGTTGGTGACGCAATTAGACGCAGCCAAAATTGGCTCCACTCAACAAATGCTGGTCGCCCGGTTCGACCAACAAGCGTTTGAAGAAATGCTCTCCGACGGGAGCGCTGGCCCAGTCCAGCGGCGAGCCCGCATAAAGAAGGCCCGCAGGGAGTGGAGACCCAAAAATTTTGCTCCTCCCAATGCTCTCGAAGAAGTACTCTCTGTTGCCCGAGACAGCGAAGAAGTCTCGCTTGCGGCCCCACTTCAGACCACAGAGGACTCTGCTGTCCCCAAGTCCGACAGAAGAAAATACTATGATGATGGACTTGCAGGGGCAAAGAGGAACTCTGTGCGATCCAAGCCACATAATGGCGCCAGCCGCATGGAGGCTCATGCGGCCGTAACTGTCAACCGCTTGGAGAGAACTCATGCGGACACACAAGTCAGCCGCATGCAGAAGACCCATACGGCCAGAATTTCTAGCCGTATGCAGACAGCCTGTACGGCCATGACATCTAGCCGCATACAGAAAGTTCATGCGGCCACAAAGGATAGCTGCATGCCGACAGCCTGTACGGCCACGACATCTAGCCGCATACAGAAAGATCATGCGGCCACACATACCAGCCGCATGCAGAAGCCTGCACGGCAACTGATCCCAGCCACATACCATCTATCCCATACAGCTCGCAGTCAGTCTTTGACCGCCTTTCATACGGTCCTGACCATGAAGGCTCTTTGGAGCATATGCCAGACTCTGTTGTGACCAGCTTGGACTCTTCCTACTACGCACTCTCAAGTGCCAGAAAGAAGAAGTCTCGGGCAGCACGGGCTCGACGAGCTCAGTCTGCTGTCCCGACTTCTGACTACCAGGGCGTCCCGATGTCTATTACTCGGGCCCCTGATGGGAAGTTGTACAGAACTACCCGTCTCCAGCCCCCGGCGACCAACGAATGGGATAGTTATCAAGAATCTCCTAACAAGGATCAGGGGCGAGTACTCACGCTACCCCCACATCAAGGAGCAGGCAGGAGGCCAACGCACTCGGCAGCCCACAAAGCAGGTGACCCGTGCAACGTGATTCTTCACAAGCGCAAGGAAAGAGATGAAGACTTGGCGTACAAACAGTCCTGTCAAGGACACCAATGCACCCAAGTCATAGTCAACTATTGCTGCAACAAGGCAGCAACACAAAAAGACCAACGGTCCGTCCTCCAAAGGCTGCAACACCCAAGCTCAGAAGATGAGGCGCTTCTCGTCGCCTCTTGCAATTCTGCTCTAAAGATTCCTGGCAGCGGAAGAGGAAAAAAACAAATGTCTCAAGCCCAAAAATTTCAACCGGCGTAACCAAAAAAATTTCTAAACGGCTGTCTACCACCGTTGCAGGAGGAGTTTACTAAGGTACCCGCTCAAAGACGAAATCTGTCGCATTGGAAGATTCGTCCACATCTATAGGAGACACTGGAGCCGGGGGTAGCATTCCTCCAAATATCCACAATAACTCGGTGTTCCAAAAAGATAGTCCGGGGGAAATGGTTCACCCAACAGATGCAGCAGATCCCGACGTCCCCGAGGACGTCCATAATTCCCAAGACGAGGCAAGCTCTGAAGCTGGGGTAACCACTCTTTCTGAGTCAGAACCAGAGGAGGGCATTCCCACATACCCGGACGACTTCTCTATACAAGGGTATAACTCAGAGGGCACGTCATCTACCGTTCCTTCCATCTCTCCTCATGTGAGGACGATATTTATGACAGACAGCAACCAAGAAGGTTCCAGTGATCGCCAACGCATCGACACTCTGGAGGCCATACTACATGCTTTGGTCAAGTCTGTAGACGAGATCAAAACAGCCCTTCCAACTCTGCAAGGAAGAATGCCTGGCCAAACAAGCTTGGGTCCCGCGGTCAATGCGGACTCGAACTCAGTTGCACCAAACCCGGGCGATAGTCCTCCTAAAATATCGACTCCTACCACTGCAAACGCGGCCAGAAAGGCAAGAAAAGAGGTCCAGGAGCTCCGGGCCATGTTCCATGCCCAAGAAACTTGTCAAGACCTCAGGATACGACGACCGTATCCCGCTGCATGGAGAGAAGTTCCCTTCCCACCAAAATATAAACCATTCTACATTAATCCATTTAATGGCAAGACATCTACAAGCAGGTACATCACCTACTTCGAAGTCACAACCGACCATCTGCCTCATGACGACGCCATCCTTATGCGGTTGTTCATCAGAGCCTTGGAAGGGGTCGTCTTCGACTGGTACCGCAACTTGCCGGACAATTACATCCACTCCTTCACCGGCTTCAAACGCATGTTCCTAGAGAGGTTCTATGAAGTAGGACAAGACGTGACAATGTCCACCCTCATGGACGTTGTTCAGGGAGAAAAGCAGCTAACAAGAAATTATATTGAGCGGTTTCGCCAAACCGCGATGAAGCTGCCCTCTGGCAACCCTGATTTCTCCTTGATTGAAATTTGCCAAAAGAGACTGCTTCCCACAATCAACCTCTGGATGGGCGAAAGTCAGTTCAAGGATTGGAAGACGTTCATCATCAGTGCCACTAGCGCAGAAGACAAGGTAAAAAAAGCTCACCAACTGGGATTGTACATCTCGGAAGGGGAAGACAGGGGCAAACGCCCTAACGTCAACAACAACAATGGTGGTAATTCCTCCAGCAACCGAGACAACAAGGAGAAGCAGGCTATGGTGATCGATACCAAAGCCCGAATCAACGCCGGCGGAAAAGCAGTGGCCTCAGATGACCTACTCCTTCGAGGATGGCCATGTTAAACCCATCTTAGATATGCTCATCCAAGGAGGACGAATTCAGCTCCCTCCTCCCAGGCGTGAGCCTCGTCCTGCAGATATAGAGAGCCCCAAGTACTGCCATTACCATCGCTATATTCACCATGCTACACAAGACTGCTATCAGCTGAAGCGGTACATCCAACATCTTATCGATTCTAAGGCCCTAGCCATTGATTTCGAAGAGGTAATCGCAGCAGCCAACATGGTGTCGGTACAATTCGGCAACTTTCTTTTGACAAGGACTCAAGACGGAGTAGTACCTGTCCCCCGAGCAAGGATAGAGGTCGGTAACCTTCCACCTCCTCGAGACCAAGCTGCTGGTCTAGTACCCCTTACTACATCACGAGGGGAGATCATATGGGTCCATCCGGACTTGATACCTGAGGTGGCTCAGTCTGCGTCTCCCTCCACCAGCAAGAAGAAGAATGGAAAAGTTAAATCATGCCGTACGATCTCGACGGAGGTCGAAAAAGCTGCTGCTGTTGTTACCCGCTCCGGCACACAAACCCAACCTCCACCGGATAACTCGGCTGAGGATCAGCAGCCGACAGCTGCTGATGCTCCAGGACCTCCGCAGCCTTCGACGACCGACAAGCCTAGGCCGAAGGAGACTCGCTTCGACAAACCACTCCGAAGAGAGACGCCTCATAGGCTAAACAGGCCGTACAACTTTGACATCCTGGCACAATTGGCCAACACACCCGCCAAATTGTCGCTATATGAGCTCCTGAGACTCTCCAAGGATGTCCGCGTCGCACTAAGCGAGGCACTTCAAAATGCCGATGCATATCTAGCTCAGTCCAACCTCACCAGGGAAAGCTCGTCTGCAGACTTCTAGGACAGCGCTTGCACAGGGTCAATGCCAAACATTGTCTTTACTCCGTAGGATATGCTTATCAAAACTAACCTGCACGATCGCCCTCTGTATTATACTGGGTACATTGGCGATATCAAGGTCGATCGGATGCATATTGACCCTGGGTCCTCCATAAGCATCATCCCGAAGAGCCTACTACACCATCTGCGCATCCTGATGCATCGCCTGACGCAGACAAACACCGCCATTAGCGGTTTCAATTCGGGTATGAGCTACCCGATCGGGAAGATTTGTCTAAAGTGCCAAATCGGCGACCTTCCGTCAGAAGTAACCTGTTATGTCATAGATGCGGATACTTCCTACAATATTCTCCTGGGGCGTCCTTGGATACACGATTACATGATCGTGCCCTCCACACTATACCAGTACTTCAAGTACGTCGACAAGCACGACTTTGTGAGAACAGAATTTGCCGACATCGATCCCTTCAATAGGGTCGAGTCCTACTACTCAGACTCGTGCTTGTATGAGAAGTCGAAGAAGCATCTCGCCGAAGAAGATACTCAAGCTCAAACTGAAGCAGCATCTGGATCAGAAGAACCTTTGACAATATACCTCCAAGCCCGCAAGCCTGGCATAACTGCACCCCTTACAGCCACTCTGCGTAAGGATGCAGTTAGCCTCTCTGCACAGGAAGAACAGATGATAATCCGACTGCCAAAGTCTGGCCAAGTGCCAAAACCTACGACAGAGCCACTGACAATCAGGCTGTCTAAAGCTAGCCGATCACAAGCAGAGGAGCTGAATCCCTCTGTCAAACCGATGACAATTTATCTTCCTATAATGAATCAGCAACCGAGCACTAAGCCAGGGACTGCTAGCCAGCCAACAACTCCCTGTCCAACACCGAGCACCAAACTAGGGGTAGCTAGTATGCCAACAACTCCACATTCTGCTCCACCCATGGAGCCCCTGATAATCAAGTTGCCCAAGTCATCCTCTCAGTCTGCATTTACACAGGGGGTGGCTGAAGAAGAGTCAGAGCTAGCCAAGTATGTGACTGCTTACACTGATGTTCCATCCGCAAATGATGTAATCCCACTGGAAAAGATACCTTATTTCATCAATAAAGGGCTATCTTTGAATTACCTCGAGCTTAATAAGCTTTGTACAATGTATGTTATGGAATACGGTATAGGCGCTCACCTGCACACACAAGTGACAAATGTCTACACCGCAAACCAACTTACTCCAGTGGAAGACGCTTACTGCATAATCGAGGGAGGGGATCACCCAATCATCTTCGGCCGAAAGAATGATCCACGGTCCTTCAAGATAGAAGAAGTTGAGCTCGAACCCGATACCGAAAGATTGCCCTTTTATCTGTATAGTCCCCAATCCAAGTACCTTATGCAAAAATAAGGGTATGATCTGGAAACTACACCAGGCTTGAACTACGGCACTGGACGGCGATTACCTTTACAATCGTCGGTCCCCGCTGGGAAACCACGAGACTACTACAATAAAACAGATGTGGGCTAGGTTATGTCACACCCGTGACGACACCTGAAAGCTCAGACGAAGAGTGCGACTGGCACTCACACTCAACCGGATCACCTACTTCCGATTCAGATATCAGCATCGGGGATATGCTCAGGCAAGTCTGGTCCGTCAATATGGCACTTACTGATGCCTACGAAGAAGATGAAGACATTCCCGAACTTCTTGAGCTAGAGCCATGGGCACAACAACTAGATGCGCAGTGGAAGAAGCGGTTCCAACAAAGAGAGCCTCCCACCGAGGATAAGGTCATACAAGTCGATCTAGGTGATGAATCCTCTCTAAAGCCCATCTTCGTCAGTAAGAATCTGACCGACGAAGAGCGAGAATCACTACTACAACTCGTCAGAGAATATATCAACGTGTTCGCCTGGAGCTACAAAGATATGCCGGGACTATATCCCGAGATTGCGCTTCACAAACTCAATATCCGTCCAGACGTAAAACCAGTCAAGCAACAGCAATGCCGGTTCCGTCCTGACGTCATGAATGCTATTGAAGCCGAGGTAAACAAACTATCCGTGAGGAACAGCATCCTGACAGGGTCGCCAACATAGTTCCAGTCCTCAAGAAGAGTGGAAAGATTCGAATCTGCATCGACTTTCACAATCTGAATGAGGCTTGTCCTAAGGATGAGTTCCCTCTCCCTATCACGGACATTATGATTGACAACACCTGCGGCTTCGAGCGCATGTCATTCATGGATGGTTTCTCGGGATACAACCAAATCAAGATGTCTTCCAACGACGGGAAGCACACATCATTCCGAACACCGATTGGCACATACTGTTACATAGTCATACCTTTCGGTTTAAAGAACGCTGGCTCCACCTATCAAAGAGCTATGAGCATCATCGTTAGAGACCACTTGCGCAAAACAGTAGAATGCTACGTTGACGATATCGTCGTCAAAAGCCGCTCTAAGGAAGATCATCTGCATGATCTAAGGACAGTGTTCGACCTGATGCGAGCGCACAATTTGAAAATAAATCCCACAAAATCCTTCTTGGGCGTATCCAGCAGAAAGTTCTTGGGTTTCATCATCACCTCCCAGGGTATCCACGTAGACCCTGAGAAGACGAAGGCAATCATGGAGATGGGTCCTCCGAGAAATCTCCGTGAACTCCGAGGCCTTCAAGGGAGGCTAGCCTACATCAGGAGGTTTATCTCCAACCTCTCCGGACGATGTCAGCCATTCACCCACCTCATGAAGAAGGGCGTCTCATTCGTATGGGATGAAGAATGCCAGCACGCCTTCGACAGCATCAAAGAATATCTGACGAACCCTCCAGTTCTGGTAGCCCCGATTATAGGAAGACCATTCTTGCTCTATGTACGAGCGATAGAACATTCTCTCGGTACTCTGCTAGCACAAAACAATGAGGAAGGCCACGAAAAAGCCATATATTACCTCAGCCGAATGATGACAGGACCGGAGCATCGATACACTACCGTAGAGAAAGAGTGCCTAGCTCTGGTTTTTGCCATTCAGAAGACGCGACACTACGTCACAGGACAAACCATCTACGTCATATCAAGAGTCAACCCCCTCAGGGTCCTCATGACTAAGCCAGGTGTACTCAGCTCTCGCCTTGCTACCTGGGCGATATTACTGTCCCTCTACCACATGATCTTTGTTCTACAAAAGGCTGTTAAAGGTCAAGCTCTGGCAGACTTTTTAGCAGCTCATCCAGGTTCGGAGTCAACCAAAATAGACGAAGAGATGCCAAACGAGGTCGCTAATTCAAATATGGCCTCCCACGGTACCATATGGCGAATGTTCTTCGACGGCGCTTCTAGAACTGGGCCCAAGGGCAACATCGTCGTTGGAGTCAGAATAGTGCTAATTTCTCCCACCGGGTTGGTGATCAATCGAGCTTATTCACTCACGGAGCCCTGTTCAAACAACGTGGCCGAGTACAACGCTTTGGTCATTAGCCTCCGACTTGTAAAAGAGCTTGGGGTAGAGCAACTTGAAGCATACGGTGATTTGCAGCTAATCATCAATCAAATTCGGGGCTCGTACGATGTACGTCATGAAGACATGATCCCTTATCATCAAACAACGATTGATATTATTTCATCCTTGGAAGGGTTCTTCATATAACACGTTCCCAGGCTCCAGAACATTGAAGCCGACGCCCTAGCAGGCCTAGCCGCTTCCTTAGCAGTTCCGAATCATGCTCATCATCTGGTTGACATCATAGGCCGTGAGTTCGTCTGTCCCAGGAATAATGTTCAGTATGCCGAGAGCTACTCCACCCTGACAGTCGACGAAGCACCAGACTGGAGACAACCGTTTATCGACTTCGTAGTCTACGACATCCTGTCGGAGAATCCGAAGGAAGCCACTTCTATTAGAAGACGTTCCCTCAGATTCTTCTACGATACAGAGACAAAAATGCTATATCGGCGATCATATAATGGATTACTGCTTCGATACCTGTCAAATACAGAAGCCAAAGAAGTCGTGCATGAACCTCACGATGGCATCTGTGGGGCCCATCAGCCTGGCCCGAAACTACAAGATCGCCTTCGCCGAATGGGTTACTACTGGCCCACAATGGTTGCAGACGCAATAGACTATGTACGAAAATACAAAGCCTGTCAAGTACACACAGATTTCATCCACCAGCCATCCGAGTTTCTACACCCGACGGTGGCATCCTGGCCCTTCGAAGCATGGGAAATGGACATCATCGGTCCGATCACTCTGCCTTCGTTCCGAGGACGTCGCTTCATACTCGCAATCACAGATTACTTCTCCAAATGAGCGGAGGCTGTTCCGCTTGCAGAAGTAAAAACTTCAAACGTGATCAACTTCCTTAAACATCACGTCATCTATCGCTTTGGACTGCCCCGAAGGATCATCCATGATAATGGTCCGCAGTTCACAAGCCACGCCCTCTATCGATTCTGCGACAAGCACCGCATCCAGAATATTGCTTCAACACCATACAATCCAGCGGCTAATGGTCTGGCTGAAGCATTCAACAAAACAATCATCAAGCTTCTCAAGAAGTTCGGTTCATTAAACAAGCACGACTGGAATGAGAAGCTTGGCGAATGCTTATGGGCGTACCGTACTACAGTACGAACGGCCACCGGGAACACGCCATTCTCCTTGGTATACGGGAGTGAGGCAGTTCTCCCACTGGAGACTCAAATCCCCTCACTCTGCGTAGCTCTCACATATAGATTGACGACGGACGATAATCACCATCGCAGACTACAAGAATTGGAGGCTCTAGATGAGAAGCGCCTACTAGCTCAACAACGAATCGAGCTATAGCAGGCACGTATCTCCGGAGCCTTCAATAAGAACGTTAAAACCAGAACATTCCAAGTGGGCGACCTCGTTCTGGCAGTTCGAAGGCCGATGGTCATGACTCACAAAACCGTCGGCAAGTTTCAGCCAAAGTGGGAAGGCCCATTCATCATAGATGCTGTATTCACCAATGGAGCTTACCGCCTCGTAAAATAAAACAGAGACTTGCTCATGTTGCCCATCAACGACAAGTTCTTAAAGAAGTATTACGTCTAAAATAACATCCTCCAGGGTGATGAGTCACGTACCCGCTGGTATCGCTGAACTCACATCCCGCCTACAAATCTTCCAGGGTGATGAGTCACGTACTCTCTCGTACCACTGAACTCATATCCCGCCTATAAATTGCCAGGGTAACGAGTTATGTACTCTCTCGTACCACTGAACTCACATCCCTACTACAAATCTTTCGGAATGACGAGTCATATACTCTTCCGTACCACTGAACTCATATGCCGACTCCAACTCTCCCAGATTATCAAGTTATGTACCCGCAGGTACCGCTGAACTTACACACTAATTACTACAGATGAATCTATACCGCATCTTTTGGGTAGTAAGTCACGTATGATAATACCTCTGAACTTTCTTCCTAAAAGGAGTTCCTTCCTCATGATCCTCTACCCGTACTTTCAGTGAACAAAAAGGGTAACAGATCCATAATTTTCTGAAACAACCACGTCGATGTTACCTCTGAGTTTTTTTCCTTCAATCAAAAACAAACCGCCCTTCACATAGAACCTCCATGTCCTCATTACCTCTGAGTTGTTCTATATTCCCTTTATGGAGCCCACTCCTGCCATGTCCTCATTACCTCTGAGTGGGAAGGCTCCATCGAAGAAACCCTCATATTTGCCATATCCTCATTACCTCTGAGTAAGTATGTTGGTTCTTTCTCGACCTATTTATTCGTACCAAAAAAAAAACAAGGGTACGCCAAGGATAATAGGCCCACAAATGTCCTCTGTTGACCACAAATGTCCACTGTTGACCATAAATGCTATACTAAGTTTTGTAGTACATGTCCCTCAATTCTCATCATGCCCCAGGGGCCCAGCTGCCCCACGGCATTCTTTCTCCCGATACCAGGAACGTCCATAGCCACCTTACTGTGGATTTGTTCCAAATATCCCCATCAACTTGTTATCCATACCTAAAACTAAGGTATGCCAAGGGTAACAAGTCCACAAACAGCTTTCCAGTGGGGCAAATACCACAAACACCACAAACACAATAAGCAGTACAAATAAAAGGTAGGATAAAGCATACTTTTTTGTTTGAAAGGCAAAAGTACTACATGTTCTGGGGACCATATCCCACTTATGAAAGGAAAAGAACGAAAACGAAAAGAAGAAAAAAAAGCTGACTATTGTTCGGCGATACATAGTGCCTTGAGACGATCCCTCAACAAGGCAGTTGACCGCTCAAACCTCTGTTTGGCCCGACGTTCAGCCTCCTGAGTCAGCAGCGCCGCATCTTCCAAGGGCGCGTGAGCCTGCCTGCCCTCCTCAAACTTCTTCAGAGCACGTTCCAGATTAGCAGATGCTCTGGAAATCCTTTCGGCATCCTGAATAATTAGCTCTTTGTCCGTACGAGAAGCTTCAAGCTCAGACTCTAAGAAGGCCAGCTTCTTCTGAAGTTCGAGAATCTGCTCCCTTGTATCAATTACTTCCTTGGAGACAGCTGCTTCCCGAGCCCTGCAAACCTCGCTCCGGTGGCTCAGCTGGTCGTACAAAAGAGACAGGTCACCGAGGTCCTTTATTATAACCGGCTTAGATGTATCCCGTGCGAGCCTTATCTTTTCCAAGGCGGTGGTGAGGAACCCCCGCTCCTGATCAATTGCTGCGGACAGATCAGCTTGACGCAGCACTTGAAACTGGGCCACAAGCTGATCAGCCTCCAACAGTTTGGGATCTAGAAGCGCAGCTATTCCTGCCCCACCGGGAAGGGTTTTGAGAATGTCAATTTGGCCTTGGGCGCATTGTCGGGCCAAGGCGAAAGGGGTTCCCCGCTCCACAGCAGCTTCTACTCCTCTCTTCATGTGGCGGTATAAACTATCAACCACATTCTGCGACGCCTCATCCAGAACTTCCGTAGAGGATGACATCAAAGGGAGTGTGGCTGGCAGTGTCGAAGAAGACGTAGCAGAACTTGCCATCCCTGCCATAAGGGAAATAAATTCTGAGCGAAAGGACGCTTGAACAATGGCTAATTCTTCCGCCGCGGCCCGAACACTCTGGATACTCGGTAAAGCTGAGAGGTCAACCCCCAAAGTCATACGGGCAGAGGGAGATACAGGGACCATTGCCCCCTGTCCAGGCTGTGTCGCCATATGACCTCCCGAACTCGATCCGGCGGAAGGCCCCTCAAGATAAGTCAGAAAAGGAGGGGGCACGCTCCCTTCCACCAAATCCCTGCTAGCAGAGTCTTCCTTAACAATGTCCGTCATCGGCACTGAAAGGGCAGGACCTGTATGTCCAGAGCAACCATCAATCAACGTAACCCGAAGGATGTGATAATATAGCGAATAGGCCTCCTCATTAGTCAAAATTTGGCTCATCTTACCAAGGAAGGATTGTGGAGGCTGAGGTTCGCTCGCAGCTGCCATGGTATGTAGGACCGTTGAGCACCTCTAGAGGGGGGTGAATAGAGTGTGTATGTACAGCGGAAAATAATCAACAATTAAAAAATTAAACTATGGCAGTGATATAAGAGACAGTAAATAAAGAGAGAGAATTCAAACTCAGTGACACAACGATATATACTGGTATCCCTCTGAGAGGACTAATCCAGTCTCGAGTACTCTTGCTCGATGTTAATCTACTATGGCACAAGCTTTAACTGAGAGCTTGCAGTCTCTTACAACACCGTGCTTGGTGACAAGCGCACGACCAGCTTCACAATACCGTGCTTGGTGACGAGCGCACGACCAGCTCTACAACAGGAAAGGTTGTTGAACTAGAACGACCTCTTTACAACTCTTGGAATACCAAAAGACTCTAAATCAACTCTGATAGTACTGGCTTTTGGCTAAGAGATGTATAGGTATGATTTGAAAATCTTAGATCGTTTGAAAACACTTGAGTAGTAGAGAAGAGAGAATGAAGAATGAATGAGTGATTTGAAATGAAAAGTTCTTCTCTATTTATAGGTGTTTTCTCCAACCGAGCTCGGGCAGAACTCGGGCAGAGTTCGGGTGCAAATATCTCGCAAAAAGACGTTGCTCGCTGATTTGGAGGCAACAGAAGTTTGAAACATTTTTGACCGAACTCGGTCAGAGTTCGGACCGAACTCGGGCCGAACTCGGTTACGAGTTCTGTCAGGAGATATTTGAAAATCTTTTGCAAAAACAATTTTTAAACTATGTTTTTGGTTATTTGTAAAATCATTTGTAAAGGCTATTTTCAAAAAAAATGTTTTTGAAATATTTTGTAAATAAAATACGAATAGGTAGGCTTTTGGAATGTGGACAGTTTTAACCCTAAGCCAGTATTACCAAAATTGATTTTACATAATAATTCCTAGACTCAATAAAATATAAAATACAGAATAAAATGAAAAATGAGTCTTCTGAAGATTTGATGATGTTGACGCTATGATTGATGCAGTACATTGTCCGTTGAATTTGATTTCATGTATCCTGAAATGATTAGCAGCATTTTCTATATTTTGTGTATTGACTTAAGTATGTGTTGATTATCAAAATCGGATGTGTCCATGGAATGGGCCAACAATCTCTTCCATTTTGATAATTGACAAACTTGAGTCTATACCAAAATATATTTATATGAAATAGAACAAAATACAAAAGTACCTGAAAAAAAATGAAGTTTTGTTTTTGGATCTGTTTATATGCTTTGCTTTTTGGTATGGTACTCTTTTTCTCCCCCTTTGTCAAGTAGTAAAATGACATGGCTCCCCCGTAATATGTGAAGCCAACAATAGACAAACACAAGACAAAGTGAAGCAAAAAGACATAATCACAGCATAAAACATATGGAAACAACTAATATAGAAAGAAACAGCTCGTACTAAACTGAAATAGTCATGAAAATTTCTACTAATAATCCAAAGTACAACTGAAAATGTCTAACTAATCAGTTTAGACATGAAAATAATAAAAAAAACTACATCAACTGATCATCATCTAATCAATGTCTACTAGCCCATAGCTGAATCCACGTCACATCGTGGGGTCGTCCGCACCAGGAGTCTCATGAGGAAAGTAAGCTATGGTCGGGTCGAAAAACTGAAAGGAAGCCTCATGAGTAAATCGAGGACCTGGAAATATAGGGTGAGGTAAGATGGTGACTGGATGGACAGGATCATGAGCCAGGCTGTAGTGGAGGTCAGCAATGCTATTTTTCAGCACCTGGGCCTGAGAAATGCGCCGGAACTCCGAATCCTGATGACGTTGCGTAGAGACAGCAACAAAATCATCAAAACGCTGATAGAACGTCGGATCAAATCCTGGGACAGGGGCTGGAGCAGGAGGAGCATCAGCAGGAGGGACCTCAGCATCAGCAGCTGGAGCAGGATGAGCTCCAGGATGCAGAGGTGGAGCAGGAAATCGACGAGATCTAGTCAGCTCGATAGGAGTGGAGGAGAAGGCACACGTCTCAAGATCAATCTCGAAACGTCGAAAGATAGATGCTAAGTGCATTGGATATACTAGATTCCTACCTGCATTTTTGTAGTTAAGCATCCAGGACATCACAGTTTTGGAAATAGAGAATGGGATGCCAAAGTGGATATGATATAAAGCAGATAGTTCCAAAAAGGTTACTTCATCAGTTGAACCTTTCTTTGGAAGAAGAACGGAGAAAACCATACGATGAAGTTCATAGAAAGTTTGATTCAAATGTTTGGCAAAAATTCTACGGGGAACAGGGTTAGGATGACAAATTAATTCCCTGAAGGAAGCAAGAGTGACATCAGCAGGAAATTGAATATGATAGATGTCAACCAAGGCATCACCAAGATCAGGAATATGGAAGAATTTGCTGATGTCGATGGCGCTAAATTCTAACTCTTACCCAGCAACGCAAGAATAGAAATTTCCGTTTGGTTTTACCTGCAGGTTGCAGTAAAACATACGGACGGCGTTGTCAAAAATATTTTCTTGTACCTCGAAGAAATCTCGGTACCCAAGTTGGTCAAAAGTTGGAGCATACTCAAAGAAAGTAGTAAAATTCACAAAAAGTACAAATACGACGACCAGAAAAAGAGTCGAACCAGAGATCCGAAAAATCTTTGTCCGAAAACAAAGTAGAGTCATATTCTTTGGGATCTCTAGGTCGTGCTGGACTGAATAAACTTGCAGGAGTGTATTCAGAGGAAGAGGAGGCACCTTGGGAAGTGGTTCCTCTTTGACGCTTGGGGGCCATGAGAAAGTAGAGAGAAAGTACCTTTTGAAGAAAAATGAAGGAGGAACAAGATGAGCGCCCACTAGATCTCTTCGGAACCTTGCTAGGATGGAGGAGGAGAGGCTTCTAGGAAGAGAGGAATGATTTCCACGAGTTTTTGTGTGGAAAAGTGGAAGAAAAGATGGATTATATAGGCACTAGGGCCGGCTGTTCGTTTCTGGAACCATAACAGCGCCGACCGAACTCGGTCCAAATTTGGTCCGAACTCGGTCAGAGTTCGGCCCGAGTTCGGCCACTTGCATTCCCGAGACAGTCAATGCATTCTGGTAGGTTTAAAACTAGAATTTAATAACTTTGACTGTAATATTAAATAACGACTGTTATTTTTGGGTTAACTGTAGGGGTTGTCCCAGCTAACGGAGGTTCACCGGGGAACTCTTAAATACCGTTTTGCTTCGGCCATAGCCGTGGTGACAGACATACCCTTTTTAAGTTTGTACCCAAAAACAATTTTTGTTAAATAAATAATAAAGTATCAAGTCATAAATTCAATTTTAATTACCATATACATTATGAGTCTGAGAATTCAAGAATGCCGAGCTCACGCCTCAAAATGTTAAAACGGTCTTCAGCTAATGGTTTAGGGAATATATCTGCTAGTTGATGATCAGTGTCAATAAATTCTAGGCAGATATCCCCGTGTTGTTGATGATCACGAAGAAAATGATGTCTAATTTCTATGTGCTTTGTGCGTGAATGACAAATAGGGTTCTTAGTCAGATTTATAGCACTAGTGTTGTCACAATAAATAGGAACATTTATGTAGTGCAGATTGTAGTCCTCTAAGGTTTACTTCATCCACAAAATCTGAGCACAACAACGTCCTGCGGCGATATACTCAGCCTCAGTTGTTGATAATGCTACTGAATTTTGTTTCTTGCTAAACCAAGAGACTAAGGCCTTTCCTAAGAAATGACATGTGCCACTGGTACTTTTACGGTCCACTTTGCATCCAGCAAAATCTGCATCCGAGTAACCTATCAGGTCAAAGGATTTGGTTTTGGGATACCATAAGCCAACTGTAGAAGTTCCTTTAAGGTATCGGAAGATACGCTTAACGGCACTAAGGTATGATTCCTTAGGGTTTGCCTGATAACGTGCACAAATGCAAACGCTAAACATAATATCAGGGCGACTAGCAGTTAAGTATAATAAACTACCAATCATACCTCGATACTTACGCTGATCGACAGGTTTGCCACTTTCATCAGCATCAAACTTTGTAGATGTAGCCATAGGCGTCCCGATTGGCTTTACATTTTCGAAGTCGTACTTTTTCAGTATATCCTTCGTGTATTTAGCTTGGTTGATGAATGTTTCGTTCGAGTGCTGTTTGATTTGAAGTCCTAGGAAGAAGTTTAGCTCTCTCATCATACTCATCTCAAATTCACTCTGCAAACACTTGGCAAAATCTTGACAGAGTTTTTCATTAGTAGAACCAAATATAATGTCGTCTACATAAATTTGCACTAGAAGAATGTCATCATTCATGGATTTAATAAATAAAATAGTATCAATCTTTCCTTTTGAAAATCCATTATCAAGTAAGAAGGCGCTTAGGCGTTCATACCAAGCACGAGGTGCTTGTTTGAGTCCATAAAGTGCTTTCTTAAGCTTGAAGACGTGATCAGGTTTTTGAAAATCTTCAAAGCCAGGGGGTTGTTTCACAAAAACCTCTTCTTTCAAAAATCCATTTAAAAATACGCTTTTCACGTCCATTTGAAAAAGTTTAAAATCATTAAAACATGCAAATGCACAAAACATGCGGATGGCTTCTAGTCTAGCAACAGGAGCATAGGTCTCATCATAATCAATTCCTTCTTCTTGATTATAACCTTGTGCCACTAGACGTACTTTGTTGCATAGAACTTATCCATCTTCACTGAGTTTATTTCGGAACACCCATTTGGTACCAATTATCGATTGACCAATAGATTTAGGAACAAGTTCCCAAACTTGGTTTCTCTCAAATTGATTAAGTTCCTCTTGCATGGCAGAAATCCAAAACTCATCAGTGAAAGCATCATCTACATTCTTAGGTTCTATTTGTGAAATAAATGCTACATTTGCTGCTATATCAGAATCTTTAAGAGAGGAACGTGTACTTACACCTTTGGATACATCACCTATAATGAGAGTTTCTGGATGATCTGGCTTGAATCTCAATGATTCAAATCTTTGGGCCATACCTTTCATAAGGCTCTTCTCAGTTCCTGCATCTTCGGAACTTTTATCAGTCCTTGCCTCTTGGGTCAGATCTTTCTCAGAACTCTTCTTAGTCTTTGTATGTGTATCTTCATCATCACTGTCGCTAGATCTGTGACTATTTAACTCATCAAAGGTAATATTAATAGTCTCTTCAACAATCATAGATCTTTTATTGAAAATTCTATATCCCTTACTCTTAGCAGCATATCCGAGAAATATCCCGTCATCTGCTTTGGAGTCGAACTTTCCCAAGTTATCCTTGGTGTTCAGGATAAAACAGCGACAACCAAAAACTTTGAAATAAAAAATGTTTGGAATTCTTCCAAACCAAAGCTCATATGGTGTTTTCTTCGAGATTGGTCGAATTAACACCCTATTTAAAACATGACAGGCTGTACTAACAACTTCTGCCCAAAAATATTTAGGAAGATTATACTGATTCAGCATGACTCTAGCCATTTCGCTTAGAGTACGATTCTTTCGCTCCACAACACCATTCTGTTGGGGAGTTCTAGGACAAGAAAATTCGTGGTAATATCCACTATCATCATAAAACTTTTTAAAATCAGAATTTTCGAATTTGCCACCATGATCACTTCGGATACGAGTAATCATGAAGCCTTTTTTGTTTTGTACCTTTTTGTAAAATATCTGAAATTCAAAAATTGTATCACTTTTGTTTGATAAGAAATAAACCCAAGTAAATCGAGAGAAATCATCAACAATAACAAAAGCGTAGAGTTTACCGCCAAGACTAGCGACTCTACTAGGACCAAATAAATCTATATGAATTAACTGCAAAGGTCTCGAAGTACTTACGGCATTGATGGATTTAAAAGTAGACCTATGTGCTTTGTTCTTTTCACAGTCAGCACATACCATATCTCTCTTGAATGGAATTTCAGGGAGTCCTCTTACCAACTTCTTAGTATTTAGACGTGAGATAGTATCCATGTTTGCATGTCCTAGTCTCATGTGCCATAGCCAGCTTTCATCTTGATTGGCTACTAGGCATCTTCCTGTATTATCAGTATTCTCAAAAAAGAAAACATAAATGTTGTCTTCTCTAATCCCTTTATATACGGGATCACCAGATGACATATCATATATGGTACATTTATCTTTCACAAAATTGATACCATAACCATTTTCTGCCAAATGACTTATGCTCAGTAGGTTATGTTTCAATTCAGTTACTAGACAAACATCCTTTATTATTAGATAAGGAGAAATACCTACAGTACCATTACCTATTATATCACCTCTCAAGTTATTTCCGAAGGAGACGTATCCTTCTTTCTTCATCGATAGCGTAGCGAATAAAGATGCATCACCAGTCATGTGTCGCGAACATCCGCTATCGAGGATCTATTTGCTTCTAGCATGAGAGGGTTGAGGGTCCACCTACAAAACAAGTAGATGAATCCTTTGGTACCCATTTTCTGAAGGGTCCATACTGATTAGCTTTAGGTCTCCAGGCTAAAGTATGATTGTCAACAAGCTTTCTTGCTAAACAATACTGTGATATGTGTCCGTGCGTACCACAATAAGTGCAAGTCAGTTTAGAACTAGATGTGGTTGAAACTGTGTTTACATGCTTGTTTGGTTTCTTGGAGAACCTATAAGTAAAAGCATGATGATATACGTGTTTCTTCTGTGCTTTCTTGTTTTTAGTCCTCTTAGGTGTATGCTTTGCATTAGGACTAAAATTAGCCTGTGTCACAGGCATTTCCTGTTTTTCTAACTTGATTTCTAACTTTTTAGAAATCGCAATAGACTCTTCATATTTAGCAGTCATAACTGAGAGTCTGTGTTCTGTTACTAAGTGCATCTTCTTCTCTGTGTCATACAGCTTTTGTATTTTAACATAATCTCTTTTTTTTTTTCAATATTGAGGATAGCCTCATGATAGTCTACCTTGAGTTTGGCTATCTCTTTCGTGTTATCGGTAGTAGACATCTCTTTAATATCTTCAATAAGATTGGACAGTCTAGCTAACTCGGTTGTGTATGCCTTAATCTCTTTTCGAGATTGCTTATACTTGTCAAGCACATTTTTGTGTTCTTCAAGTAAATCGCTAAAGGCATTTTCTAACTCATCGAAAGTAAAATCATCATATAGAGGGTTTGACGATACCTTATCAAATGCCATAAGACAGACATTTGCATTGCCGCAGGGTCTATCCTCTTCTTCAGAATCACTGGCATCACTTTCATGCCAGATGCTTGTGTTAGCATACTTTCGACCGGTTGTTGCTTTTTTGCTTGATCTTGATCTGTCATATGGACTGCTCTTCTTGGTGGTTGGACAGTCCTTCTTCATGTGCCCTGACTTCTTACATCCAAAGCATATGGTTTCATCTTCATTGCTTTCTTGGATATCTTTCTTCTTTCTGCTTGTAAACTTTAGGTACTTCCTGAAGTTCTTCACAAGTAGGGCTTGTTCATCACCACTTGATGATTCTTCATCAGAGTCATTACATGTTGATTTTCTTGCTTGAGCTTTGAAGGCAATAGATTTCTCCTTTGGTGTTGCTTCCTCAAACTCTTGCAAATCAAGTTCATGGGTCATGAGCTTGCCCATCAAAGTTTCCAAGGACATAGTGGTGAGATCGTTTCCTTCAATAATTTCCGTAGCTTTTGGATTCCAGTTCTTTGTTAGAGCTCGCAGCACTTTTTTGATCTTCTCATGATTGCTGTAATCCTTACCAAGAGATTGCAAAGGATTAGTTATATCAAGGAAACGAGTAAACATCTGTGTAATTGACTCACCGGGTTTCATCTTAAAAGATTCATATTCCTGTGTCAGTCTACTAATTTTGGATTCCTTCACTTGGGATGTCCCTTCATGGGTTACCTCGAGAAGTTTCCAAATTTCGTAAGACGTCTTACAAGTTGAAACTCTGTTGAACTCGGTTTTGTCAATTGCACAGAATAGTGCATTGATGGCTCGAGCATCAAGACTAGCCTTTGCTTTTTCAGCATCGGTGTACTTGTCATGAGGCTTTTCCATAAAAATACCTTCAACCACTGTGGGTGGTGGTTTCTTATATCCATCAATGACTATTGACCAAAGATCAAAGTCCAGAGATTTTAGAAAGAAAGTCATTCATGTTTTCCAATAGGTATAATTTGTTCCATCAAATAGGGAGGTCTATTTGTGGATTGCCCTTCACCGTTGAATATTGATTTCACGGCTGCCATATATACTCTCTAAGGTTTGTTATATAAGAATATAACCTGTTCTGATACCAATTGTAGGACCGTTGAGCACCTCTAGAGGGGGGTGAATAGAGTGTATGTGTGCAGCAGAAAATAATCACCAATTAAAAAATTAAACTATGGCAGTGATATAAGAGACAGTAAATAAAGAGAGAAAATTCAAACTCAGTGACACAGCGATATATACTGGTATCCCTCTGAGAGGACTATTCCAGTCTCGAGTACTCTTGCTCGATGTTAATCCACTATGGCACAAGCTTTAACTGAGAGCTTGCAGTTTCTTACAACACTGTGCTTGGTGACAAGCACACGACCAGCTTCACAACACCGTGCTTGGTGACGAGCGCACGACCAGCTCCACAACAGGAAAGGTTGTTGAACTAAAATGACCTCTTTACAACTCTTAGAATACCAAAAGACTCTAAATCAACTCTGATAGTACTGGCTTTTGGCTAAGAGATGTATAGGTATGATTTGAAAATCTTAGATCGTTTGAAAACACTTGAGTAGTAGAGAAGAGAGAATGAAGAATGAATGAGTGATTTGAAATAAAAAGTTCTTCTCTATTTATAGGTGTTTTCTCCAACCGAACTCGGGCAGAACTCGGGCAGAGTTCGGGTGCAAATATCTCGCAAAGAGACGTTGCTCGCTGATTTGGAGGCAATAGAAGTTTGAAACATTTTTGACCGAACTCGGTCAGAGTTCGGACCGAACTCGGGCCGAACTCGGTTACGAGTTCTGTCAGGAGATATTTGAAAATCTTTAGCAAAAACAGTTTTCAAACTATGTTTTTGGTTATTTGTAAAATCATTTGTAAAGGCTATTTTCAAAAAAAATGTTTTTGAAATATTTTGTAAATAAAATACGAATAGGTAGGCTTTTGGAATGTGGACAGTTTTAACCCTAAGCCAGTATTACCAAAATTGATTTTACATAATAATTCCTAGACTCAACAAAATATAAAAAATAGAATAAAATGAAAAATGAGTCTTCTGAAGATTTGATGATGTTGACGCTATGATTGATGCAGTACATTGTCCGTTGAATTTGATTTCATATATCCTGAAATGATTAGCAGCATTTTCTATATTTTGTGTATTGACTTAA
Organism: Iris pallida; assembly: GCA_029216955.1. Lineage (NCBI taxonomy): Eukaryota > Viridiplantae > Streptophyta > Magnoliopsida > Asparagales > Iridaceae > Iris > Iris pallida. The sequence goes on from JANAVB010002683.1 coordinate 22,151, forward strand.
GTATGTGTTGATTATCGAAATCGGGTGTGACCATGGAATGGGCCAACACCATGGTACCCTCACCGACGACCTCCAAGTTGATTTCAGCTGGTTCTTCTGCCCCAGCCACTCCGGAAAGGGATACAACTGGTTCAGCATCACCCTGCTGAAGTTCAACTGTCTCAAGGACAGGTGAAGTAGAGCCCCCGTCACCATGGGTTGAGCCCTCAGCAACGCGGGACTCCTCGGCCACCCCCGAAAGAACCCCAGCAGAAATAATAGCGGTACACATGTCACTGACCAAAGTGGTCAGGGCTGGATCAACCTCAGCGGTCGGTTCTCGAGAAACCGACTCCTCCGACGCCTACAAGAGCAAAGGAAAATGATTAGGCCATAATACGGGAAAAAAGAAGGAGAAGATAGTTTTAATTCAAGTCACCTCAGAAACATCGTCAACATCCTCGATAAGTAGCCGACGGGATCTGACAGCAGCCCGTTTTATGGAATAAGTCATGCCGATATCAGCAGACTCACTCATGCTTCGCTTACGCGAAGGACCAGGCACATCAGGCGGCTGATCCGCCACCACTTCATCAAACGCAATGGACAGTTGGTCCGCCGCCACCTCGTCTAGAGGAGGTAGAGAATCATCGAGACCCTGCTCGCCATCTTCTTCATCCGCGGTGGTGGACTCCGAATCCGGCACGGAAACTGCATTTGCCCTCTGCTTCTTCATTTTCGACCCCCGGGGCTTCTCTGCCAAGCCGGTAACAATAAAATTGGTACGCGGGTCAAAGTTAATAGGAAACCTGCTCACAGTAACGTGGTAGAGAGCCGCTAAATACAAAATCTCCCCTTGTGTCTCAACGTCAGAGACTGAGAAACTAGCACGGGTACGAGCAGTATCATAGTAAAGCCAGGCCCTGATGCCATCTAGAATGCTGCCTTCAAAGCCCAGGCAAGAGCTGGGACTCTTTAGGAACAGCTGGCCGTACCCAAACTGGCGGGAGAACCGGCTGGGCAAGTAAGGTTCCAGGTAGACAGTATTTCGGTTGCGATATACTAAGTGCGAGGGACGGATGTTATGCAACCAAAAAAACATCCTCCCAGGTAAGAGGAGCGGAGGCCCGGTACCGTCAACATGTACACTCCCTACCTCCTCAGTAAAAAAAATGGGGAACAGACACGAAGAAGCTATATCCATCCACCCTCGCCAACGCCCTCCGACAGGTGGGCATAGTGATGTACTCTCAGGGCATCCGAACGTACTTGAAGATAAAAGCATCATCGTCAGTTACACCATCTTCTCGGCCAAGTCTCATCAAAGATCGACAGTGTATTAACAGCCACCCCATCAAATAGTGGTAGGGCAACTCGATTCGCTCAAAGTTCATCGTCGTGTCACGTACAATAACTTAGGACAAAAAAGTACGGAGGCCACGGTGTATACTGTACACCATGGCTGAAAGAAGAGCCAGTCTGACCTCGAAGGCCAGCTTCATGGCAGGAAGGATGAAATTTCGGCTGATCCTTGTTTGCCATGAATTATAAAAGAACAGAACAATTATATCGGAGGACTGGACTTTTACTTTACAATACAAACTCGCTTGTACAAAGAAAGCCTAGGGACGAAAATCTAGGTACAGCTATCTAAGTACAATTATTTATTTTAGATTCTGGGGGGTGACGGTAGAGGCTCGGGAAAGCGACGGCAGCTCTGCCTTACTCCTTAGACGATCGGATGCAACCTTGGCTCCGGTAAAGAAATGCTCTTGGACGTGCGGGAAGACTCCCTTGTGCGTGCCTTTGTCTCTCTGTGCTCTCCTTTCAGGTCTCTTCAGGTGCTCTAGCGCTCTAGAAATTCCTCTCTCCTGATATATTTTGTCCATTTACAAGAGAATAGAACCTTGCTATTTACAGAGGTGGGGGTGTGATCATTAGGGTTTGTAATGATTGCCTCCTTGATAAGTCGGCGGTTAAGGATCAATTAATCTGGGCCCTTCATCCTGATTGTAGTAAATCTAGGAAATTAATGCGGATTGCATCAAATTTCTGTGGGCAATTAATGATGATTGCCATAAATCCTCATGATTTGTTATGCCAAGCTCGGATCTCCCGCCACGTGTTCAATTTGTATGTTGCAAATGATCTGATTTGATCCCAGTAATTATGAGGATGGCACTAAACCAGGTTGTTGGGCTTTGTTGATGAATCTTGATCGATTTGATGCCACGTGTCCCACTATTATTATGCTGCTAGCTGTAGGGATGCGGGAAAAACTAATCTTCTGCCACGTGTCTTAACCGCGAGCCACTTAGGAAATCCGAACCGCATGAGGATTGTTCCCTACTAAGCCGCATAAGACTGGCCATGTGTCAAGGCTGCTTGGGCGTGGCCTCTAAACATTTGAACCGTATGGAGATGATCTGAGCCGCATGAGCGTAGGCGAGTGCATGATGAGTGGCTTCTCAGTGAGCCGCATGAAGATAGTCTTCGTGAGCCGTATAGGGATTTTAGGGTTTGATGGATTGTGTCAGAGATCTCCTTCGTTTCTCTAGGAGTCTACCATTATGACAGAGTCATTATTACAGCTTTATGTCGGAGCCGTCAGTTCTCCTTTATGTCAGAGCATTAAATAGGGCCTTTGCTTAATGGCCAATAGTAGAAACGAACAGCAGAAGGCCACGTGGTGTTGCTTGAGCCGCATGTCCAAGTTGGTGACTTTTGAACTGCATGATGCTGTTGAGCCGCATGAAGCTCGTCTGTTTTTGAATCGCATGGGTTTTCCTGTTCTGAGCCGCATGGGCAATCATATTCTTTTCCATGCTTCTACAAGACCCCCTTCAAAGTTTTCAATTTGCAAAATTGAAATACTTTGAATAAGAAGAATGGCTATGTGAGCTCCGCTGGCCGCATAGGATGCTCTGGCCGCATGAACCTCTTTGCCGTATGGCCTGTCTAGCCGCTTAAATTTTCTAGCCGTATGGGCTTCCTGCCACGTGTGCGTGTCATTAATTGCTATTAATTCGTTTTAGAGCCATCTTTTAGGGGAATCCCAAGGGTCGGTTCATTAAATCTTTGGATTTTATGTCCTGGGTGAATCTCTTTTATGAGAGAGGCGACGAAATCCGAGGAGTCGGTTTTGTTTTACCTGCATCACACGACCCGAAACGGTTTATTGGTCTACGTGCCCCCCTATTTTGTCCTCATATAAATAAGAGGATTTAAGAGAAGAAACTTCTTTACTCTCTCCTTTAATTCAAACCTTTCCAGTCCCGATTGTCATCCTCTTCTTCGATCACTGATGGCTCCCAAGAAGACTGTTGCGGCGAAGGGTAAGAAGGCGACGTCTTCGTCGGCTGCGGCGACGAAGGGCAAGAAAGCTGCTTCTACTTCGACTGCAACGACGAATGATAATGTGGCCGCTCCTCCGCCAGCCGACGTGCCCACAGTTCACCCCGACGCCCACCCCCCTATTGTTGGTAAGGACGCTGTATGAACTTGAAACCCTAACTGTTGTGGCTACGTCACATGGTCTATGCGCGAGCCTTCATCTTCATGTGTGCCGCATGTATGTTTGATGTTCGAACAGCATGAGCTCCCCTTTTGGACTGTGCTGCGTAAGGCTCTGACCATCTTTTGACTTTGTTTCTTTTTTATCTTTGATTCTTACAGCAACCCTGCCGAAGGCTGAGATCTTTGTGAAGGAAGAGTTGCTCCCCCCCTTCCAAACAAGAATCATCGCTTGTTAAGGAGGAGGTAACACCAGAAGCGGAGGAACAACAAGGAGAACTGGCATCCATTGCTGTAAAGGAGGAGCCCCAGTCTGACGGCGGTAGTACTGGGAGTTCTGATCTTCCTATTTCGGACGAGGATCTTTCTCAAGTACATCCTTCATATGCAAAATGGTTGAGGGATTGGTATATGCGTCCCCGCAACTAGGATTCGTGGGCTCTCACAAATGTTCGTATTTATTTTGATACTTCTGTCTGTCTTTAGCTGGTTTATGTCTTGTTTCTTTTGGACATCGATGTAATCTTCTTCCCTTTTGTCTGAATGATAGAGAACTTTTTTGGCTTGCTCGTGAGATGTAGGTATGTGAACGTCACCGCTTTTGAATAACCGAAATACATTCGCTTTATTCTTTGTTTTGTAGTAGTTGTCCCAATGAGAGGCTTTTTGTGGACCTATTATCCTTGGTGTACCTGAGTTTTAGGTACGGATAACAAGTTTGATGGGGGTACCTAGAACAATTCCATGGTAAGGTGGTTATGGACGTTCCGGGTATCGGGAGAAAGAATGCCATGGAGCAACTGGGCTCCCGGGGCATGATGAGGAATGATGTGCATGTACTAGGAAACTTAGTACAATATTTATAGTCAGCAGAGGACATTTGTGGGCATATTATCCTTGGCGTACCTTGGATCAGGATACGGATAATAAGACGAGAGAGAAAACCAACACACCTACTCAGAGGTAATGAGGACATGGCAAGTATGGAGGTTTTACTGCGGAGTCTTCCTACTCAGAGGTAATGAGGACATGGCAGGAGTGGACTCAACGGAGGATATTTGTGGTCAACAGAGGACATTTATGGACCTATTATCTTTGGCGTACCCTGGGGTTTTTTTTTTGTACAAATAATAAGTCGAGAGAGAACCAACATATTTACTCAGAGGTAATGAGGACGTGGCAGATATGAGGGTTTCTTCGATGGAGCCTTCCCACTCAGAGGTAATGAGGACATGGCAGGAGTGGGCTCCATGAAGGGGTATATAGGACGACTCAGAGGTAATGAGGACATGGAAGTTCTATGTAGAGGGGTGATTTGTTTTTGGCGGAAGTGAAACGACTCAGAGGTAACTTCGACGTGGTCGTTTTAGAAATTTTGTGGATCTGTTACCTTTTTTATGCACTGAGAGTGCGGGTAGTGGATCATGAGGGAGGAGCTCTTTCAGAGAAATAAGTTCAGAGGTATGGTCATACATGACTTACTATCTGAAAGAGTGACCAAAATGTAAGTTCAGAGGTACCTGCGGGTACATAACTCGATGATTTGGAAGAGTTGGAGTCGGCATGTGAGTTCAGTGGTACGAAAGAGTACATGACTCGGCGATCTGCAATTTGGAGAATGTGAGTTCAGCGGTTCCGGGGGGGTACATAACTCAGCAATCTGGAATTTTGTGAATGTGAGTTCAGCGGTACCGGCGGGTACATAACTCAATATCTGTGATATTTGGAGGAAGAATGTGAATGTGAGTTCAGAGGTACCGGCGGGTACATAACTCAATAATCTGGGATTTGGAGGCTGTGAGTTCAGCGGTACTGGCGGGTACATAACTCAATAATCTGGAATTTTGAAGAATATCGTTTAGACATAATATATCTTCAGGAACTTGCCGTTGACGAGCAACATGAGCAAGTCTTCGTTTTGTTTTGCGATGCGGTAAGCACCGTTGGAGAATACGGCCTCAATGATAAATGGACCTTCCCATTTTGGCTGGAATTTGCCGACAGTTTTATGAGTCATAACCATCGGCCTCCGAACTGCCAGAACGAGATCCCCCACTTGGAATGTTCTGATTTTAACCTTCTTGTTGAAGGCTCCAGAGATGCGTGCTTGGTATAGCTCGATTCGTTGCTGAGCCAAGAGGTACTTTTCATCTAAGGCCTCCAACTCTTGTAGCCGGCGACGGTAGTTATCGTTCGTCGTCAATTGGTAAGTAAGAGCGACGCGGAGCGAGGGTATTTGAGTCTCTAATAGGAGAACTGCCTCACTCTCGTACACCAAGGAGAATGGTGTGTTCCCTGTGGCTGTTTGGACTATGGTACGGTACATCCATAAGCATTCACCAAGCTTCTCGTTTCAGTCGTATTTGTTGGACGACACGAACTTTTTGAGCAACTTGATGATGGTTTTGTTGAATGCTTCAGCCAGACCATTAGCCGCTGGGTTGTATGGTGTTGAAGTAATATTCTGAATTCGGTGCTTGTCGCAGAATCGATAGAAGGCGTGGCTTGGGAACTGCGGACCATTATCGTGGATGATCCTTCGGGGCAGTCCAAAGCGATAGATGACGTGATGCTTGAGGAAGCTGATCACATTTGAAGTCCTTACTTCTGCCAGCGGAATAGCTTCTGCCCATTTGGAGAAGTAATCTGTGATGGCGAGTATGAAGCGATATCCTCGAAAAGAGGGTGGAATGATCAGACCGATGATATCCATTCCCCATGCTTCGAATGGCCAGGACGCCACTGTCGGGTGTAGAAATTCGGACGGCTGGTGGATGAAGTCCGCGTGGACGTGGCAGGCTTTGCACTTTTTTGCATAGTCTATCGCATCTGCTACCATCGTGGGCCAGTAGTAGCCCATTCGGCGAAGACGATCTTACAATTTTGGGCCAAACTGATGGGCCCCGCAGACACCGTCATGAGCTTCACGTACGACTTCTTTGGCTTCTGCGTTTGACAGACATCGAAGCAGTAATCTATCGTCGGATCGGCGATACAGCATTTTTGTCTCTGTATCGTAGAAGAATCTGAGAGAACGCCTTCTGATAGAGGTAGCTTCTTTTGGGTTCTCGGGCAGGATATCGTAGACTACGAAGTCTATGACTGGTTGTCTCCAGTCTGGTACTTCGTCGATCGTCTGAGCAGAATAACTCGCCACGAATTAAATGTTGTTCTTGGGACAGACCAGTTCATGGCCTATCACATCTACCGATTGATGAGCATAGTTCGAAACCGCTAGGGAAGCGGCAAGGCCTGCTAAGGCATCGGATTCAATATTTTGGAGTCTTGGAACATGTTATATGAAGAACCCTTCAAATGAGGAAACGATTTTAATCGCTATTTGGTGATAAGGGATCATGTCTTCATGGCGAACTTCGTATGAACCCCGAATCTGATTAACGATTAGCTGTGAATCGCCATATGCTTCAAGATATTCTACCCCTAGCTCCCTTGTAAGTTGGAGGCCAATGACTAAAGCGTTGTACTCGGCCACATTGTTAGAGCAGGGTTCTGTGGGAGAGTAAGCGCGATTGATCACCAACCCGGAAGGAGAAACCAGCACCACCCCGACTCCGATGATGATGTTGCCCTTGGGTCTGGTCCTCGAAGCGCCGTCGAAGAACATTCGTCATATATCATCGTGAGAGGCCGCATGCGAGTCGACGATCTCGTCTGGGATTTTTTCATATATTCTGGCCGACTCCGAGCCTGGGTGGGCTACTAAAAAGTCTGCCAGAGCTTGACCTTTAACGGCCTTTTGCGGGATGAAGATCATATGGTAGGGGGACAGTAATATTGTCCATGTAGCGAAGCGAGAGCTGAGTACCCCTGGTTTAGTCATGAGGACCCTGAGGGGGTTGACTTGTGATATCACATGTATGGTTTGCCCCATGACATAGTATCGCGTCTTTTGAATGGCGAACACCATGACGAGGCATTCCTTCTCCACGACAGTATATCGGTGCTCTGGCCCGATCATCATTCGGCTGAGGTAATATATAGCTTGCTCATGGCCTGCATCATTATTTTGTGCTAGCAGAGCGTCGAAGGAATGCTCCATTGCTCGTACATAGAGCAGGAATGGTTTTCCAGCAACCGGGGCCACCAGGACTGGAGGGTTCGACAAATATTCTTTGATGCTGTCGAAGGCACACTGGCATTCTTCATCCCATACGAATGAGACGCCCTTCTTTATGAGGTGGGTGAATGGCTGACATCGCCCGGAGAGGTTGGAAATGAACCTCATGATGTAAGCTAACCTCCCTTGGAGGCCTCGGAGTTCTCGGAGATTTCTTGGGGGACCCATCTCCATGATTGCCTTTGTCTTTTCAGGGTCTACGTGGATACCCTGGGAGGTGATGATGAAACCCAGGAACTTCCCGCTGGATACACCCAGGAAGGATTTCGTAGGGTTCATTTTCAAATCGTGCGCTCGTATTAGGTCGAACACTGTCCTTAGATCATGCAGATGATCTTTCTTAGAGCGGCTTTTGAAGGCGATGTCGTCAACATAGCACTCCACGGTCTTACGCAAGTGGTCCCTAAAGATGATACTCATGGCTCTCTGATAGGTGGCGTCAGCGTTCTTTAAACCGAAAGGCATGACTGTGTAGCAGTATGTGCCAATCGGTGTTCAGAATGATGTATGCTTTTCATCGTTAGGAGACATCTTGATTTGGTTGTACCCCAAGAAACCATCCACGAACGACATATGTTCAAAGCCACAAGTATTATCGATCATGATGTCTGTGATAGGGAGGCGAAACTCATCTTTGGGACACGTCTCGTTCAGATTGCGAAAGTCGATGCAGATTCGAATCTTTCCATTCTTCTTGAGGACCGGTACTATGTTGGCGACCCAGTCTGGATGTTGCTCCTCATGAATGAAGCTGCTGGCTATCAGTTTGTTGACTTCGGCTTCGATTGCATCCATGATGCCTAGGCGGAAGCGTCTTTGTTTTTGTTTGACTGGTTTTGCATCTGGTCGAATGACGACAGCTATGGCTTCTTCGACATCTGCCGAAATTGTGCGATAGGATCTGACCTTTCTACTCTTCTTCTTGCCAATGGGGAGTGGTGTGGACTGAGTCACTTCAGGTACCAAGTCTGGATGGACCCACATGACTTCCCCTCATGACGTGGTAAGGGGTACTAGACCAGTAGCCTGATCTCGAGGAGGTGGAAGATTAGCAATCTTTATTGTCGCCCGAGGGATGGGTATCACGCCGTCTTGAGTCTCTGTCGGAGGGAAGCTGCCAAATTGTACGGACACCATGTTGGCTGCTACGGTTACCTCCTCGAAATCAATGGCCAGAGCCTTCGAATCGATGAGATATTGGATGTATCGCTTTAGTTGGTAGCAGTCGTATGTAGCATGGTGGACGTAGCGGTGGTAATGGCAGTACTTTGGGTTCTCCATTTCTGCCGACCGAGGATCCCGCCCTGGCGGAGGGAGCTGAATTCTATCTCCTTGTATGAGCATGTCCAAGATGGGCTTGACATGGATGTCTTCGAAGGAGTAAGTCATTTGTGGCCATTGCTTGTCTGTCGATTTTGACTCAGGCTTCTGGGATGTGTCGACCACCATAGCCTGCTTGCCCTTGCTGTCCCGACTGTTGGAGGAGTTACAACCATTATTGTTGTTGGTATTAGGGCGCTTGCCCTTGTCCTCTCCCTCCGAGATGTGCAATCCCAGTTGGCGAGCCTTCTTCAATCTGTCATCGGCGCTAGTGGCACTGATGATAAACGTCTTCCAATCCTTAAATTGACTTTCACCCATCCAGAGGCTGATTGTTGGAAGCAGTCTCTTTTGGCAAATTTCAATTTAGGAGGAATTCGGATTACCGGACGGCAACTTCATGGCGGTTTGGCAGAACCGCTCAATATAGTTCCTTGTCAGTTCTTTCTCCCCTTGAACGACATCCATGAGGGTGGACATTGTAATATCCTACCCTACTTCGTAGAACCTCTCCAAGAACATGCGCTTAAAGCTGGTGAAGAAGTGGATGCAGTTGTCTGGCAGGTTACGGTACCAGTCGAAGGCGACCCCTTCCAATGCCCCGATGAATAATCGTATAAGGATGGCATCGTCATGGGGCAGATGGTCGTTAGTGACCTCGAAGTAAGTGATGTACCGACTTGCGGAGGTCTTCCCATCATATGGATTGATATGGAATGGTTTATACTTTGGTGGGAAGGGAACATCTCTCCACGCAGGGGGATACGGTTGTCGTATCCTGAGGTCTTGGCAGTTTTCTCGGGTGTGGAACATGGCTCGGAGCTCCTGGACCTTTCTTTTTGCCTCCCTGGCCTCGTCTGCAGCGGTAGAAGCCGACATTTTAGGAGAATTGTTGCCCGGGCTTGGTGCCGCTGAGTTTGAGTCTGCATTGACCGCGGGACCCAAGTTTGTTTGGCCAGGCGTCCCTCCTTGCAGAGTAGGGAGGGCTGCTTTGATCTCGTCCACGGATTTGACTAAAGTACACAATATGGCCTCCAGAGTGTCGATACGTTGGCGATCACTGGGACCATCTTGTTCGTCGTTTGTCATGAATGCCGTCCTCACAAGAGTAGAAGTGGAAGGGACGGTGGATGATGTGCCCTCCGAATCATATTCCTGTACTGAGAAGTCATCGGGGTATGTGGGAATGTTTTCCTCTAGTTCGGACTCAGAAGGAACAGTACCCCCAGCTTCCGAGTTTGCCTCGTCTTAGGAATTGTGGACGTCCTCAGGGACGTCGGGATCTGCTGCATCTAATGGGAGAGTTATTTCCCCCGGCTCGCCCCCTTGGAACATTGGATTGTCGTGAATGTTCGGAGGAGTGTTACCCCCAGTTCCGGCAACCCCCAGTGATATGGATGATAAATTTTCTATTGTAGCAGATTTAGTCTTTGAACGGGTACCTTAGAAAACTCCGGTGGTGGGCAACCGTTTAGACGACAGTTTCTTAGTCACAGTGGTTGAAATCTTCGGGCTGGAAAAGTTTATCTTCTTCCCTCTCCCATCGGCGGGGATTTTCTGAGCAGAGTTGTAGGAGAGGACGGGAAGTGCCTCATCCTCTGAACATGTTTGTTGCAGTCTTTGGAAGATGGACTGCCAGTCTTCTCGTACCGTCGCGTTATTGCAACAGCAGTTGACGATGACTTGGGTGCAGTGACGTCCGTGGGAGGACTCTTTGCACCCCGAGGTCTCTTCTCTTTCCTTGCGCTTGTGGAGGATAGCCTCACGCAAGTCAGATGGGTCTGGATCGACCATATTTGCTCCCTGGATTTTGGGATACTTTTGGAAACCACTCTGTCCGTTTGCCGCCGGGGGCTGGACTCGAGTGGCTCTGTATAACTTCCCATTAGAGGCCCACATAATAGTATGTGGAACGCTCGGATGGTCAGAGGTCGGGACAGCGGACGAGAGATCAGGACCATAGGAGAGGCGATCGAAGACCGAGCCGCGTGGAGCAGGCGGCATACGGCTGGAATCAACAGGCTTCATGCGGCTGGCAATCGTAGCCGCATGGGCTTTCTTCATGCGGCTGAAAGTTTCAGTCACATAAGTCTTCTCCTTGCGGCTAGAAATCTTAGCGCATGAGTGTTATGCATTCGAATGGCAGTTTCGTCCGCATGGACATCATGCATACGGCTGGCAATCTCGGCCGCATAAGTGTTTAGCCTGCGGCTAGTGCCTTTGTTCGGCTTCTTCTTGGAGCACATAGAATCACTCTTTGTCCCTGCAAGTCCTGCATCGTAGTGCTTTCCTCTGCCGGACTTGGGGACAGCAGAGTCCTCTATGGTTTGAAGCGGAGCCGCATGAGACTTGCCTTCGCCGTCTTGGGCGTCAGAGAGTATTCCGTCCAGAGCTTGGGGAGGAGCAAATGACTTTGGCCTCCACTACCCGTGAGCTTTTTTCGTGCGGGTTCACTTCTGGACCGGGCCAGCACTTCCGTCGGAGAGCATTTCTTCAAACGCCTGTTGGTCGAAGTGGACGACCATCTTCTGTTGTGTGGAGCCAAGTTTGGCTGCATCCGATTGCGTCACCAACTCCTCAGCCGTAGAGAAGTTTTTCCCCAGCAGAGTCGCCATCGTGTTTGCCATGAATTATAAAAGAAGAGAACAATTATATCGGAGGACTGGACTTTTACTTCACAATACAAACTCGCTTATACAAAGAAAGCCTAGGGACGAAAACCTAGGTACAGCAATCTAAGTACAATTATTTATTTTAGATTCTGGGGGGTGACGGTAGAGGCTCAGGAAAGCGATGACAGCTCTGCCTTACTCCTTGGACGATCGGATGCAACCTTGGCTCCGGTGAAGAAATGCTCTTGGACGTGCGGGGAGACTCCCTTGTGCGTACATTTGTCTCTTTGTGCTCTCCTTTCAGGTCTCTCCAGATGCTCTAGCGCTCTAGAAATTCCTCTATCCTGATATATTTTGCCCCTTTGCAAGGGAATGGCACCTTGCTATTTATAGAGGTGGGGGTGTGATCATTAGGATTTTGTAATGATTGCCTCCTTGATAAGTCGACGGTTAAGGATCAATTAATCTGGGGCCCTTCATCCTGATTGTAGCAAATCTAGGAAATTAATGCGGATTGCATCAATTCTCTGTGGAAAATTAATAATGATTGCCATAAATCCTCATGATTTGTTATGCCAAGCTCGGATCTCCCGCCACGTGTTCAATTTGCATGATTGCAAATGATCTGATTTGATTCCAGTAATTATGAGGATGGTACTAAACCTGGTTGTTGGGCTTTGTTGATGAATCTTGATCGATTTGATGCCACGTGTCCCACTATTATTATGCTGCTAGCTGTAGGGACGCAGGAAAAACTAGTCTTCTGCCATGTGTCTTAACCGCGAGCCACTTAGGAAATTCGAACCGCATGAGGATTATTCCCTACTGAGCCGCATAAGACTGGCCACGTGTCAAGGCTGCTTGGGCGTGGCCTCTAAACATTTGAACCGTATGGAGATAATCTGAGCCGCATGAGCGTAGGCAACCGTATGATGAGTGGCTTCTCAGTGAGCCGCATGAAGATAGTCCTCGTGAGCCGCATAGGGATTTTGGGGTTTGATGGATTGTGTCAGAGATCTCCTTCGTTTCCCTAGGAGTCTACCATGTTGACAGAGTCATTATTGCAGCTTTATGTCAGAGCCGTCAGTTCTCCTTTATGTCAGAGCATTAAATAGGGCCTTTGCTTAATGGCCAATTGTAGAAGCGAACAGCAGAAGGCCACGTGGTGTTGCTTGAGCTGCATGTCCAAGTTGGTGACTTTTGAACCACATGATGCGGTTGAGCCGCATGAAGCTCGTCTGTTTTTGAACCGCATGGGTTTTTCTGTTCTGAGCCGCATGGGCAATCATGTTCTTTTCCATGCTTCTACAATCCTCTCAATAGAACCTGCCCCTCCGGAGACTACGCAGTTCCGTAGCCACACCATCAATAATCCTGCCAAAAGCCCCTTCTCCGACAGTGGCCGAGTACCGTGATAAAAATAGCTGAAAGAGTCAGTTCGACTACCAAAAATGTCGCCTGTGGACCTCGACCTTCTGGCAGTCGACGCCTGGTGTTGTACCTCCTCTGGGGTCTAAGGATCTCGGGAAGAAACCCGGCCTGAGGCACCAAGGATAAAAAGGTATGAAACCCAGGACCTGGTGTGAGGAGTGCTCCCCTCCGAGCTGCCATCCTTCTTGATGGCCATCTGATGACAGGTGCTGTGATGACATATGTACGGCGACGAAGCCCGGGAACTGCCGGTCCAAATCTTCAAACTCTTCGCTCGTAGGGGTGTACACTTCAAAAACTTCTTCCCCCCATGGCAGCTTGGAGATAACATACATCTCGTGGAGAGCAAGTCCCAGCTCCCCTCCCGGTATGAAGAAGGTTTCCGTCCGCCGGTTGTACATCTCCAGAAGAGCCATGAACAACGGCTTATTTATAGGCAGGCCATGACAGGTGCCCCGAATGGCATGATAGAGGCCAATCTCACGCAGGGAAGTCGCATACTTCTGCAGAATCTATTAGGTCAAATTGGCCCATGCAGGGATAGGGTTGGTCCAGTTCAGCAATGCCAACCGGCCGACGGGATACGACCCTTTGCGAGCAAGCTGGTTCAAAAAGGTATCAGCCTGAGAGAATGTAAAGTTGGGACCCGTTACATTTATAAAGGTCCCCGGAGCCAGTCCCATCACATACTTACTGACCAGTTCCCTCCCAGCATATGCTGACCCCAGATTCCGGTTGTAATGGATGTTTCCCACGAACATCCCTGACTTGCTTGGGGTCAAAGAGTCTACCATCTTTCTGTCCTGCGGTAACATGTTGAACCACGAGAGAAGAAAATGACGCTCTATCGGAGGGATATGGATCTCCACCCCATCAAGAACAAAGTTCCAGCTCTCCGATATATCCAGAACCCGGGTGTTCTTCACAAATAAAGCATCCCCAAAGAGGAACGCAGGCTTCAGGTATTCACCTTCCAACTGCCCCGAGTTTATTATAGTGCAGAGGAAGTGAAAATACTGCTTCTTGATAGCATTTAGCCTCTCCAAAGGTTATTTTGGGAGCTGGTTCGTCATATACTCGACTATATGATCATACCTATAGCCCAGAGCAGATTGGGCACGCCCCACCAGAAGTTCTCCTGCAGCATTCACTGGCAGATTCACTGAAGAAGAAAAGAAAGAAACAAATCAAAAAGAGATGGCTAAAACGAGACTACTGAGCGCTTTGGCTTACACGAGCTTATGCGACTCTATTTAAAGACGAGCTTATGCGGCTCTGTTTAAAGACGAGCTCATACAGCTCTGTTCGAACATGAGCTTATGCGGCACTGATTAAGCATAAGTTTATGTGGCTTTGTTTAGTTTGGGCTTATGCGGTTCTACTTAGCGGAGCATCATACGGCTCATTTCAGAAGGAGCTCGTACGGCTCAATTCAGCACAGCCTTATGCGGCCCAATCCAGACGAATTCATGCGGCCCTGTTTGAGAGGGCTTCATGCGGCTCGCTTCATAGGGACTTATGCGGCTCGCTTCGAAAGGTCATTATACGGTTCAGTTTGTAAAGCGTCTAAGCGACCACTGGACAACCCCCATGCGGCTCGGACATGGGACATACCCCATGCGGCTAGGACATAGGATACACATGTGGCCCAAACAAATTGAACAGATCTGACGAGAACGAGGAACGCATTAAAGGCTTGTGCATAAAGCATGCTACAGCGTCGTCTTTGTTTCAAAAGATACAATCTGCCCCAAAACCTTACCAACAATGGGGGAATGAACGTCGGGGTGGACTTCAGGCGCTGGGGCTGTCGAAGAAGCCACACCCTTTCCCTTCGCCGCGGCTGTGGAAGTTTTGGGGGCCATTGGTGATGATGATCGGAGAAGGAAGAACAGCAGCTTAGGGCAAGAGAAGAGGAAGACAAAAGAAGGCAAAGAAGTTTCTCTATCCTAATACCACCCTATTTATAGGCCGACATAGGGGGCACGTGGTCCGATAAATCGCTTCGGGTCGTGTGCTGCAGGCAAAAACCGACTCCTCGAATTTTGCCCCAATTCTCATAAAGAAGATTCATCAAAGCACGAAATCCAAATATTTAATGAACCGACTCTTGGGATTCCCCCCTAAAGACGGCTCAAAATCATAACGAATCAAGAGCAATTAATGCCGCCTACGTGACAGAGAGAACAGTATGCGGCCAGAAGCGATCCATGCGGCCAGAACAGTTCATGCGGCTAGGGAGTCTATGCGGCCAGACAAGCCATACGGCCAGACAAGCCATGCGGCCAAGAACATCCTATGCGGCCAGCGGAGCTCATATGGCCATGCTTCTTATTCAAAGTATTCTAATTTTTCAAATTGAAAACTTTGAAGGGGGTCTTGTAGAAGCATGGAAAAGAACAGAAGAAGCCCATGCGGCTCAAAACAGAAGAAGCCCATACGGCTTAAAACAGAACGAGCCTCATGCGGCTCAGGAATCTATCAGAGCCTCATGCGGCTCAGAAACTCTTCAAATAGCCACATGCGGCTCAGGCAAGAATTACGTGACCCTATGCAGCTTTACAGCTGGCCATAAAGTGACTGCTCTCATTAAATGCTCTGACATAAAGTAATAACTCTGACACTAAAGCTGAAATGATGAACTTCGATATGACGACGTATTTTACGGAAAACGAAGAAAATCTCCTCTACAGATGGCAGGATCCACCAACTACAAAGCCCCCTATGCGGCTGCCACCACCCTATACGACTAATGCTCGCATACGGCTCGGAGCATGAAGACCCTCGTCATGCGGTTCAAATTATGAACAGTCACCCTATGCGATCGCTGTTCTTATGCGGCTCGGATCATGAGGATCATCTCCATGCGGCTCACGCCCATGCAGCCTTGACACGTGGGAAGTCCTATGCGGCTCAATTGAAAACCACCCCCATGCGGCTCAGATTTTGGAGGCTTCACCTATGCGGCTGCCAACTTCATGCAGTCCAAAACCTAAGAAGCTACCCTCATGCGGCTGTGGCTCGCGGTTATGACATGTGGCAAAAGATCAGTTTCCTACATGGTACTAAATCAATCAAGAGTTATCAACAAATCCCAACAACCTGATTTAGTGCAATCATCATAATTACCCAAATCAAAACAGATTTATGGCGATCAACATTGATTGCCCATACAGATTTTATACAATCAGCATTAATTGCCTATACGGATTTGGTGCAATCAAGAATTAACTGCCCAGATGTAATACAATCAAGATTAATGGTCCAGATGATTGGCCGCCGACTTTTCAAGGGGGGAATCATTGCAAACCCTAATGGTCACACCCTCACTTCTATAAATAGCAAGGTGCCATTCCCTTACAAATCTTGGAGAATTCAGGAGAAAAAAGGAGGAGAGATCGGATCCAAAAAAACAAAGAAATATAGCAAGGTGCCATTCCCTTGTAAGAGAGATCCTCTCTACCCGGCTGGACACATAGAGAGACAAAGATGCACACAGAAGAGTCTTCCCATCTTGAGAGCAGTTCTTCATCGGAGCTAAGGCTACGTCTGATCATCCAAGGAGTAAGGCAGAGCGGCCGTCGCTTTCCCGAGCCTCCACCATCACCCCCCAGAATCAAAACTAAACAATCGTACTTAGACTGCTGTACCTAGGTTTTCGTCCCTAGGCTTTCTTTGTACGAGCGAGTTTGTATTGTGAGTCTAAGTCTAGTCCTCCTATATAATTGTTCTGTACTTTTACAATCAATGGCAAACAGTTGGGCGTGTTCCGATGATTCGGTAATTGACACGTGTTAGAATAGAAAGCAGCAACTTCAGACCGTTTTCCTAAACTAATTTCCAACTTTTTGGAAGTGTCATATAGTCTAGTATAGTCAGATGTGAGTGATTCTAATATGACCTGTGCACACTGGAGACTCTTTCTCTTCTTAGATAGGTCTTCCTTTAACTGGATAATAGTTTTGTCTTTTTCTTCGGATAGCTTAACAGTCTCGTGTAACAA
Organism: Iris pallida; assembly: GCA_029216955.1. Lineage (NCBI taxonomy): Eukaryota > Viridiplantae > Streptophyta > Magnoliopsida > Asparagales > Iridaceae > Iris > Iris pallida. Next base: position 39,147 of record JANAVB010002683.1, read on the forward strand.
CAATTTAATAGAAGAAAGCTAACCAGACTTATTTGGAGAGTCATTATCTCTAACATGATCTAGTAGGTCGGTAAGTCTTCCTATTTCCCCTTTGTACTCTTTGAGTACCTTCTTAGAGGTTTCATATTTACTACGCAGTTTCCTGTAATCATCTAACAGTTCACTGAAAGCCTCTCCTAGTTGCTCAAAGGTGAAATCATCATACGGATCAAATAGAGGATTATTAATTACCTGATCGCAAGCCATCAAGCACACATTTGTAGCGTCATCTGATTGTTCATCTTCTGAGTCGCTGGCTTCACTTTCATGCCATATGCTTGTGTTGGCATACTTTTTGATGTAGATTTCCTTAGATAGCCTTTGTCATATTTGCTGTTTTTCTTTGATGATGATGCTGTAGGATAGTCTTTCTTCATGTGTCCTTTCTTCTTGCATCCATAGCAAATAGGATTTTTCTCGTTGTTGTTGTTGTTGCTGTCTTTTGTTCTCCTGTTAAATCTTATGAACTTTTTAAATTTTTTTACCAGAATAGCTTGATCTTCATAGTCGGAGTCGCTGTCATCAGAATCATCTTCGATGGTTCTTCTATGTTGAGCCTTGAGAGCGATCGTCTTCTCTGACTTCTCCTTTGGTGTAGCATCTTCAAAGTCTTGAAGTTCTAACTCGTGAGTGAGTAGCTTACCCATGAGTGTTTCTAGAGACATTGTTGAGAGGTCGTTCCCTTTAATGATTGCAGTAGCCTTTGGAATCCAGTTCTTTGTAAAGGCTCGAAGAAGTTTGCGAATCTTCTCATGGTTACTGTAATCCTTGCCTAGTGAAGACAGAAGATTTACAATATCCAAAAATCTTGTAAACATCTGGGTGACTGATTCACTTGGCTTCATTTTGAATGCCTCGTACTCCTGAGTAAGTCTGCTGATCTTTGACTCCTTGACTTGTGTTGTTCCTTCGTGGGTTACTTCGAGAAGTTTCCATACTTCGTTTGATGTTGTGCAAGTAGACACCCTGTTGAATTCAGTTCTGTCTAAAGCACAAAATAAAGCGTTAATAGCACGTACGTCAAGACTGGCCTTTTTCTTTTCTTTCTCTATATATTTGTCATGGAGTTTTTCAACTAAAACACCATCAACATTAATACGAGGTGGCTTTTTATAGCCATCAATAACTACAGACCATAAGTTAAAATCAAGAGATTTCAGAAAGAAACTCATACGTGTTTTCCAATACGTGTAGTTTGTGCCGTCAAACAGTAGAGGTCTGTTTGTGGCTTGGCCTTCACTTGTGAATTTCACAATTGCCATGTGTAATGCTTTGGTCTATATAAAAATTGAATATAACTGCAATTTTACCTTGCTTTACCTGTATAACCCGCTCTGATACCAATTGTAGAAACAATTGGGATCAGAATATAATACCTCTAGATGGAGAGCCTGCTCTGATACTAATTGTAGGAACGAAATCGTAAAGCAGAATACTCTAGAGGGGGGTGAATAGTGTAGGCAGCGGAATATTGCTAATTAAAAATCTTGTTAGCAGTTAGATCACAGATATAAAAATAATCACAAAGTAAATGACAAAAATTAAAAGTGATCAGAAGGAAAACGCAAATACCGAGATTTATACTACTTTTCCTCTTGTGAGGACTAGTCCAGTCGGAAGAACTCTAGCTTCCAGTTGAATCCACTATTGGAAAATCCCACAAGTTTTCATACGAAGTCCTTGCAACTTCTACAGACGCGAGCTTTGATACGAAGAACTCGACCAACTTCAATTATGAAGAGTTGTATCTTCTATCAAGCCTCTGATTACAATCGCTTTGAAACTTCTAGACCGTACCGTACTGGAAATTGATTAGAGGATTGTAACTGGCTTGGGATTTGAAAATGAAAGCTTTTTAGAACTCTTTGAAAGAATGTAAGCTTTAAGAAGAGAAGAGATTGAAAGTGAATTGGTGATTTGAAATGATCGAAATACTTCTCTATGTATAGTTTTTTCCAAAGGCAGAACTCTGACAGAATTCGGGCAGAATTCGGACAGAACTCTTTGTAACAAACCGCAATTGAAGGGTGACCAAGTTCAAAAATCAAACGTTCACTAACGTTCCACTTGGCCGAACTCTGGCCGAACTCTGCCAGTTCATTTTTGAGAAAAAATCAATTTGGCTTTTTGAAAAGTCCTTCAGAAGCTTTTTGTAAAAAGGATGTTTTTCAAAAACATAGGTCATTTATAAAAGGATAGAGTGGTTTTGAAAAAATATTTCGGATAGCCTATTTGCCAGTACGACTCGGTGTACAATGTATTTCTAGACTCAATAAAATGAAAAATTATATTGCTTTGAAGGAAATACATTCTGAATGGCAAACGGCTTCAGTCTTGAACATTAGTTGATATCCATTGTTGAGCAATAGTCCAAAACGTCGTAGATAAACATCTAATTGACTTACATTTATATCGAGACAGAGTTTGATCAATTATTAAAATCAGGTTTGACCATGAACAATGGGCCAACAAATTATTCTCAATATCGTCTTAGCGATCTAGCTAAGCGGGTTCGGGAAGGCCTGCATGACTCTTCGAGGAGGAAGATAGTGCGCCGCACGGGACGAAATGCTAGCAAAACACTAAGTCCGTGACATAAGTCTCCAATTCCACTCTCTTTTCAGACCCTATCTCTATGTTTGATGTTTCTGAATCTCTCCGTCTATATAAGAATGTTAAAATCCATTATTCATATATTAGAAATTGAATTTAATCATTTAATTTTAACAAAGGATCGTCGATTTCTTGGCCGGCTGAGTGATTTACAGCGTCCGGGACCAAGGAAGGCAGGGCAGCAGCCAGCAGACCAGTCGCGGCACAGGTATTTTTTTTCTTCAAGGAATTAATTGCTTAATATATTTTTTCCCAAGTAATTGCTTAATATGTCAAATCGTTAATTGTTACTGATACTTCAAATACATGTATATGAAACTGATAGTCTGATACTAATATTTCAAATAATAAATATAATGTCTGATATTTTTCAGTCAAATTGTTATGTCTGATTCTCTGAATGTCTAATACTTTTTTTTTTTGCAAAATTGTTGCTAGTATTGTTAATTGTTAAGTTTATGAAATTGATAACAGATAATAGTTTTACTTGTGAAATTGGTAACTGATACTTGGGAAATTGATTCCTGGATTTGTTGTTAGTTCAAATTGATACAGTGGTAACTGATTCCTGGATTTGATTCTTGGATTTGATGTTAGTTCAAATTTACTTGTTAGTTCAAATTGATTCCTGGATTTGTTGTTAGTTCAAATTGGTAATTGATACAATTTTGCAAAATTGTTGCTAGTATTGTTAATTTGTTGTTAGTTCAAATTGATTCCTGAATTTGTTGTTAGTTCAAATTTTCGGACCATGATACCTCTTTTGATAACTGCCAACCTTGTGAAGCTTATGCCTTTTGGTAGTGGCTCACATAGTAGAGGAAGATCCACTAACATGTCACGATCAGAAGAAGAGTTTTGGAAGGCAGTAGGAAAGAAAGCAGATCATTAGCTCTAAGGTTGTGTTTGATTGGGCTTTTTTTTCCATGGAAAATATTTCCATCACAAATTTTCCACCGATTGTAGTGTTTGATACCTTATATTTTCCATGGAATTATTTTCCAAAAAACTATCATTTTTCATATTTTCTTTGGTAGAAAATGAAACTTGTCCAACCCATAGGAAAATATCATTGTCCATGGAAAATAATGACAATCAAACACTAAATTAAGTTTTCCATGGATTTTTTTTTAATTCTATGGAGGAAACAAATTCCATGGAATTAATTTATTTTTCACATATTTTCCACCTTGCAATCAAACATACCCTAAGAGTATTTTTTTCATTTTTCAACTTATGTATGACAATGATGTTTTGACCTTTCGTAATTGTCTTAAGCAACATGTTCACTTATGAAATTCAGACATTTGGATTATGATATGGCATTATAAAATCCATGATTTGGATTTGGAGGATTTCCAAATCCAAATCCAAATAGTAAAATCTGGTTACCAAACAAGCCCTTAGTATATTTTAACTTCAGTCCGGGGTAAACTTACATTCTCGCTCCACCCTTGGGTGCACCATTTTTAGAGTTTGCTTCAGGTCTCAAAATTTAAGATTCAGCGCTGGGTGGACATTTCATCATACGACTAGGGGACCACAGGGAAACTGATAACCCTTCTCTTCCTTCATTCCTTATTTGCTACGTATTGTGTGGAGAAATAATATGGCAGTGAGGTTCAATGAGAGTCCTTGAAGAACAGTAGATCCGTTGGTGTGTATATTCTATATCAAGGAATTAGAGATGAGAGACTTGAGCCTATGAGCAATAATTTGTATGTGAGGGGGAGAAGTTACTGTATGTACATGCATGTCTTATGAGGAAGAGGCTAGTTAAAGTGGGAGATGTGCATTAGTTAAATTGAAGAGCATAGGGAGTGATCGAACTGGCAGGGAGGAAGGATTTGGCAGTGAGGGAGGGTTGCTATGACCCTAATAAATTATAATTATGGGCTACCAGAATGTATGCAACGGAGAGCTTTAGCTCACTGGTTGGAAAGAGGGACTTTGTTAAGGGGGGTCCCAGGTTCAATTTCTGGTAGGGCTGTAAAACGATTGAAACAGTTTGTGTTTGGCTTGCGTTCGGCTCGGGCCAAGCTCGGTTCGAAGCTCGTTCTTGGGCAGATCGATACCGAGCTCGGTCGATTTTTTTGTTCGAAGTGGTGTTCGAACCGAGTTCGACCATATGTTGTTCGACTCGGTCTCGTTCGTGAACTGGCTCGAACTCGGCTCGGTTTCTAATATTATGGCTTTTTCTAATATATACTATATATTTTATGGATATTGATAAATTTTGTCTTAGAAAATTTACACTCTTTTTTGTTATTTATATGATGGTAAATTTGTGATGTAAAAAGCATAATTAATTCAACAAAAAAAAAATTAGGACTTGAGAGTAACCGTACAACAAGTTTAATGTGACTTTTGTTCGGTCCTGTCTCGGGATCGGCTCGGGCTCGTCCGAGCTCGAGAACTAAATCGAGTCGAGCTCGATCGTTTCGAGCCTATAATCAAACCGAGTTCAAACACCATTTTTGAGCTCGATCTTGAGCTCGGCTCGAATAAAGCTCGTTCGATACTTTAGTCGAACCGAGTTCGAACACAGTTTGTTCGAGCTCGTTCGTTCGATTTTCAGCCCTAATTCCTGGTTGTGTATGCTGTGAGGTTTTTTTTTTTTTATGTTCTTCCTTTGCCTTGGTACTTTTCCTAATATAAGGTTAGCTATAGGATGCCAACATCCATAGAACCCATATTCCAACACTACTGAGCTTTAGCCCACTTGGTTGGATAGGTGTGTGTAGGAGTGGTCTTGGGTTCAAAGGCTTTGGTGTTTTTGCGAGGATTTTTATGGGGTTTTCCTTAGTTGCATTTTTGCCATCAAATATATTATGTCATCAACTTAATATTTTTTTTGTGGCTAGCAACCCTAATACTTAGCCAATCTTAATGACTAGGACCTACTACAACATGGTAGGGAGTAGTCATAGTAACTTTTCCCTCCTTAATTAATGAGTATTGTTATAAGTAACCCTTGTAGCAAATAATTAATTAATTTCTAATATTTATCTAGGTTCCTTGGACCCTACGGACTTGGACTCGGTACCATCTTCACATTTTCAATGCTCGGGTCCAGACAAGTATATCTTGCCACTATGTTTTCTCATTCAGCTATATTTTGCATGCCTACTATTTTACTTGATTATATCACATGTGCACGTCCGAGTATAACTCTCGGTGCAACCAACGAGATACATTGGCT
>JANAVB010002683.1:50000-58879 GCA_029216955.1 Iris pallida
GAGTTTTATTCTGTTTGATTTGTGTAAAGTTCTCAACTTCTTTGACTTGGTCTATGAAGTACTTTTTACGCTCCTACAAGACCCCCTTCAAAGTTCTCAATTATTTTCAAAATTTGAAATACTTTGAACAGAAGCGTAAAATCAGGGAATTTCAACAGTCTGCGTAAAATTTGGGATACTCAACGGTCATCTGCGTATTATTCGAGATACCCAACAGTCCGCGTAAAAGTCAAGATATTCAACTGTCAGTGTAATTTTCGGAAATTTGAACCGATTTGAAAATTTTCTATAAATAGAGCTTTATGATTCAAAAAGAACTTTACTTGTACTTTGCAATCCCCAAACCTCTTTGCTCTCTTTCTCCTCTTTCTCTCTCACTTTAAATCGATGGCCCCCAAGACTGCCGCCGGCAGCAAGGACAAGAAGCCCGCCGTCCCTTCGTCGACGACTGATCTCGTAGAGAGCAATACCCCATCATCGGTGGCACCCTAACAGACAAACCCCGCTGTGGCTCCGCCCATGATTGGTAAAGCCCTACCTAATTTCGGCTACAAGTTCGTCGGAGAAGAAGAAGAAAACTCGAACCTTCAAATTTCATGCCCACGTCGTACGTGTCATCGTAGAAACTGAAATAACAAAATATGCCCACGTTATACGTGTCAGCGTAAAAATAAAAATATACGCCCACGTCTATACGTATCAGTATAAAATTCGAGATACGCTCACGTCAACACGTGCCAGCGTAAAAATTAAAATACGTTCATGTCAACACATGCCAGCGTAAATTTCATAATACGCTCACATTAATATGTGCCAGCGTAAAATTCGAGATAAGCTCACGTCAACACGTGCCAGCGTAAAAATTAAAATACGCTCATGTCAACACATGCCAGTGTAAAATTCACAAGTGAAAGACTTTGCGTAAAGCAAAGAACTTTTACACTTTTGAATTTTAAAATTAATTTTTTGCGCATAAGAAAAGTTTTGCATAGTCAAGCTCTCTAGTATAGAGTACGTAAAAATTCAAATTAGATTTTTACTAACTTGATTTTTCTTGTTCTTTTGGCAGTGGATTTGCAAATTCACCCACTTGCAGAAATATTTGGCTCATCAGCTGGTATGGTGGGCTCAAATTATTTGGAGAACCTATCCCCGTGGAGTTTCTCTAGTCAAATCCGGAATATCCTGCAGAGAGAGCACAGCTGATAGCTGCTCAAGGGGACAAAATGCTACTGTCCATAATAAATGGGGAAGTGTTGGCATCGCTAGATAACCAACGATTTCGAAGCCAGCCTTCTTATTCGGGGATGCGATAGACTTCAAATCACAAACACACCCCAAGAAAGAGGCTTGGGTATTCAAGTTTAGAGAGAGGGCGATGTATCTTCCTGACATGGACGGAGATTGTCCCCTATCCACATTTATCCATGCCACCCATCCTCGACAGATGCTTTGGATCTTGACTCCTAGCAGCTATGGCAGACCAAGCAGAATTGTCTTCAAGAGGGATGGGGCCAATGAAATGGGATATTATACCAGTACTCCTTGTGGTGGAGTTGTTCCTTTCTCTGGTTTGTTGCCTGGATTCATACCGAGGGAAGACTCATCTTTGATCCAGTTGGTACAGACCCAAATGTTTATTAACAAGTTCATAAGGGCTGCAGTACTATATCCTCAGGCCAACCCCAGGCTACCAGGGTGGCTAACTCCTTTTAACCAGAACTGGATCCAAATTAATGTTTGGATTATAAGGAACTTCCAGACGGAGCTAGGAGACATCGGCCTGTATGAAGCAGTGGCCTCCACTAGTCATGGTATACCACCGAACAGTAATTTGTTCCTGGCTCTGATGGAGATATATATTAGTTCAACAGGAACTTTTGCGACCCCAAAAGGTGAAATGGGTCTCGCACTCCACGAGATGCAATTCATCTCTAAGCTGCCAATGAAGGAAGCCCCATACGAAGAGTATGTTCCCTCCAACCGGGAACTAGCAGAAATCAGGAAGAAAAATCCCCAATTGGTTGAGGTATATGAAGAGTTGATGTGCCATTACATGATTTTTACTACTATGCATGAAAGTGGATCTCATTTGGCGTACATCAACACGTGGACAACATATCTCTTCTACCATAAGGATAAGATATCCAAAGATGATAAAGAAAGATTTCAGGAGAACAAGGCTCCAACCATCAACACTGGTTCAACAATCCCTGCTGATAAAATACGGGATATGATGGTTGGCTATAAATTTTTGAACAAATATTTGTCCACCAAGACTGGGGAGTTCCCTGCAGGAATCGAAGCCTTGAGTTTCCTCAGATATGGCAGCCAGAAGATCTCCAAGAAAGCCTTGCTGGCAGGCTTTCTTCTCTGTGGTTGAGGAGATGGGTTGTACCGGGAACCGGTACAGTTGATAGAATCCACCGAAATGTGCTATGACCAGCAGTACGTTTGGTGTTTAACGTCAGAATCAACCTGGTATCGGCAATGGTGTGTCGAATAAACGTAGGTTTGAGGACTTTTGGTGAGGAAATAATCAACAATGCTCCTCATCGGAACGTATTCCCTAGGGTAGAAATGCCCTACACTTACCTGATGGGCTGGCTATTGTATCACAACTGCAATTTATTGCCACCAGGCCCTGGAGATGATGCGAAGGTCTTCGATCAGAAGTTCAGCAAAGCCACATGGAGTGCAACTTCGATGGCAGATACTCGGGCAGTATTCAACTACTCTTATGGATGGAACTTTTTCTGTACCCGGCCACCAATTCCAGCCGACTGCCTAGGCGTACAATTTAAAGATGAAGTTGAAGGAAGAACTTTATTGTCTATGCCAGTTTTCAAATGGCTAATGTGCATCAGACCTTCACATCTGATGTACAGAAATAAAGACAACTGTGCGTTCGAACCGTATCGACCAAGTCGGTTCGCTCGCCAGTTTGGATATGACCAACTTCATGTTGGTAATCCTTCTACTAGTTTCTATCATTATGGGAAACTAATCGATGGTGCAAGAGGTTGGAGATATTTCAGCACAGCCTGCCCTGTACCGCCAAATTTCGAATATCGACTGCTACAAGTACAACCGAGCTACGAGTACTTCATACGTATGCTCGCTTTTATGCATCCATCCGCTCCTTCGCCCATGGGTACAACATGAAGGGGAGTCTTCGATGGCCCAAAGAAGGGAATGTCGAAGAACCAATCCGGGTACCATCAGACATACCCGACGACGCTGCTGTTCCAGATGCGTATCTGGAAGTAATCCCAACGGGAATGGAGGAAATAGCTGCGGGACCTATCATTATTGGCAAGTCCCAGAAACGAAAATAGGATGCAGCTGTTACTCTTCCAGAGAAGACTACTCCAGAGAAGAAGAAAGAAGGTTACCGTCAAAGGGCCTTCTAGATAAATAGCCGCTACCCCAGAGAGTGACACTCCGATTGATGAGCCGCGATATGTTGCATCTTCTTCAACTCATCCTGGAGAAGGATCCTCTGCATCTCAACCAGCAGCATCAACAGAAGCTGTGGTAGTCCTATCTCCAGGACACCTCAGCTCGTCGATTCACTTGTCTTTGCCACCAAAGGCACAAGTTACTGAAGGGGCTGTCCCTACACATATTGTCGATCGAGAGCTCATCCCATCTGATGAACCAACTCTAGCTTTCGATGATGATGACTGGGATGGGGATTATAATTCGTACCTGGCACGTTCTGCACCTACCCTAGGTAAATATAAATTATACAAAATCTATACAAAATTATGATATTTTGTATATTAACTTATTTTGTTTAATTTTTGTAGGTGTTATCATTATATCAAAGCTTGTGGCTCCTCCTCCTCCTCAAGAAGATATTTATGAGGAAAATGCGGAGTCTGAGGAAGAGGATTCTTCTTCAGAAGAAGAAGATGCTCAAGAAGAATGTCCTCCATCTATGGAGGTACAACAAGAGCCAGAGGTGCAGGCTCAGCCAGAATTGTCTCTTCCTGCTGAGTGCAGAGAGAAAGAACAAACTGCAGTAGAACCTACTGTAGATGATGAAGAGGCTGCTGAGGAAGAAGTAGACTTCAACGAAGAACCAGTTGTAGAAGGACCCATTACAACTGAAATACTTGAAGAGCTGCAGAGCCGGTAGCCGAAGAAGGTGATGAAGACATAGTCGAATCATCAACTGAAGCTGGAGAAGTTGTAATAGCATCCTCTGCTATTGCTACTGATCTAGTACAAGTTCCTGAAGAGACAATGCCCGAACCGGAATCAGCTGCTATAACTACCATTCCACCCGCACCAATCACCGCCACTGAAACTCATGTAGTTTCGACTCCAGAAATGGCTGGAGTAACAAGTGTTGAAGACACTGTCCCTGAAGCTCCTGGGGATCAGTTGGCTATAGTAACAATGAAAACAACGGCTTCCTCTCAGTCTGCTACTAAGGCAACCACATCTGTTCCTAGTCTTCAGAGAAGAGATCGGGTAGACATCGCCGCAACGTCGAGCTCAAATACAGAAATGAATCTCTTAGTTGAGATCCATACTGAGACTTTTTATAAGACTCTGGCGGCTCTGATCAAAATGGTCCTGAATAAGGGCCTCAATTATGAAAGCTTGAAGGCGTCTATTTCTCTTACGATCAGAAATATTGCCATGTTCAACGATGCAGCGAGAGCAGCGGCATTAGAGAAGACCGTGGAGGAACTTGAACAGCCCATTAGAGAATATATAAGGCTGTCACGCGAAACTACTAAAAGTCTTATCCAAAGCGAGTATGACACTTTATCAGCTGAATACTTCGTTCGGGAGACGACTTTCAATGAAGCCCTCCATGAGTACAACATAAAGGTCGCCAAAGAAAAAGCTTTTTTTGGCTGAAGCTAAGCCCCAGCTAGAGATCCAAAGAGAAGCCTATGAAACGTCGAATATGAGAATTCATCAACAGAATGATAGAATTCGAGAAGTTGAGGCCGAATTAGCTCGTTTGAAGGCGGAGAGGGAGCAGTTGATCAAAGCTCGAGACCAGCAGCTAACACAGAGATCAATTTTGGAGGAACAAGTCTTTGGAGCTGGATCTACCATCAAAACCCTTGACGAAGCCAAGGATAAGATGATAGCTACTTTCGCTGACTTCTCCCATATTTGTACTCCAGAAGCTCGGCATACTTTAGCTACAACAACTGTGATGAACTCTCACGAGAAACGTCTAGCAGAGCTGCAGAAACTTCTAGAAGACTTATCTGCTCCGCCTTAGGCAAATAAAGAGCTTTTGTAATCTTCTATCTTTTTCATTTTGTAATGTTTACAAGAAATGAATAAAATATTTGTTTTGTGATCCTATCATTTATTTTTTTGAATTTAAACAATAGGTATGAGATAGAAAATACTTATCAGAGGTAATATGGACATGACAAGTTTTCTAAACTCAATAAATTATATCTATCCAGAGGTAATATGGACATGATAGATAATGAATCTCTTTTTCTGTTTAGATTATACGATATTATCAGAGGTAATATGAACGTGACAAATCGTAATAACTCAAAAAAAATAGATAATATCTATTCAGAGGCCATAGGGACATGATAGATAGGAGAAGAAGTAGACTTAATATTTATTCAAAGGTCATGAGAACATGATAAATAACAAATTTCTTTTTCTTTTTTAATCAGCTGGTAAGACAGAAGATCAAAAGTCTCTTTTAAGAAGACAAATAATCAGCTTAACCAAACATTGGTAGCTGGAGAATAGAAGAAATTCAAACTAATATTTCTTCAAGAATTTGCCATTGATCGGCATCATAAGCAAATCTCCATTAGGTTTAGACAACCTATAGGCACCATTAGAGAACACCGTCTCGACGACATAAGGACCTTCCCATTTTGCTTAGGATTTCCCTTTGCTCTTATGAGTCATCACCATCGGTCTTCGAACAGATAGAACTAGCTCACCGACTTTAAATAACCTCTCTTTAATTTTACGATTGAAAGTTCGAGATATGCGGGCTTGATACAGCTCAATGTGTTGTTGCGCTTGAATACGCTTCTCGTCCAATCCTTCAAGTTCTTAGAGTCGTAAGCGATCATTGTTCTCTGTAGTTAGCTTATTAGCAATGGCTATTCTAAGAGATGGAATCTGGATTTCCAGTGGAAGAACAGCCTCACATCCATAAACCAGTAAAAATGGTGTAAAACCAGTAGGAGTTCGGACTATCGTTCGGTAAGCCCATAAACATTCTCTAAGTTTCATTCCAATCACGTTTATTAGAAGAGAAACTTTTTGAGAAGTTTAATGATTGTCTTGTTAAAAGCTTCGGCCAAACCATTAGCAGCTGGATTATAGGTCGTAGAAGCCAGATTTTGGATCCGATTCTTATCACAGAACCGATAAAATGCCTGACTGACAAATTGTGGTCCATTATCATGAATTATTCGTCGGGAAATCCCAAAATGATAAATGATATGGTATTTAATGAAACTAACCACATTTGATATTTTTACTTCAATAAGGGGAATCGCTTCCGCCCATTTAGAGAAATAATCCATTATGGCTAGGATAAACCGATGTCCCTTGACAGAAGAAGGGTTAATCGGACCAATAATATCCATGCCCCAAGCTTTGAAAGGCCAAGAAGCTGCTGTAAGATGTAAAAATTCAGATGGTTGGTGAATAAAATTAGCATGAATCTGACACGCTTTACACCTTCTGGCATAATCTACAACATCTGCTATCATGGAAGGCCAATAATAGCCCATTCTTCGAATAAGGTCCTGTAATTTTAGACCCGGTTGATGGGCACCATAGACACCATCATGAGCTTCACGGAGTGTAGCTCCCCTTCCCGGAATCTTGAAATATTTTATTTTTTTTATTTTATTTAAATGGTGATTTAGATTATTATAAATTATTATTATTATTATCATTGAATTGATTTATGGTAAATTTAATTTATATATAAATATAGGCGCATATATTTGGTATAGATAGATATATACGTGTGTATGTACATATTATTTGGTGATTATATATATATATATATATATATATATATATATATATATATATAATATATATATAGGTATATATGTGTAGGTGTATATATGTGTAGTGTGTATATATATGTATATATATTTGTATGTATTAATATATATGTATACATATATTTAGGTATGAGTACATAGCTTGTGTTTCCTTATGGAAGGAAGTTGATGTGGGTTACATCAAACGTTTCCCATCAATATTTAATAGGCAAATTTTCTTTAGAAATTGTAGATATGAGGTTGACTGATGAAAGTTCATGGACTTGCTAGCATTCTCATTGAAGTATATAGTATTTTGGTAGTCAAATGGGTAGGTGACATCAAGTATCAAAAGGAGAGGAAATAAGAATTAAAAAAGCAGTGGAGCCCAGCCCCATAAACACCCAAGTCCAAAGCCAAGGGCCACCCGAACTCAGCATCCCCATAGCTTTGAGTAGCCGACTCCCAGGTGTTCCAGACCCGAGCTCTCGGCTGGATAAAACTATATATATACGCATGTGCAAATCGATGAAAACCTAAAACCCTAACCCAGCTCACGCCGCGCGTTCGCCAACCACCTGGGCGGACACCCATGGCCGTGCGCCACCGTAGGAGTCGCCGGACGGCGATGAGACCATGCGCGTGTGCGTCGTTACAGCAGCACAGCATAGCAGCAGCCCGACCCCCCCTACTTCGAGGTATGTTGCTCCGCGTACGTTCAACGAAATTTCGATTTATAAATTTCTATGAATAGCTGGGTTAACCCTCTATCGACGCCTTCAATTAGATTTGTTTAGTTTTCCCTAAATTAATTATAGGAATTCCTGAAACTTCAGGAAAAATTGATCCAAAATAGAGTATTAAAACAGTCGAAACACTCATGTTACGAGATGGTTTTTGATCGACCTGTTAGTAATTCTGGAAACTTTTCTAAATGGTATTTTAGGCCACATGTAGCCCTTCAAACCCTTTCTTTTAGTTTAATTTTCATTCATTGGATGTAAAGATATTCGAACCCAAAGTTTGTGAAAAACCTGTTTTCGAAAACTAGGAATTGTTCCACACGACGTGCGTCACGCCAATCGGGACGACGTGGTCGTGAACCGAAGGCATCGAAAGCTGCGTAACGGCTTCGTGGTCGTGTGGGCTTTGGCGGAATTCAAATTGGTCGCGTATGCGCGACGAATTTGATGCGTATCCGTCGAAATTCCCCGTATCGTGCACTTTGCAAATTCTTCAATTACTTTGTGCACGTTCGTCAGATCGAGACAAAACTTGCGCCAACAGAACCGTATCATTTTTTTGGTCCTGCATGCCAAGTTTGGTCCAAATCTGAGACAGTTGAATCCGACATCGTCTTGCGGGCCCCACGGTTCCACTCAACGGGCGATTTTGTGCACGGCCCGCTGGAATCCAACTTTGGACATACGGTTGGGTTCGTATCAGAAAACCGGATCCGTAGACATATAGTTTGACGACTTTAGAGACCATTGGCCCTGGCACGCTTTTCGGTGCAAAGCGGGTCCAACGGCGGACATCGTTTTTGCCTGAAATTACCGTTTTGCCCCTGTATCCAGAATTTGACTTAAGGACAGGCAATCCTAGCTAATTGGACTATTCTGAGATCATTGGTATTGTCTATTTCAGCTTTCGGGGACTGTTGTACGGTTTTTGACTATTGTGGCATTTTGAGTGATTTGGATCATCGGTTTCACCAGCACAGGACCACAGGCGAGTACAGTTTATTCTGCATTTCGATATTGATTTTCACTATATTTCATTGATTGGCCATTGGTTATGTGATTATTTTCTATTAAATTGTTTAGTCGGGAATGGGAAGTACCAACGATGTGTGATCTG
>JANAVB010002684.1:0-57500 GCA_029216955.1 Iris pallida
CCCAGTACAACCACTTGGACATCACTGTAACCACAAAGTTGTCATCAAGTGTTGTTGTCAAACAACAAGATGATCTGTCTTCGATCGTCTGAACTTTCCTAACTCTCAACCTATGTCTGAAGATGAAGACGAAGTTCTGTACGCCTCCGTCAACATGACTTCCAGAGACACTGGAGGTAGGAAGTGCTCCAAGCGCGGGAAGCCTCGCAGGCCAAGCCAACGGTATTCAGATTTACTCCAGGAATCTTCTGAAGGAGTATTCCAACATACCCGTTCCCGAAGCCGAAATACAATCGGTCAAAGGAATCTTTAAGATCCTTCTGAATGTCTTCTTCCTTCTCACTCGGAAGATGATTCTTTCTCCGATTATGATACATACAGCGAAAGCTCAGAACAAACATTGTCCTCCACTGTACCTAGAGAAGTGACAGCTTATGTTGTCAATGAAGATCCCGATGCTTCCAGTTCAACTAGCTAAGAACAAAGAATAGCTGCACTAGAAGATAAGCTGAAGACCATGACTGAAATGGTCGCCAGTATGCATTCCATCATTGTGGCTCAGCACACAGTACCACCGACTGTACTGCCTGCAAATCCTGAAATTATAGCATCGTCGGTACCTGTCAATACTGGATTGGGGGCACCTACTCAAATATCTCCTGTACAAGTCCAACCTACACCGAGTCAGTCAGGTGCTGGGGGTAGTACTTATCATGCTGTTCCTCCTCCTAACACCGTGGTTCAGCCCGCTCCTTCTACATCAGTAGAAGATGCCAATGAAGCTGTGAAGCTCCTGCGAACTCAGTTCGAAGCTTTCAAGGAGAAGGACAACTTGCAAAGATTGGGGATTAAGCAACCTTACCCAGTTGAATTGAAGGAAGTTCCATTTCCTCCGAAGTACAAGATCCCAACCATCTCGCTGTTTGATGGCAGCACATCTCCCAGTCTGTTCATCAACCACTTTGAGGTTATGACTGTCCAACTTCAACCAAATGACGCTCTTCTTACCAGAGTATTCGTCGGCTGTTTAGCTGGCGTAGCATACGATTGGTATAGAAGCTTGCCTGATGGTTGTATTACCTCCTTCTCTGGCTTAAAGCAAATCTTCTTGGAATGATTTTACGAGGGGATCAATGACATGACTATGTCAGCCCTCAATAAAATCAAACAAAAGCACAATGAAACTGCTGAAAGTTTCATTGAAAGGTTCCGCCGGAAAGCTTTGAAAATGCCTCCAAGAACTCCGGCTGCTGTCACCATAGACACCTACAAGGCAAATCTACTGCCCATCATCAGCATGTGGACAGGGTCTACTCAATTCCAAGATTGGCCATCCTTTATTATCAACGCTAAAGCAGCTGAAGTTAGCGCCGACAAATTCAAGCAGCTAGGGGTACAAATGTCTAACCCCGACCGGGATGGACATCAAACATCAGGCGGTGGCAATCGCCAGATCAACCGCAAACCAAAAGAAACTTTGAACATCAATTTGAATAAGAACAAAGAATCTTTGGTGGTCAACGTAGCTCCTCCTACGTCCACTTCTACTCCTTCAGCACCTCCACCGAGAGAACCTCGTCCTAAAGTAGAATATTCCATTGACAAGAATGACACTGCTAGTATCTTTGATTGCTTACTCAAAAGCAATAAAATCCAACTTCAGATCCAAAGAAGCCCGATGAAGTCGGTAAGACTGATCATCCCAAGTACTGTGTCTATCACAGGTTCATCGGACATCCCACTCGAGCATGTTATGTGCTCAAAGGCAAAATCTAGGAGCTGGTCAACGCTGGCGTCGTCACTCTGCAACAAGACGAGAAGACTGTTACTGCAAATATGGTAACAGTTCAGTTCGGTGATTTCCCTCCTCAGATGGTGTAACATGGTGTCATTCCTATCCCCAAGACTACTCTTGAGATTGAGAATCTCCGTCCTCCACAAAGTGAAGGTCTTGTCCCCTTGTCTCTTGACAATGACGAGATTATGTGGATTCATCCGGATCTTGCTTTAGAGTTTGAAGTTCCCTCTTCCTCCAAGAAGAAAGATCGCTCCAAGGACAAGACAAAGATTTGCAATATAGTATCTTTTGACCCCATAGTTGATAAAGAAATCTTGCTAGGCACCAGATCAGGAAAAGTCTATCTGAAGGATTACCCCAAAACTCAAGAGAATCCTACTTCTTCTTCTTCTGAGCCTGCTTCAGTGCAGCCTGCTTCTACTGAGGATGTTCCTACTGCTTCCTCACCGGTTGTGATACCCATTCCTTCCAAACCGACGATCGCCGACAAAGGCAAACAGCAAGTCCGCTTCGATAAACCTTTGAAGAAGACATCTCCTTTCGGACTTGAGAAGCCTTACAACTTTGACATCTTGGCTCAGTTGGCCAATACACCGGCCCGGCTATCAATCTTCGAGCTCTTACGCCTATCCAAAGAGACTAGGAAAACTCTGAGCGAGGCTCTCATGCAAGCAGAAACCTGTCTAGCCCGGCTTAAAATGCCAAAAGCAGAACCAGTCTCTTGCCTTCATTGTCATAGTGTGTTGGAGTTAATTCCAAACATAACTTTCACACAAGATGACATGTTGATGGAAGATAACAGGCACGACCGTCCACTCTACTATACAGGATTTGTCGACTCAATGAAAGTCGATCGTATCCTGATAGATCCAGGGTCTGCCCTCAGCATTATGCCAAAGACAATGTTGGATGCGCTGAAGATTCCAGTGCATAGCCTTTCTAGTACAATCACCACCATCCTTGGGTTCAATCAGGAAAGGAGTAAACCTCTGGACAAGATTCGTCTAAAACTCTAAATAGGCAATCTTCGTACGAAGGTTACCTTCTACATCATTGATAACTACGGTTGTTCCTACAATGCTTTACTGGGAAGACCATTTCTACATGAACACAACATTGTTCCATCAACTCTTCATTAATGTTTCAAATATGTTGATGACAATGGAGAGGTGCAAAAGGAGGTTGCTGATCTCTATCCTTTCAAAGGCATTGAGGCATACTGCAATAATGCACGTATATACAAGGACGAATTCATGAAGGTTGTCCTATCTCTGGACACTGAAGAAGTACAAGAAATAGTGCCTAATGACACCCTCATCATTCCTGTCAAAGGGCGTGTTTCCCGTCCTCAATCCTCTAAGCCACTGGCTATTCACTTGCCAGTCCAGAAACAATCTACTGATGATGATCAGGACAAAAGGGAGCTCACCTCTTCTGAGCCACTTGTTATTGACTTACGTCGTAACAAGGATAAAAAGCAGCTCGCTTCCTCAGAGCCACTTGTTATAGATCTATCTCATAATAAGGAGAAAAGGGAGCTCATCTCCTCCGAGCCGCTTGTTATCGACCTCCGTTGTAACAAAGCTAATCCTCCTCCACGTTCTTCTTCTCCCCCTCTTGTAATCAATCTGACTAAGCCTGCTAAGGCTAAAAGTCCTGCTGTAAATACCAATATACAAATCAATGAAAAAGCACCTACTTTCCAGTATACTGATGTCATTTATCATACTAAATGCTATTTAGATATGTTAGATAGCTATCAGTCATTTACAATGGGAGTTGTGCAATCTCTTCAAACAGAAGTTTCATATGAACACCCAAAGGATTCATATCGTATTGTTCCTGCTCGCAAGAAAGGCGAACGTCCAATACTTTTTAGTAAAGGACCGGAACAACAATTCAGCTATACGGATGATAGCAAAGTTAACGACACGGGACATCTTCAACTTCGTCGTTACAGTCAACAATCAAATGACATCGTCCAAAAGATGGGTTACGACTTCAAGAGCGGCCTCAACTACGGTAAAGGTAGAAAGACTCCTCTTCGTACGGCTATTCCAAAAGGAAAGTCAGATATGTACTACAGCAGGACCAAAAGAGGTCTCGGATATGCTTCTCCTCCGATATTATCCCCAGCAGACTCCGAATCGGATAGCGAGGAACGTTCTAACTCTTCTGATTCCAGATCGTAGGATTCTGACACCAGCATCGGACAAGTTCATCGGCTGACTGTATCTTCTAACATGGTCTCCGTCGAACTTCCAGAAGTCTATGACGAGGATGTTGAAGAAAGTTCTGAAACAGATCCTTGGGCGCAATGAATAGATACTCAATGGGAACTCCGATTCGAACAAAGAGAACCTACTACCGAAGATCAATTAGTTCAAATTGATGTAGGAGAGAGCGGGTCACCTCGTCCAATATTCATCAGCAAGAACCTCCCAGAGGTAGACAAGCAAGAACTAATTCTTCTGATTAAAGAATACATTGATATCTTTGCCTGGAGTTATGAAGACATGCCAGGATTAGATCCCAAAGTTGCTACTCACAAACTGAACATTCTGTCGAATGCAAAACCGGTCAAACAACAACAACGACGTTTCAAACCAGAAATGATGGACGCAATCGACGATGAAGTCAAGAAGCTCATTGCTTGTGGCTTTATCCGAGAAGAACAGCATCCTGATTGGGTAGCTAATGTCGTCCCAGTTCTAAAGAAAACCGGCAAAGTTCGAGTCTGTATCGACTTCCGGGATCTTAATGAAGCATGTCCAAAAGATGAATTTTCTCTCCCTATCACGGACGTTATGATCGACAATACCTGTGGGTTCGAAAGAATATCTTTCATGGACGGATTCTCCGGATACAATCAGATTCGGATGCATCCTGAAGATGAAAAGCATACTTCTTTCCGTACTCCTTGTGGAGTCTATTGCTATACTATAATGCCGTTTGGTCTCAAGAACGCTGGTACGACATACCAAAGAGCATTGAGTACCATCTTTTGAGATCATCTGCGCAAGACTGTCGAATGCTACATTGACGATATTGTTGTCAAGAGTCGTCTGAAGGAAGATTACATCCAAGACTTGAGAACTATCTTCAATCTCATGCGCCAGCATCAACTCAAAATGAATCCCACCAAGTCATTCTTGGGTGTCTCTAGTAGCAAATTTCTCGGCTTCGTCATTACCTCTAAGGGTATACACATGGATCCCGAGAAGATCAAAGACATTCAAGAGATGCGTCCTCCACGCAACCTAAAAGAGCTACGAGGATTCCAAGGTCGACTTGCGTACATCAGGAGATTTATTTCGAATCTGTCTGGACGCTGCAGACCATTCACTCAACTCATGAAGAAGGGTGTATCTTTCGTTTGGACTGAAGAATGTCAACGAGCATTCGACGACATCAAACGGTATCTCATGAATCCACCAGTCCTGGTGCCACCAATTTTTGGCATATCATTCTTAATGTATGTCCGTGCTATGGATCATTCATTGGGTGCTTTACTTGCCCAAAAGAACAAAGAAGGCCATGAACAAGCTATTTATTATCTCAGTCGTACTATGATTGGTGCTGAACACCGTTATAGTCCGGTCGAAAAAGAATGCCTAGCTCTCATGTTTGCTGTTCAAAAGACTCGACATTACATTATTGGTCAAACTATTTATGTCATATCACGAGTTAATCCTCTTCGGGTACTCATGAAGAAGCCCAGCACACTCAACTCTCGGCTGGCTACATGGGCCATTCTGCTAGCCCAATATGACATGGTATATGTTCCGCAAAAATCTGTCAAAGGTCAAGCCCTGGCGGATTTCTTAGCAGCTCATCCTGTACCAGAAATATCTAAACTATATGATGAAATTCCAGATGAGACTTTGGAGTCTAATACAATCTTCGAAGAATTTTCTACTTGGCGTCTATTCTTTGACGGAGCATCCAGAATCGGACCCAATGGTGCCTTCGTCGCAGGAGTTGGAGTTGTCCTTGTTTCTCCAGACGGGTTAGTTATCCAAAGAGCATACTCCTTAGATGAGCCTTGTTCCAACAATGTGGCTGAATACAATGCTCGACTCATTGGCCTTCAACTAGCCAAACAACTTAACATCGAGTATCTCGAAGTCTAAGGTGACTCTAAGTTGGTTATTAATCAAGTTAGAGGAACCTATGAAGTTCGCCATCAAGATCTAATGTCTTACTTTGAAGTGGCAATTAATATGTCTATATCATTCAAAGCCTTTTTTATTGAATATGTACGTCGAGCCTGCAATACTGAGGCAGATGCTTTGGCCAATCTTACAGCGGTCTTAGCCATCCCCATCAGGAGACAATAAGTGGTGGTCATCTCTAATCGAGAATTGTTTTGTGTCGAAAACAATCGTAATATTGAGTTCAGTAATCTTACTAAAGTCAATGTTATCAGTGAAGATTGGAGAGCTCCCTTTATCGACTTTGTGGTCCATGACATACTCCCTGAAGATCCCAAGGAGGCTACGAGTATTCGTCGGCGGTCTCTGCGATTCTATTACAATCAGACCACCAAAACTCTTTACCGGCGGACTTATGATGGCTTACTCTTGCACTGTCTAGCTGGTGATGAAGCAAAACAAGTACTGCGTGAAGCTCACGACGGTGTCTGCGGAGCACATCAACCCGGTCCTAAGCTACAGGATCGTATTCGACATATAGGTTACTACTGGCCTTCTATGGTATCTGATGCCATCGATTATGCAAGAAAATATCGAGCTTGTCAAATCCATGTAGATTTTATTTATCAACCATCAGAATTTCTGCATCCGACAGCTGCTTCCTGGCCTTTTGAAGCTTGGGGTATGGACATTATCGGTCCTATCAATCCTCCTTCTTCTAGAGGACATCGGTTCATACTAGCAATAACCGATTACTTCTCCAAATGGGCTGAAGCTATACCTTTGGCTGAAGTCAAGACCAGCAGTTTCATCAACTTCGTCAAATACCATGTCATTTATCGATTTGGTGTACCTCGACGAATCATCCATGACAACGGACCATAATTCATCAGCCAGAAGTTTACAAGATTCTGCGATGATCATCGGATTCACAATGTCGCTTCGACAGCCTACAATCCTGATGCTAATGGATTAGCTGAAGCTTTCAACAAAACCATCATTAAGCTCCTCAAGAAGTTTGTATCTACTAACAAACGAAATTGGAGTGAAAAGCTTGGTGAATGTCTTTGGGCCTATCGCACTACGGTCCGCAATCCCACGGGCTTTACGCCTTTCTCTTTGGTGTATGGTTGTGAAGCAGTTCTTCCTTTGGAACTTCAAATTTCTTCTTTAAGGATTGCCATTGCTAATGAACTCACTACAGAGAACAATGATCTTCTTCGACTTCAAGAATTAGAAGCACTCGATGAGAAGCGGCTATTGGCTCAACAGCATATTGAGTTATATCAAGCTTGCATCTCGAAGACTTTCAACCGCAAAGTTAAAGTCAGAGCCTTTCAGCAAGGAGAACTTGTTCTCACAGGAAGATGTCCTATGACAATGACTCACTCGAGTAAAGGCAAGTTCGATGCGAAGTGGAAATGACCATATGTTGTCAGCAAAGTCTTTTCAAACGGAGCTTATCAACTTTCAGAGTTAGATGGTCGAGTTGCAATGATGCCTATCAATGGCAAATTCCTCAAGAAATACTATGTATAAATGTAACAGAAATTTATATAAATATAATCAGACAATTCATAAATAAAGTTTGATTTTTATTTTATCATAAATGATGTTACATGATATCAAGGAAGGTCGCTATCGGCCTTCTCAACATTGGGATGCGGACCACAGCCGTCCTTATCAAAGACATAATCAGCAAGAGAGTCGAGAACATCTTCGCTCGAGCCTACCAGGAACTTGCAAGCCGCCATCCTCATTGCCTCTTCCTCTTCTGTCTTTTCTGGTTCAAGCAAAAATTCCAGGATATCCCGCGGTGGTTTGGGTGTAGACGAACCTTCGCCTGCTTCCGTCTGCTTTGGTTGGACTGGTTCGGCAAGACCTTCTTCAATGCCCGCTTCAACCTTTGGGGTGATTTCAGCCTTTTTGGATGCATCTCTGGACGACATCTTTATGTTGAAAAGTGGAAATGATCATTCCTTTCAGATTTTTGTTCTATTTATAGACAGAGATTCTCAAGACAACGAAACGACACAATCATCTGACGGTTCACCCGTTCATTCATATTCATCTGACGGTTCACCCGTTCATTATTATTCATTAATATCTGACGGTTCGTCCGTTCATTCATCATCATCTGACGGATCACCCGTTCATTCATATTCATCTGACGGTTCACCCGTTCATTATCATTCATTAATATCAGACGGTTCACCCGTTCATTCATCATCACTTGACGGTTCATCCGTTCATTCACATTCACCTGACGGTTCATCCGTTCATTCACATTTATCTGACGGTTCATTCGTTCTTCACCATCCGATAGCTCATTCACAATCATCTGACGGTTCACTCGTTCATTCATATTCATTTAACGGTCCATCCGTTCATCCTGACGATTCATTTCGTTCATTTATCCATATCAACAACTTGTCGTCCTCGATTAAGTTATCTATTTGAAATAATAATATTCGACAAATTATATTCTGCCACGTCCATATTACCTCTGAGCAGATATAATGAATATAATTATTTTCTACAAAATCATCAAGAAATATATCATGTCCTGTACCTCTGAATATATTTTCTATCGCTATTATTTATATCTGAATAAGATATGCAAGAAATAATAGAGCCACAATAAAATGTCTTTTATTAATCAAAATTTAAGACATTATATAGCCTACAGAAAGACAAAAAGATACAAAATGTTCTTTCTACTGAGACGGAGGCATTATCAGATTAGCAATCTGTTGTTTCAAAATCTGCAACCGTTCTTCACGAGATGCCATCACTTTCCTCCTGGCCTCTTCCATCCCAGATTCTTCGTTAAAAACGGGCATGGTCACCATTCGGCGAGTGATTTCAGTATTATGAGCTGCTACATACTCGTTTCTTTCCTGAGTTATAGCATCAATTTGTTGGATCGAAGTCTGATGCTCTGTAACCTCATTTTCTAGCTCCTCTTCGAGACGAGCAATTTCCATTTTCAGCTCAGCAATCTTTTTCTCTCTCCTCTCAGCAGTTGAGATCACCGATTCCAACTTGGAATTATATTCAGCAGATTTTGTAGTATATGCATCCAAGAGGTTCTGGAGATTCACTCTTTCGATTGCAGCTGCCTGAGCCATTTGTTCAAACTCTGCCTGCACTAAGGGTTCCACTTCCCCTTTGTTGAGATCCTTATAGTTCTTCATAGAGATTTCCAGCTCATTCAATATATGGTCAAGGAAAGTGGCCTGAGCCTCATCACCTTGCTCCCGGATGGCCTTCACCAAGAAAGAGGTCGGACCTCTAACCATGAAGAAATCAGCGTCTTCTTTGTCCATCATTCTATTAATCAGAGGTCCCAAGGACTCGAAGAAGCACTTGGTGAATGATTGGATGACAAGCTGATTAGTCGCCAGAGCACCAGGAGTTACAGCTACTCCTGTTGATGACGAAGCTGCAGGACGCTCGATTTCTCGTATCTGAACAGCAGGCTCTTTGAATAAGGGAACCAAAGTGGAGCTGGTTGCTCCTCCTGGTTGTTCCTCTGCAAAATCAAATACTGTCACTTTACCTATCATTGGCTATTGATAAAGAAAATCAAAAGTAAAAACAGTCTTACCATGAGTGGATCCAATAATAAGCCTATCATCTGCAGGCACAGACTTTAGCTGAGCAGAAGTAGCTTCAGACGCTACGGTCTCGCTGCTTCCTGCTTCAGAGCCACAAGATAAATGGCGGCTGCTACTGGCAATTGTCGTTGCCAGTACTATATCCATACATGTTGGAGGAGCAAAAGAAGATCCGGGTTCTGTATGAATAAAGTAACGATGTTAGCTATCAAACTACTTATTAAAAGAAGATCGCTAATTTTATTACAATACCTTCGGGAGCAGCAACATGAGTTTTCTCCACATCCACCTCTTCATCAACAATCTTCTCAGGAGATCTCGGCACCTCAACCTCCTTTTCAGAAATTAGAGTGTCTTGAGGGGATCTCTGGATCTCAACATTCTCTTCTGGATTTTGTGTTTCATCAGCAGTTTCTGATGAAATGCTCTCTTCGTTCTCGCTGTCCTCGGGAACCTCTTCACTAACAGCATCAGTAGCATGATCAGCTTCTTTCTGATAACCGAAGTCACAGCCATATAAAGCTTCGATCGCCAAACGATCTTCTTCAGCAAGGGTTGCTCCAGGTGTAAGAGGAAGTTGAGTAGTCTCCGCAGCAGGTAAAGGAGATCGTACGGCATTATGCTCTTCTTCTACAATGTTATCTCTGGGCTCTTCAGCCTCATTTCTCTGGTTTAGCTCTTCCCTCTGCTCAATATCCTCCCTCTGTTCCGGACTAGGAGTTTTATGTCCAGTCTCAGAAAGAGGAGTGGGAGAGGGCATGGTGAGTCCCGCTGCAGCGTCTATCACGATTGAAGACGAAACTTGTCTTCTGTGGACCAATCTTTTCCTTCTATGCAGAGGTCTCTCAGGTCTCTCTGCGTCTATTGTCTCGACTTGTTTTTGAACAGAGGTCGGTGTGGCAGCTTCTTCCTGCTGAATTATCTCGGCCAGCTGTCGAGATTGAGATCTGGTTGTAACCTTTTCTGAAGAATGATCCAAGATCAGTTTCTTCTTCTCAGCTGGGACGGAAGGCTCCACTCTCCTTCTCTTCTTGGCCGGATATTTAGCAACCTTCAAAGAAACACGCTGTGGCGCGTTAACCTCTTCAGGGAATATAGCATCCCTCGAAACTTCTTAGGGTGCATCCACTGGCTCATGCACCTCATCATTGCCTGGAAGTGACAGGATGACTCCTCCCTTCTTTAATCTCGTTGCAGACGCGAAGCTATCCGCAAGATTGAAGTTCTCAGCAAAAGTGTTCGCTGATGTATAAAACACCGAATAGGTGAACAGCATACGAGGGCCATGACTACTATTCACCGACATCGAGAACGTTGCTTTCGTATCTCGAGCGTTGTAATAAGCCTAAGCTCGGGCTCCATCTATCAAGAAACCTTTTCCTTGTAGGCATGTGATAGCATTACCTACGTGGAATTGGTCATATCCAAACTGCCGAGCAAACCGGCTGGAAAGATATGGCTCCAAGAAGCATTCTTCTTCAAATCGATACACCAAGTGGGATGGACGAATTGTCTTCAACCAATTAAAAGCTGTACGGCTCAAAGGTTGCATCTTTAAGTCAACCATGTTGGTCGGCATTTGTTCATATCCGGCAGGGAGGATAAGTGCAATAGAAGTTCCATCCTTTACCAAGGTTCAAAGCATATCTGCAATCTCTCAAAGAAGTGTATTTTCACTTACCGTGAGAGTATCTTCGCAAAAATCTGCCACTGACTGGTCCCATGTTAGGGTCCATCAAAGTAGGATGGTGTAGAAGCAACCACCCGAACAGATAAGTATACGGCAATTCTAGCCGAGGAAACTCTTTCTCGCCCTTAGCTTTCAGCATCAAATTGACGTACAGGCGGAGACCGGCGTTCAATCTACAAGTCATTGTCGATAAGAGATCCATCTTGTAGCCGAAGACTAGTCGAACGGCGGCAAAAAGAACACCGCGATGGAAGCGGTCTACGGCACTTGATCCGGGAACGACGAACCGACGGAGCCAGTACGTCAAAAATCTTGCTAATTGGGCTTCTTTTGACATGAATCGATATTCCACTCTCATTTAACTCTCGAGGGTGTCTCCTTTCTTTAGAGGAGGACATTGATGATCATCCTTGATGTTTTCATCCAAATCTCCACTTACCTCCATCAACTTCACTACTTCAGTGCTGCTCAGTGGTTTAAAGAAGTCGGGATAACAGTTATCATGTTCCTTGGTCTTCTTTTCTTTAATATGGTTGAGGAACAGATAAGGCAACCATTTGGATGAATAGCAGGTATTAGATGTACCACTTTCGTAAAACAGAGAACAAATTTTATAATGACACAGCAGTTCTTCGAAGACTGCTACCATGTCTGCGTTCTCTTTTCGAAGTTTGTCCAATTCATCATTAGTTGGGACAAATTCCTCATACGGGGCATCCCCCATCGGCAAGTAAGAGATGTACTGCATCTCGTGAAGGACAAACCCAATCTCTCCGCAGGGAGTCATAAAAGTCCCTGTCCTATAATTGTATCTCTCTGCTAGAGCCAGGAATAGATGCAGGTTGGAAGCAAAACCGTAAACAGTGGCATGCACTGCTTGATACAAGTTAATCTGCTGGAGTTTGTCTTCAAACTTAGTCAAAATCCAGTTTGCTATACAATTCCATCTCTTAAAGTCTGGATTCACCAGTCCAGTCAATCTGAGGTCTTGATCTGGATACCTCCCTTCAACCTTCGCGAACTCATTCGCGAATATTGGAACTCTCACGGGCATTAACAACGAAGAATTTTTCGGCAGAATACAACCGGGCTTTAAACCTCTAAGCAAGACACTATATCGTTCCGAAGAACTATAGAACATGTCTTTCTTATCAGATCCCTTCTTCACATAAATCTTTCCTGGACGGGCATCCTGAAAAGGTGTGAGATTCCATTCTATTTTCCTTGGATAGCTTGCATGAGCATGTCGAGATAAGGGGAGGAAGCGGGAGACATCTGGTATCGAGATTGTCCTGTCTTTCTGATTGACAATCCGTTCTTCCATCCGTGGCCTTGGCTGAGAGCTCTTCTCAAAAGCCTCGCCAAACAGAAATAGGGGCTTCTTGTGAATGATGGCATCTACCGACTCCAAAGGTTGCCCATTTATCAGACATAACAGAGTTTCAATATCTTGGGCTACCAAGATAGCTTGGCGGGAAGCTGGCAGATCATACTGTGGGTAGTGCACATGGGACATGTCCTCTTTGTATTCTGATTCTGAAAGAGTCCCTACAAAGTTCTCATACCCCGGATCTTCTCTGGTATTAACTACATCAAACAGAGAAAACAAAAATTCAGCACAAGGAAAAATTAAGGATGCAACCATTAGACTGTGCAATCATCAGATTGCGCAACATCAGATTGCGCAATCATCAGACTGCACAACAATCAGACTGCGCAGCAAACAGTAATCAGATTGCGCTGGTAGTTTCGCACAAAACAGCAACTTGCGCTGACTTTTGCCAGCGCAGTTCAACCGATTGCTCAAGAAATTATTTTTCATAAAAATGAAGAATAAATGGTTTCGTGCAACCAAACGCTAAAAAGGGTGGCACAGTATGATCACATCCCTAAAAAGAGATGGATTCTGAAGAACAGTGAAATCAAAAACCCTAAAGAGAGTTTTTGATTGGGTCATCTACCTTGCAATGCGGGATGTGCAGTCTCGTGGCGAGAAGGACGTCGCGCGACCCTAGCCGAAGGCTCGGCGGGGGCCTTGCCCTTGGCAGCGGCGGAGGATCGCTTGGGAGCCATGGAGATTTGATGGAGAAGGAAGGAATAGCTCGAGACTTCTCTCTCAGATCACAAAAGCAAAGTAAAGAATGAAATGAATATCGAAGAGAACTATTTATAGCTTTACAAAGAGTAACGGCTGCCTCAGACTGCGCCGAAAAAGTCGTACTGATCTATCCGATTGCGCAGACAGCTCAGTACATGCGCAACTTGATTGAAATTTCAAAATTCAAAGTATTTCAAAATTTTGAATAAGTTCAACTTTCGAAAACTTTGAAGAGGGTCTTGTAGGTCCTAAAAAATCAAGTTACACACATCAACAAAGTCATAAAGATCAAGAAATACATCTTTCAAATAAACTGTACAGACATCAGATTGTGCATCATACAGATTGCGTACATTAGACTGCGCACACTCTCAAGCGCGCAGGCTGACGTGGCAAATCATCATCATTACCTGACACAATCAAATTTTTTGACAGCTGACAGCACGAAGAACGAGGCAACTGTTTGTTTAATCGTGCAGCACGGCGCTCGAGGACAGCTGGCAGCGCAATCGGCCAGCCTATCTGGTGCGTAATCCATATTGGCGCAATCTATGCCTGCGCAGTCCATTCCTGCGCAATCCAAAGCCAGCACAATTCAGGTTACGCACTTTATCAACACAACTGACAATATATACGTGTCATTCATGCCTTCAATTGCTCATTACGTGGCAACCGTCTATGCACGATCATGCACATTTCAATCAAATGATGCCATGTGTCCAAGACAGTTGGCCCATGATCAGACAACTGTCTGCGCAGTCTACAATTGTGCAATCCAATTCATGCGCAATCCATCATGCGCAGTCTAGAATAACTAAAAGTTAGTTATTTCCAGAACTCTATAAATAGAGTTTCAAGTCTCCATTCAAAGAGATCACAGATCACAGAGATCAGAGATCATCACCTGAGATCAGGAGTTCTTGCCCAAGTGCTGCTGCATTCTTTCGAGGCTTTTGCCTTCAAATTTCCGAGGCTCTTGCCTTCAACTTCAACTTCAGAGGCTACCGCCTTCAAAGTTCACATCGTCCAAGGGATAAAGCAATCGTCTTCTAGATTGGATTCCTATAGTTGTACCTTTCCCAGAATTTTTGTAATCTTTACAAAGTTTGTATCAATAAAGTTTCATACTTTTGTTTTTACAAACACTGTAGTATAAAATATTGAACATAGCTTAGAACTGAGTTTATGTATCATTTTGATAGGACACCGGACATCTATAGCTACATATTCTTATCCTTGCTTTGCTCGAGGCGAGTACCCCTACAAACTTTATTTTACTGCATATGATAATGAATTGCGTATGAACCATGTCAATACAGTAATTTAAACTGGAAAACCGTATCTTACAGGTTTCTATATATCTAGCGTATGCTTCACATGCTTAAATTAAAATTGATCTCAGTACCTACCATATTTTAAATTGCTCTCAGTACCTGCCATGCTTATAGTGCTCCCAGTATCTTTTACATGTTTTATACCATTCTCGTATCTCTCATATGTTTTATACTGTTCTCGTATCTCTCACATATTAGAATCTGGGTTATGGGGAACTGATAGTTGAGTACGTGCTCATGCCTGTAGAAGCATGGAATTTCAGAACCAGAAATCCTATGTGCCTAACACTACATGCGCCAGGAAGCTCAGATGAAGTACTTGGCACAACAGACAGCAAAAGCTTAGATATTAAAAGAAGATTTTTATTTCATATAAAAGTCTATTACATGTCTAAAAAAGGTTGTACAAATGAGAACTTCTACAAAAAGAAAAGACCCAAAGTCTACAGCCAGGCACAGCAACTACCATGTGCTCTCAAACGGGCGCATCTCGCCATGCGCTCTCAAACAAGCGTATCTCTTCGGTGTCTCAGTTTGGCGCATCATTCAGCGTCTCAGCCAGGTGCATCCCTTCAGCAGCTCAGTTATGTTTCGCCCTTCAGCGTCTCAGTCAGGCGCATCTCTTCGGCATCTCAGTCAGGCGCATCTCTTCAAGAGCCTCAGTTATGTGCATCATGAAGTCTCAGCATATGCGCCTTACCTTGACCCGATCAAATGCTTCGACTAATGAAGCATTTATTGAGCAGAACGAGGGTGGGCAATCAACCCCCTAGCTGGAGGAAGAGCTCTCCAAAGGAAGAGGAGAGCACCGCAATCGACCTGCGGCAAAAGAAGGCTTTCAACACAACCAGAATGGGCAACACACACTCTGACAGAAAAAAGAGCCTCCAAAGCCCAAAGAAGATGATTGGAGCACCGCAATTCTGATCTGCGGCTCTTCCAGCATAACGGAGACGGGGCTCGAGCATCCCGATCTTTGGATGCAACAGGCACCTTTCGCTTGCCTCAGAAGCCCTCGACTCCGACTTTTGGATGTAACAGTCACCTTCAAGTGCATCAATGAAGACAATGCGTTGCATCTTCACCCTCGGGAACATCTCGTCAACAGGATGTGCTCGAACAAACAAGTTTATTTCAGGAGGACATGAGAGAACGAGAAGCAAACTCTCTCTTTGCCACTATATAGGTTGGGCAAATCAAACCCATGCGCCAAGTGGCGGGCTCTCCGAATCCTATGCAATAAATTTGTATTAATGGCGATGAACCTGACGCTTCGAATTTAGCCAAGTCAAAACGGCTATTTAAAGCACTTGAAGAACGTAACAGTCGGACCAATAAAGACGTGTCATGCAAATGGATGCGTCGGTCAGACCGCACATCATAGAGACGCGCCCATCAGCACCGAGCGCCTTGTAAGGATGCGCCCATGCGTCCCCATGCGCCTAGTGGAACGCAGATCGATGCACCCACTTAACATTCCATCACCCGTCAAAGAACATTAAATGCTTAAGTCTGACACGACGGCAGCACGTCCCCCAAAGACTGAACAGTTGACAGCTTTTTTAGAAGACGAAGCGTCACTGACGTCAGCATCATCATTACTTCCCTCCGACGGTTACAAGCCACGTGGCCGCCCAACCATTTCGCATGCGCCTCCGTAGCCATGTGCCCAAATCCTCATATGCGCCTCAAAAGCCATGCGCCTCAGACTTTTCTCTGATCCCTAAAGACAGAAGTCAAAGTCACTACTGAGGCCACGCATGCGCCTCAAAAGTCGTGCGCCCAGACTGGTTCATGGCTCCTAAAGGTTACAAGCCAAAGTCTTCTCATGCGCCCAATTCCAGGCGCATCCTATCAGATTACTCTCCACTAAATCTGAGATCTTTGAGCAACGGATACGCGCCATGTGTCTCTTGACTCAGTTCAGCCGATGAAAGGGTGCTAATCACCCACGATCTCAGCAACTGAAAGATCCTCTCCATTGCTACGTGTCAGCTCGGCCGCAGCTCACAAAGGCAACAAGAAGGATTCAACTCCTCAATCAGAGCGCATCGTCCACGCGACTCCATCAGCAATCACCACGTGGCATTCCCACAAACAGGCGCATCCTACATATGCGTGCATGAGCAGCCAGCCTGCAGACTATAAATAGAGGGATCATTTCCTTCTGACAAAAGAGGACAAACCTACGAACACACACATACAGAGGCAGATACAGACACTCAACGTCTTTTTCTTCTCCGTGAGCTCCAGCACCCAGCGCAACTCAGACCTTCAGAGAACCGATAACCGTCGTCAGATCGTCCACGGAGTCAATACATTATCACTCGCTCCATCGGCACAAGGAACCCAGATAAACAAAAGTGTTCTCCTAGGACTACGTCTAAGTACTACATTGTAATACTGTTCTATTTGTATTGAAATTACATCAAAAGATTTTAATGGCAAATAAGCTGGCGATTCTGCTGGGGACCTCTTTCTCCTCCACCGAGAAAGCTGTGTCGCAATCCGACGACGTGAAGGTGGGCTCCTCCCACAAGACGCTGGTCGTACGCCTAAATCAACAGACGTATGAGGAGTTCATCTCTGAAGGCAGCGCATGTCCTTCAAAGCGGCTGCCAAAGCCGAAGAAGACTCACCAAGTCTGGGTGCGCAAGGTCGACGCCTCTGGCACCACCACCGAAGGGGATACGCCGATGCAGCCTACCCTTCCTACTGACGTCCTCAGTAGCCAAGATGCACCTACCGCCGTGGCGCATCTCTCAAAGAAATATGGGGCCGACCACATTCCCCAACCATCTTCCTCTCAGACGAAGAAGATGCGTCGACGGAGCAAGGACGCAGCTAATGCCCTGCGCATCACCTCTGATGCGCCACAGAAGGCCCTTGTCTTTGACAGACTCACTCGCTGTCGTGGCGAGGAGAATTTAGACTCTGAGTACTATGCGTCCCAGTGGGCTGGTACGAAGAAGTCTAAGGCAGCACGGGCCATGCGCCACAAACGTGCTATGTCGGCAGCAAACCCGAAGCATGCGCTCACAATCATGCGCGCTGCTGATGGTAAGCTGTACAAGGTCGACTCGGGTGCTTCTGTGCCAGAAACGAGCCGACCTTCAAAGTCCTTGCCTCACTTGGGTGCATCTGTTACGTTCACAACCAAGTCGAGCAAGGCAAACCCTGTGGTCTTGAACTCCCGCGCCTCCACTGGTTGTGCGTCTGAGGTTCGTTCAAGTCACTGTAAATGTTGTACCCCCACTACTGATCTGAGCGCATGTTTTACGTTGGATCAGGGGGCAAAGCATTCACTTGACCACCCCGGCGCTTGGCCTTGCCATGCGCCTGATGGGGGTACGAAGGTGGCACTCTCCTCCAATAATTTGCGTAATGTGATCAGTCACAAGCGCCGATCAGGAGAGTCGACTGACAAGCACAGTGCGCCCTTCACAGGGCACACATATGCTGTAGTCACCATCAACTGCTGTTGCAAGACAGCGGTCCCGCCAAGGCAGTCGGTGTTCCAGCGGCTGCAATCATCAACACCTCTCCGACGTCGCCTCGGAAAGAAGGTGTCAATTGAAGAGGAACCAGAACTACAGGTTGCTTCGTGCAACATAATCACCAACTCCTCGTCAATCCGGAAGACGACTGGTAATTTCTTATCCTCATCCAAAAGCCAGCCAAGGAAAACCAAGACGACTGTCCCGTCCTATGGAGTGTTTGAAGGCACTCAAAGGAGAAAGAAGATCTTGGAGGAAGCTGGGAGTAGTCAAGCCCCTGTCGATCCTCCTTCTGAAGGCGAAGACGTCCTCCAAGACATAGCTGGGGGTAGCTAAGTCCTTGCCGATCCTCTCCCTGAAGGCAAAGACATCCTCCAAAACATAGCTGGGGGTAGCCAAGTCCTCGCTGATCATCCTCCCGAAGACGAAGACGTTTTCCAGAGCACAGATGAGGCTAGCCACGTTCTTTCCGAAGGTGAAGATATCCCCCAAGACATAGCTGGGGTAGCCAGGACGAAGCTCCAGGAGAGGCAACTCCCCTACAGGAGAGTGAGGCCGAAAGTGAAGCCTCAACCGATCCATCCACTTCCAGCCTGTCATGACAGTATACATGACTGGGGGTGATGCCGAGCCAGATCCGCTGCCAACAGACCTCGTCCAGCGCATGGATACCTTGGAGGGAGGACTCAAAACCCTCTCTGCCTCCATGCAAACACTGACTCAAGCAGTGTTTGAGATTCGGTCAGCTTTGGCCAGAGCACCGTCTACCGGTCCTGACCCAGGGGCCAATGGAGAATCAAGTGTACCCCTTCAGCGGGTATCCTTGGATACAGATCACCGTGAAGTACCTCGGACGTCGGAGCCATCAAATGTTCAACTCCAGGCTGTACCACCTTCTCCGACTCCCAGCTCTACGAAAGACGTGGTGGAGATGATCAGGGACTTGCACGAGCGCTTTCAGTCCAAGAACAGACAGGAGGAGCGCCAGAAGATGGGGTTCCCCCAACCATATCCCCTCGAATGGAACAAAGTGGTTTATCCTCCCAAGTATAAACCGTAAACTTTGATGCCATACGACAGAAAGGACTCTCCACGCTGCTATCTGACGTACTTCTAGTCTCAAACGGGATATCTCCCGAAAGAAGACGCGCTGCTCACCAGCATATTTATCGGGACGTTGAAAGGAGTGGCTTACGACTAGTACTGCAATCTCCCCGACAACTCCATATCTTCCTTCGACGACTTGACGCATCTCTTCCTCGATCGTTTCTACGATGGAGGGAAGGACATGACAATGGCGTCCCTCATAGAGATACGTCAGAAGGAGAAGGAAACAGTTCGAACATTCATCGAACGGTTCTGACAGGCCTACTTCAGACTGCCCCCGGGCATGCCAGAACATGCACTCCTCTCCTCCTGCAGCATGAACATGCTGCCTGCGATCAAGCTTTGGCTCAACTCCACTCCTCCTTCCGACTGGAGTTCCTTGATCATCGAGGCCGAAGCAGCAGAAAAGAAGGCGTCCAATGCTCGTCTTCTGGGGGTCAATTTTCCTGCCTTTGAGGACAAGGGAAAACGGCATGCAGCCAACAACCCTGGACGAGAGACGAAGGGGAAGCAGGCATTGACTGTTAATGCCTCCAAAGGTGCATCCGTACCCACTCAGAAACCTCCACTTGCACCAAGGCCAAATGAGGTTTATTCTTTCAATGATGAAGACACCCTACAACTCTTCGAGATATTAAAGCAGGGTGACAAGATCAAGTTGCCGGACTCGAAGCGTCCCGACGAGGTTGGAAAAGTGGACCATCCGAGGTACTTTCACTACCATCGGTTTGTCGAATGTCCAACTAAGGACTGCTACGTGCTCAAGAACTACATCCAGTGTATGATCAATACGGATGTTATCTCCGTCAACTACGAGGAGAAAACGGTCTCGACCAACCTGGTGTCACTCCAATATGGCACCTTGCCGCCAACCACAACACAAGATGGCGTCGTCCCCATCCCAAAGACGACAATAGAGGTGGTCAATCTACCACCTACTCGTGACAACGTGAGTGGACGCATTCCACTCACCACATCTCGAGGAGAGATCTTATGGGTTCACCCCGATCTCGTCTCTGAGGTTACTCAACCGGAGGTACGCTTTGTCTCAAAAACCAAGGGCAGGAAGATCAAGTCTTGCCGTATGGTCTCTTCCTCCGCGGAGGAGGCTCTTCCTGTACAAACCCGTTCGCAGCTGAATGTCCAATCCGACGAAGCTGCCGTCGAGGTGGTGCCTCCCTGTACTGCCCCTGCTGCCGAAGAAGAAGGTCCATCCAAACCTCCAACAGCCAATAAATAGAAGCATATAGAGGTCCGTTTCGACAAGCCTTTACGAAGGGAAAATGCTGCGGGGCTAGCCAAGCCCCACAACCTCGACATACTGGCACAACTTGCAAGTACTCCTGCCCACCTATCTCTATTTGAGCTTCTTCGTCTTTCTAAGGACACTCGTGAAGCTCTCTGTGAAGCTCTGAAGGATGCTGAGTCCTTTATCAGTCAGGTCAAGCAGCCTGAAGATCTCCTGACTACATGTGCGCACTACCATTATACGGATGAGGTTATCCCCAACATAACCTTCACCCAACAAGACATGCTGCTCAAGCACAACCGACACACCAGGCCACTGTATTATACAGGGTATGTCGGTTCCGTCAAGGTAAAGCAGATTCAGATCGATCTAGGGTCTTCCTTCAGTATCATCCCGAAGACGCAACTCTCAACACTGGGGATCCCAATGTACTGTCTGGCGCCTTCCAACACTACAATCAGCGACTTCAATGCTAGCAAAAGCGAGCCGTTGGGCAAAATACGACTGAAGTGTCACATCGATAACCTCCGAACTGAGGTGACTTGCTATGTCGTGGACGCTGACGTCAACTACAACCTCCTATTGGGTCGTTCGTGGCTGCATGAGTACATGGTGGTGCCATCTACACTCCACCAATGTATGAAGTACGTGTCCACCAACAACATCATCCGGACAGAGTTTGCGGACATTGATCCTTTCAAGGGGGTCGAAGCCTACTTCACCGACTCTACCTTATACAAGTCGCTGGATGAAGAGGAAGCCAATGATGCTGATGATTAAGCAGAAACGGCAGCAGAATAGGACATGGAGCCAGAGATGATTCTCGAGTTCCTTTAAAAATTTGACTCAAAGGAAAACCGCCTCAGATGCTGCCTCCCATGACCATCAAGCTACCCGAAAAAGCACCAACTGCCCCAGGTAGAATGCCTACTGAAGCTCCCTTGAAGATACGGCTCAAGGGAAAGCCGCCTCAAACATCGGCTCCCCTTGTGGCAAAACTACAAGGGAAGGCACCAATCACTGAAGGCGCAGTTGAGGCACCTCTGAAGGTGCGTCTTAAAGGCAAGCCTCCGCAATCATCCGTCTCATCCAGGCTACCGGAGAAGGCCCACATAGCCCTCTCAGACCCTAAGGTCAAAGCTGCGGTGGACTCTCCCGGTCCAACCCCAGTACTCACAGATGAAGAGCTAGGAGAATATATATCTGCTGATGTAGATGCACCCTCTCTGGATAATGTAATCCCGCGGGATAAAATCTCGTGTTTCATCAATAATAGAGAGTCTTTTAATTATTCTAGTCTTCCACATTGGAATGCCATGTATACATTAGATAACGTTCTACGGTCGTTGCAAACATAAATGACGACTGTCAATCATGTAAATCGAGTAGTCCCGTCCCAAGGGGTCTATTTTGTAGTCCCACAGCAAAATCGAGACGAAGAATCCATCATCTTTAGCAAAGTCGAGCGTCATCAAGACCTCCCGCCACTCGAACAAGAACCAGATACCGACAGAATACAAGTCTATCGGTACACGGACAAGGCAAAGTACCTAATCCAAAAGATGGGTTACGATCTGAAAAGAAACAAAGGCCTGAACTACGGCAAGGGTCGACGTTTTCCTCTCCGGCTCCCAACACCTAAAGAAAAGCCGTAGGATTACTATCATCGAACTCGACGGGGGGTAGGCTATGTAACGCCACCGACAACTCCAGAGAGTTCGGAGGTGGAAGAAGTAGAATATTCTCATTCGTTCGAAGCATCAACCTGGGATTCCGATACCAGTATCGGCTCAGTCTTCAAGAAGGTGCTATCAGTCAACATGGCATCTACACAATCTCAAGAAGATGAAGACAAAGACCAAACGTCAGAATTCTTCGAGGAAGAAACTTGGGCTCAACGCCTAGGAGCTCAGTGGGAGTCTCGTTTTGAATTACGCGAACCTCCTATCGAAGACGAAGTCGAGCAGATCGACCTTGTGGATGTATCTTCTTCTAAACCCATCTTCATCTGCAAAAGCCTAAAAGGAGAAGACCGGGAATCTTTGGCCCAATTGGCTAAAGAATATATCGATGTCTTTGCCTGGAGCTACGAGGATATGTCGGGACTTGATCCTCAGATCGCGATGCATAGGCTTAACATCTTACCTGATGCCAATCCTATAAAGCAACAACAGCGACGTTTTTGCCCTGACATCATGAACGCTATCGATCAAGAGGTAGACAAACTCCTGACCAGCGGGTTTATTCGTGAAGAACAACACCTAGATTGGGTGGCCAACGTCGTCCCTGTCACCAAAAAGAATAGGAAGATACGGGTCTGCATTGACTTCAGGGACCTTAACACCGCTTTCTCGAAGGACGAATTCCTGCTTCCAATCACTGACGTGATGATCGACAATACATGTGGCTTCGAACGCATGTCTTTTATGGACGGATATTCGGGCTACAATCAGATCAAGATATTCCCCGATGATGCAAAACACACATCATTCAGGACACCGAAGGGGATTTTCTGCTACACAGTGATGCCCTTTGGCTTGAAGAATGCTGGTGCTACATACCAACGAGCTATGAGTATCATCTTTCGTCAACATCTTCGCAAGACAGTTGAGTGCTACGTCGATGATATCGCTGTCAAGAGTCGTCTCAAAGGGGATCACCTACAAGACCTGAAGACAGTCTTCGATCTCATGCGAGCGCACCAACTCAAGATGAACCCCGCTAAATCCTTCTTTGGGGTTTCTAGCGAAAAGTTCCTGGGCTTCATTATCACGGCAAAAGGCATTCATGTCGATCCCGAGAAGACCAAGGCCATCCTTGACATGGACCCTCCGAAGAATCTCCGAGAACTTTGTGGCCTGCAGGAATGTCTGGCATACATCCGAAGGTTCATAGCAAACCTTTCCGAAAAATATCAACCCTTCACCCAGCTCATGAAGAAGGGAGTCTCTTACGTCTGGACAGAAGAATGCCAGAAAGCTTTCGACGATATCAAAGCTTACTTGACGAGCCCGCCAGTCCTGGTGGCGCCCGTCGCCGGCAAACCATTTTTCCTTTACGTCCGTGCCATGGATCATTCCCTCGGCGCTCTGCTGGCTCAGAATAGTGATGCGGTCTACGAGCAAGCTATCTACTACCTCAGAAGGACACTGATCGGGGCCGAACACCGGTACAACCCCGTTGAAAAGGAGTGTCTGGCTTTGGTGTTCGCCATCCAGAAGACTCGCCATTATGTCTCGGGCCAGACAATTCATGACATCTCCCGAGTTAATCCACTCAGAGTTCTCATGACGAAGCCAGGATCATTGAACTCCCGGCTAGCTACATGGGCGATCTTGTTGACGTCGTACAACATGGTGTTCGTTCCACAAAAAGTCGTCAAGGGTCAAGCTCTAGCCGACTTTTTAGCTGCGCACCCCATCCCAGAGTCTTACAGACTCTAAGAAGACATCTCGGATGAGGTCCAAGAATCAAACGTCACTGAAGAAAGCTCCGTCTGGCAGATGTTTTTCGATAGCGCTTTAAGAACAGGCCCCAAAGGCCAAATTATAGCAAGAGTGGGGGTAGTCTTAGTCTCCCCCGATCAGCTGGTCATCCAGCGTGCTTACTCCCTTTCAAAGCCGTGCGCCAACAATGTTGCCGAGTACAACGCTCTCATCATGGGACTCCAGCTGGCGCAACAGTTGGGGGTGGATCATCTGGAAACCTATGGCGACTCAAAACTCATCGTTAACCAGATCAGAGGGAAATACGAAGTTCGCCATAAAGATCTGGTTCCTTACCATGAAGTTGCATTGAACATTATTTCAACCTTCACCAAGTTCTTCATAGAACACGTACCCCGTTTACAAAACTTGGAGGCCGACGCTCTGGCTGGCCTCGCAGCCTCATTGGCAGCACCCCTCGGGACTCAGTACTATGTCACGGTAATTGGTCGAGACTTGGTCTGTCCTAAAAATAACCTACGCTCACAAATAGCCCATGCCATGTCAACAAGTGCTGGTATTAATGTCCGAGACTGGAGGTTCCTGTTCATCGACTTCGCTGTCTACAGAATTCTTCTAGAAGACCCGAAAGAAGCTGCCTCAGTCAGAAGGCGTTTCCTTTGATTCTATTACGATACAGCTACTAAAATGCTGTATCGACGCTCCTACGATGGACTTCTCCTTCGATGTTTATCTAACGAGGAAGCAGCCGAAGCGCTTTGAGAAGCGCACGATAGAACTTGTGGGGCTCATCAACCTGGGCCTAAGTTGCAGGATCGACTGCGACGCATGGGTTACTACTGGCTGACCATGGCAGCCGACGCTGTCGACTATGCTAAGAAGTGCCATGCTTATCAGCTTCATGCCGACTTCATCCATACACCGTCGGAACCACTACATCCTACGGTCGCCTCCTGGCCCTTTGAAGCTTGGGGCATGGACATTGTGGGACCTATCACTCCTCCATCATCAAGGGGACATCGCTTCATCCTAGCCATCACTGACTACTTCTCCACATGGGCAGAAGCAGTTCCACTGGCAGAAGTAAAGAGCTCTACGGTGGCCAGCTTTATCAAGCACCATGTCATCTACCGTTTCGGGGTACCTCGGAGGATTATCCACGATAACGGTCCACAATTTATCAGCCATGTTTTCAGCAGATTCTGTGACAAGAACCGCATTCAAAACGTGGCATCGACCGCCTACAATCCGACAAAAAATGGATTGGCCGAGGCGTTTAACAAGACTATCGTCAGACTACTCAAAAAAGTCGTATCATCCAGTAAATGCGACTGGGATGAAAAGCTCGACGAATGCCTTTGGGCCTACCGCACAATGGTACGGACTCCGACGGGCAACACACCATTCTCCTTAGTCTACGGGAGCGAAGCGATACTGCCTCTCGAGATCCAGATACCCTCATTCCGTATAGCAATCACAAATCAACTCCCAGAAGGACAATCAACGTTGCCGTCTGCGAGAATTGGAGGCACTTGACGAAAACCGTCTCATTGCTCAACAACGCATCAAACTCTATCAAGCCCGTATTTTACAGGCTTTCAACAAGAAGGTCAAGCAGAGAACTTTCCAAGTAGGCGACCTGGTTCTGGCAGTCAGGAGGCCGATGGTGTTGACTCACAAAACACCAGGAAAGTTCGAGCCCAAATGGGAGGGACCTTTCATCATAGAGACGGTATACTCAAACGGTGCTTACCGCCTCGTCCGATCAAACTGAGACTTGTTCATGATGTCCATCAACGGCAAGTTCCTAAAGAAGTACTACTCTTGACATCTTTCAGATATGTACTTCTACCTCTACCTAGCAAGGGAGTCAGTGGACCTGATCATCAGAGCTCACATACACCTCCCTTCTACAAAAATCCTATGCTTTTGGAACCCTGTTGTTCCATTGCATCCCATCTCCAGTAGAAGGACAACCACGTCCACATTACCTCTGAGTTGCTCCTCTACGCCCTACGAAGCAGAATCTTACGCTCCGTAAGACTACGCTACCCATCATGTTTACCACGTCCTGTAACTCCACTTCCCGGTTTTAAAATAAATAAAATTGATTTCTAAAAATTATATAATTGTTATTACTAGTTTAAACAATGAATTAGTTTTCATTTATAAACTTTGGTTATCTATTTTTGGAGGGAAATTTTAGAGCAGGATTTTGAATTTCAAAAGGTTGTTACAACTAATTAGAGTGGTCCCCACTCAAATCACAAGTTTTTCTAACTGAATTCTAGATTTTCTGTAAATATGAAAAAGCAGAGGGTATATTTGTAAATATTTCATTGCGGGGGGACTTGGGAGAAATTATAAGTTGCGGGGGAGGGGCTAAGTGCATTTAGTCAATTCTTTTTATATCAAGCGAATGAGAACAGAAAGTTCTCATTCTCTTTTCCTCTGTTCAGTATAACTCTTCCTGCCCCTGTTACTTCTCCTCTCGGCGGAGAACGACGACGGTGATGATCTGTCTGGCGAATCGACGACGGTGGTGACGATCGACGTCTCGGCTCGGCTCAGTGGAGAACGTCGGCTACGACAGAGATTTCTCTCTCCAGAGAACGACGACGACGACGGAGACTCGACAACGTCGGTGACGATCGTCGACGACGCAAGATTTGGTAAGTATGTTTAACTTCGATTCGTGCTTCTCCTTGGCATTTCGAAAGTAAGTTGAATTGTTTTTTTGATCAATTTGATCCTCTTCTCAGTCGAGATCATCTGGAACCTGTCGATCCCGTGGTTTACTTGATCGTGTTCGATCCAGAACCATTGGTGAGTTCTCTAATCTATCCTCCAATTGTCTCCGATCGATCGAACTGATCCCGATTTGGAAATTCCAGGCATCGGTCGTTCTAGTGATAGATTCATGATCGTTCTTATCGGACAGATCGAACGTTGGATCCTATCAGTTGGTGCAATTGTGGATCGGGCCTCAGTATAATTTTGAATCCTAACTCAGGTGAGGAATTTGTATCTCTAAATTTTGTTGAAATTCTTTTTGAAGTTCCGGTGTGAGGATTGTCTTCGAATTTTTGAGTCTCTGATTTGATATGGATGATCGGACTATTTGATCCTCACAGTCCTGGATATTTTTCTCGAATTTTCGAGTTTAAATTTTTAAGGAGAAGTGTAGATCATAACTCTGTTTTCCTGAGCATCATCTGTTTGCTGAAATGCCACAACAGGTTCGTATATAATTTTTGGCATGAGGAGCAGTATTCGAGTGCCTAGGATCGAGTTTCTTCTTCGATTACTCTTCAGGTATTAATCAATTCTCTCCTTGCTGTGTTTGTATCAAAATTTTTGTTAATTGTTTAGTTGGGTCGACTGGCAGTTATGGCCGAGTGCAAGCGTTGGTATTGTGTCTGCGATACTACCTGTATTCGTGTTCGAGAGTTTTTCATGCTCAAGTCTTCATTTGTCCGGCTTTGTTCGTGACTGCTGGCTGATATCCATGTGGGGGGTCGCGTCCGGGGAAGTAGTGTCGGGCTCTGGGAAGAGTTGTCGAAATTTAGTTGTATAAGCTGTGGTGTGGCTACTGCTTTCAAATTCAAATTTAGTAGCCGTTGATTTGAATGTGTTTATGTTCCTGTTGATAATGAGCTGGGACCGAGAGTGGAAGTTATATTTTTTGTTTGTTATTTTTTTTACTGTTGGCAGAGCTAGGATTTAGAATTAATTTATAGTTATTGTCATTTTGACTGTTGGCAGTAGTAGCTTGGGTTGGGAGAGTGGAGTGGTATTTTGTTTGACAATCTCTGTTGGCAGTAAGAAGCTGGGTTGGAGATTTGAATCATAATTATTTGTCATTTTTACTGTTGGTTTGAATTTAATCCTTGGAGTAATATGATGACAATGGTTTGGGTGGATGACGTAAGGGCCATATTGTAGTTTTACATTCTTTATGTATCTACTGCTAGTTGTTAAAATCAGTTGCTGGGTTTGAGAAGTTATGAATTCATTATGAGTAAGCTAGCCTTGGGTTGTTTTGTGGAGTTGGGCTTGCCAACTAGAGTGAGGCAGAACCAATGTGGTTCCTGGAATGACAGTCCATATGTCAAATCCAGATTACCATTTAGAGTGATTAGTTAAAAACATTTGGTATATTGTATAGGGTTATGTTCTTATTAATATTCTTACTTAATTAAGCATTGCGAGACTTGCTGATTTACCATTTTAGTATATGTATTTAAATCTAAGATTTCTTTTAAAAAACTAAAGGCCATGATCTCCTAAGAAGATTAGATTAGAATTTATAGAACTGCAAAACCAATTTAGAGATTATGTTTAGTTCATAACCATCTTGTACAAATTATAAATTCAGGAAGACATCCAGTTCCTGATTACCAGTACTTTCCGGAGCCAGGCAAGTACTTTTCTACGGTTTTGTGCATTTACATTCTTGTACGCTTTCTTGTGACACGTCATGGCACGATATCATGTACTCCTGTACTCCTGTATTCCTGTACCCTTGTTCTTGTACTTATTAGTGTCGGGTGGGGAAATACACTAGCCATGTGACCAATCCCGGTTACTATATATTCCTGTACCTAGCTTAGGCCTCGCACTGTGCACGCGGGTCCTAAGTCGTACCATATTCATGTACTCCTGTGCATGCTCCTGTACTCACCCCAGCCGGTCACATGGACTAGATGTATTTCGATATTGTGCACTTGTCATGTCTGGTACTTCAGGATTATAGTTTCATTCCTGTACTTTACATGTTCCTGTACTTTACATTCATGCACTATAGTTCCTGTACTTATTTTCCTGTACTACTTTCCTGTACTTTCATGTTCATTCCTGTATTTCATTTTCCTGTACTCCTGTACCCTGTTCATATCATGTTCATGTTTCATTACCTAGAACTGTACTTTGCTCCGCTCCTGAATAGGATATGTTGCAGGTATGCTTGCAGGACATTGTTCTACTCTATGGGCCAGAGCCCAGGTTTTAGCTGAGCAGGATGAGGCTTAGCTTGAGGCTTCAGGTTTAGATTGCTTAGCTTTACTTTTAGATATTGTCTTTAGAATTCATGTACATTTCATTCTTGATGATTCGTACATTTATATACATAGAATTGTGGATTATGGTGATCATTCTGGGATACGTTTTTAGATGCTGTGATTCTATACTTTCATGTTTATCTGGTTAGTTTTCCCTAGCTTGGTACAGCTTACTTCGTCGTGACTAACGACGAAGGCTGGGCGTGTCCGACTCGTGTCCGATTATTCGGGAGCGGGTCGTGACATGTTTTTAGTGGTGGCCCATGCAGGTCTATCCTAATGGTACCTAGGTCTTAGCGTACTATTGGGGGACTTGATTACACTAGGAAAACTTGATCACAGCATAGGAAAATCGGAAAATAAGGGTATATCAGGTATATCAGGTGTATCAGGTATTTTAATATTCAATAAACACTTGTTGTATGTAGGTCTAGGTTATTTTAACAGTTTTCTGTTTTTCAGATAGTTCAAAAGCACGCGACACCGGAACTATTGATCCACCTACACTTGAAGATTTTTAGCCTCTACTACCTTCTATCGCCCTACTATCCCCATGGGTAGTACGTTGTTGACGGAGATGTTGAAGAGTCCTTTGACACCAGAGAGAGCATGCCATCCTTTTCCAAGCCAGACTGGTGGATACACTCACCGAGCCAGGAAGGACTTCTGATTTCCAGACTCAGATTTTTGGGCTTCTCCGACACTGAGCGCATATCCTGTACCGAGGAGCAGATCGAGAACGTGAAGCCGCCACTGAAGTCATCCAAGTTTCTGAGGACCCGATTTATCTGAAGATTAGAGCCACCAGCCAGGAGATCCAGAATGTAGCACAGACAATGGAACGAAATCGGAAGTTGAAGCCCAGGAGAGACATGAAGACTTATGACGAGGACAGCAACTACTGTGGATCCGTAAAGCGTTGCCACACTCGGACAACACTTCTTCAGCCCAGCAGGAGATTCAGATTCAGCCGACTATCATTGTATTTTCTGCCGTA
Source organism: Iris pallida (assembly GCA_029216955.1). Taxonomy (NCBI): domain Eukaryota; kingdom Viridiplantae; phylum Streptophyta; class Magnoliopsida; order Asparagales; family Iridaceae; genus Iris; species Iris pallida. Next base: position 30,051 of record JANAVB010002684.1, read on the forward strand.
GCACAGGACACCACTACGACGAATGCCACAAAAGATGGTTATGCTTGTACTGCTAATCGTCTGTCCACCAAGTCAAGGACTGCTGGAGACCGCTGATCACACTGCCCAAGGACAAGTACGAGGAGCACCAGTATCACAGAAGGACCCGTCTCTCCAGATTCAGCAACAGCATGGAGCACTGCCGCAAGGACCAGCCTATATCAGGACAGCTGAAGAAATTGAAGTGATTCCAGTCCTGGAAGAATACTGAAGATAGACTGAAGACAGAAGACTCTTTTGCATGGTTGGAGGAAACCATAGATCATGATTCATAATCTAGTTTTTCCTTAGATTCCTCTTGCACCTAGTTTGTTTCTTAAAAACCTCATTGTTTCCTATTTAAGGATTATTAGATCTTATTTCCTCTTCTTAAACCTTGGTCGCTATTCGAGATGTATTTCGAAAGCTTGTTCCATTATTGTTCGTAACTCTGTTCTTATTCGAGATTTTCTTCCTGTTCGATAACTTGTTTCCTATGGCGTCATTTCCTAATTCAAGATTTGGTTCAACTCGAATTTTGTTCCCCATTCAGACCCTGTTGATATTAAGACTTTAATTCGGATTACATTCCTAATCAAACTTATGCCATTCAAACCTTGTTTGAATCTTGCTTCTATTCGAGATTTCATTTGCAGATTTCGTTTTCTATCTTGAAATTTTGACTCGTTCCTTATAAGATTTTATTTCTCAATTCGTAAATTGTTTTTCGTTCTACTCACGATCTTGTTTGATCTTGCCTCGTATTTTGAGATTTCACTTGTTTCATATCCGCTATTTAATACCATGTTTTCATATTGATTTTTTATGACTTTGTTTCGATCTTGTTTCCTATTTGGGGTATCGCTTGTTTCATGAATATTGTTTTCTATTCACCCATTGATTCTCTTTTCCGATTCGTAACTTGATTCCATTCGAGATTTTAAGATCATGTTTCCTATTTTCGAGAATTTGTTTTGTTCGTGATTTTGTCTTATATATCTAAGATTTTTTCCAAACTTTGAAACTTCAGTTCCTACTCATGACTCGATGAGCCCTTGTTCCCTATCTGATATCTTGTTTCCTCGTCAAGATTTTCTATTCAAGATTTTATTTCCTTATTCACGACTTTGTTGATACTTGTTTTTCTATTTTTCTTTCACTGTGTACCTTATTAGAGAATTCATTTCCACTTCAAGTTTTGCTCGAGATTTTATTGTTATTCAAGATTTTATTGAAACTTGATTCCAGTACAGAATTTTATTTCTTATTTTGAAACTTGTCTCCTATCTAATACCTTGCTGAGATCATCCTTCGAGACTCTGTTATCCATTCGGGATAATGTCCCATATATGGAATCTTGTTACCATTCCAGATATCAGTTGATATTCCGTCATAATTTAAAACTTCGTCCTGTCTGGAATTTTAAATCTCCCTGGTTGCCCTTTTGTACTCACCGATGGGATCCCTTGTCGTCTCTTAGTACCTAATAAATCCTTGTATTCTAACAGTCAGGTAACTTCACCATTTTCGTGACTTGGACTACTGAAATTCATTTTGAATTCCTTGAAATTCTTTTGAAATTCCTAGGGATAAAGTCGAGAGGCTATTCGATGACCTACTATGGCATGACAGTTGCGCGCTGCAGCCATTAGCTGGATATTATGGAGACTGAGGGTTCACTGCAGCCAGTAGCGCACTGACGAGGCAGGAACTCTAAGTTGAAGTGATTTCAGACACCCATAGGTTTTCGAGTATTGACGAGACTTGTCATATTCTTCATATCTTGACCTCTTGGGTTGTTTCGTCAGTGATTGTTGGAAAATGGATAAGGTTGATAGAGTATTTGGAGACATATTGTTATTTGAGTCACGGAGCTGAAAGTCCACTGCAGTCAGATACATACTGGCGGGGTAGGGATTCTAAGCAAAGTGATTTCAGATACCAACCTGTTCTTGGATATTCCGGAGACTATAATTCCTTTTCATATGATTATTGGTTTTCGAGAATCACAAATCCTTGCATGTTCACCCTGATTTGATACTGTATCTCCTGAATATTTCGTACGTTCCTCAAATCAACCTTTGCTATTTACCTTCTAGTATTGTATCGTTAGATCATTGATTTCCTCAAATTATACATTGCCAGATTTTGATTCCATACTTCGTTTGTGTCTTGTCTAAATTTTGATCTTAAATCATGTCTGTCTGACCATGATTGTTCTATCTTGTGCTAGCTACCTGTGTTAAACTATCGATTTTTGATCGTACTTAATATTTGTATCTTCATGATGTTGCTCCTCTAAGTTGTAATTGAAATTCCTTCCACTTCGTGACTATTTGATCCTCGATCCTTGTCAAAGCGTGATATCCCAAACTTCTTATGTGTACTTGGACTCAAGGCTCAGAGCGTCATGGATCGACAGAAGCACTAGGCGGACAACAGCAGATGGTCACCGAAGTTCGCAGCTAGAAGCAGAGTGTTCCTGAAGAACCTCGTCGACCAGAGGCACCATTCGTTTTGGCAGAGGCGGGAAGTTCAGTCCGAGATTCATCGGACCTTTCGACGTGACGACCCGGATTGGCGAGGTGGCGTATCGACTGGTGCTTCCAGCTAACTTGGAGGGAGTGCATGACGTCTTCCACGTATCTCAGCTTCGACGCTACATTCCAGACCCGAGCCATGTGGTGGACTATTCCGAGTTGGAGGTGGGCCCGAGATTGACTTACGAGGAGCAGCCAGTAGAGATCCTGGACCGGAGGGAGAAGCACTTGCGGAACCAGACTATTCCTCTCGTTCGCGTCATGAGGAGACACCACTCTCCGGGAGAGTCCACATGGGAGCGCGAGGACGAGATGCGTGAGCGCTATCCCATTTTATTTGATTGATTTGATTGTACTCTGTTTGTGGGATTCTAATTTCAATAAATAACTGGTGTTTGGATCTTTTGTGAATTGCTGAGTTTTGGTTTTGGTCCTTTGAATTTCGAGGACGAAATTTTTTAAGGAAGGGAGATTTGTAACTCCACTTCCCGGTTTTAAAATAAATAAAATTGATTTCTAAAAATTATATAATTGTTATTACTAGTTTAAACAATGAATTAGTTTTCATTTATAAACTTTGGTTATCTATTTTTGGAGGGAAATTTTAGAGCAGGATTTTGAATTTCAAAAGGTTGTTACAACTAATTAGAGTGGTCCCCACTCAAATCACAAGTTTTTCTAACTGAATTCTAGATTTTCTGTAAATATGAAAAAGCAGAGGGTATATTTGTAAATATTTCATTGCGGGGGGACTTGGGAGAAATTATAAGTTGCGGGGGAGGGGCTAAGTGCATTTAGTCAATTCTTTTTATATCAAGCGAATGAGAACAGAAAGTTCTCATTCTCTTTTCCTCTGTTCAGTATAACTCTTCCTGCCCCTGTTACTTCTCCTCTCGGCGGAGAACGACGACGGTGATGATCTGTCTGGCGAATCGACGACGGTGGTGACGATCGACGTCTCGGCTCGGCTCAGTGGAGAACGTCGGCTACGACAGAGATTTCTCTCTCCAGAGAACGACGACGACGACGGAGACTCGACAACGTCGGTGACGATCGTCGACGACGCAAGATTTGGTAAGTATGTTTAACTTCGATTCGTGCTTCTCCTTGGCATTTCGAAAGTAAGTTGAATTGTTTTTTTGATCAATTTGATCCTCTTCTCAGTCGAGATCATCTGGAACCTGTCGATCCCGTGGTTTACTTGATCGTGTTCGATCCAGAACCATTGGTGAGTTCTCTAATCTATCCTCCAATTGTCTCCGATCGATCGAACTGATCCCGATTTGGAAATTCCAGGCATCGGTCGTTCTAGTGATAGATTCATGATCGTTCTTATCGGACAGATCGAACGTTGGATCCTATCAGTTGGTGCAATTGTGGATCGGGCCTCAGTATAATTTTGAATCCTAACTCAGGTGAGGAATTTGTATCTCTAAATTTTGTTGAAATTCTTTTTGAAGTTCCGGTGTGAGGATTGTCTTCGAATTTTTGAGTCTCTGATTTGATATGGATGATCGGACTATTTGATCCTCACAGTCCTGGATATTTTTCTCGAATTTTCGAGTTTAAATTTTTAAGGAGAAGTGTAGATCATAACTCTGTTTTCCTGAGCATCATCTGTTTGCTGAAATGCCACAACAGGTTCGTATATAATTTTTGGCATGAGGAGCAGTATTCGAGTGCCTAGGATCGAGTTTCTTCTTCGATTACTCTTCAGGTATTAATCAATTCTCTCCTTGCTGTGTTTGTATCAAAATTTTTGTTAATTGTTTAGTTGGGTCGACTGGCAGTTATGGCCGAGTGCAAGCGTTGGTATTGTGTCTGCGATACTACCTGTATTCGTGTTCGAGAGTTTTTCATGCTCAAGTCTTCATTTGTCCGGCTTTGTTCGTGACTGCTGGCTGATATCCATGTGGGGGGTCGCGTCCGGGGAAGTAGTGTCGGGCTCTGGGAAGAGTTGTCGAAATTTAGTTGTATAAGCTGTGGTGTGGCTACTGCTTTCAAATTCAAATTTAGTAGCCGTTGATTTGAATGTGTTTATGTTCCTGTTGATAATGAGCTGGGACCGAGAGTGGAAGTTATATTTTTTGTTTGTTATTTTTTTTACTGTTGGCAGAGCTAGGATTTAGAATTAATTTATAGTTATTGTCATTTTGACTGTTGGCAGTAGTAGCTTGGGTTGGGAGAGTGGAGTGGTATTTTGTTTGACAATCTCTGTTGGCAGTAAGAAGCTGGGTTGGAGATTTGAATCATAATTATTTGTCATTTTTACTGTTGGTTTGAATTTAATCCTTGGAGTAATATGATGACAATGGTTTGGGTGGATGACGTAAGGGCCATATTGTAGTTTTACATTCTTTATGTATCTACTGCTAGTTGTTAAAATCAGTTGCTGGGTTTGAGAAGTTATGAATTCATTATGAGTAAGCTAGCCTTGGGTTGTTTTGTGGAGTTGGGCTTGCCAACTAGAGTGAGGCAGAACCAATGTGGTTCCTGGAATGACAGTCCATATGTCAAATCCAGATTACCATTTAGAGTGATTAGTTAAAAACATTTGGTATATTGTATAGGGTTATGTTCTTATTAATATTCTTACTTAATTAAGCATTGCGAGACTTGCTGATTTACCATTTTAGTATATGTATTTAAATCTAAGATTTCTTTTAAAAAACTAAAGGCCATGATCTCCTAAGAAGATTAGATTAGAATTTATAGAACTGCAAAACCAATTTAGAGATTATGTTTAGTTCATAACCATCTTGTACAAATTATAAATTCAGGAAGACATCCAGTTCCTGATTACCAGTACTTTCCGGAGCCAGGCAAGTACTTTTCTACGGTTTTGTGCATTTACATTCTTGTACGCTTTCTTGTGACACGTCATGGCACGATATCATGTACTCCTGTACTCCTGTATTCCTGTACCCTTGTTCTTGTACTTATTAGTGTCGGGTGGGGAAATACACTAGCCATGTGACCAATCCCGGTTACTATATATTCCTGTACCTAGCTTAGGCCTCGCACTGTGCACGCGGGTCCTAAGTCGTACCATATTCATGTACTCCTGTGCATGCTCCTGTACTCACCCCAGCCGGTCACATGGACTAGATGTATTTCGATATTGTGCACTTGTCATGTCTGGTACTTCAGGATTATAGTTTCATTCCTGTACTTTACATGTTCCTGTACTTTACATTCATGCACTATAGTTCCTGTACTTATTTTCCTGTACTACTTTCCTGTACTTTCATGTTCATTCCTGTATTTCATTTTCCTGTACTCCTGTACCCTGTTCATATCATGTTCATGTTTCATTACCTAGAACTGTACTTTGCTCCGCTCCTGAATAGGATATGTTGCAGGTATGCTTGCAGGACATTGTTCTACTCTATGGGCCAGAGCCCAGGTTTTAGCTGAGCAGGATGAGGCTTAGCTTGAGGCTTCAGGTTTAGATTGCTTAGCTTTACTTTTAGATATTGTCTTTAGAATTCATGTACATTTCATTCTTGATGATTCGTACATTTATATACATAGAATTGTGGATTATGGTGATCATTCTGGGATACGTTTTTAGATGCTGTGATTCTATACTTTCATGTTTATCTGGTTAGTTTTCCCTAGCTTGGTACAGCTTACTTCGTCGTGACTAACGACGAAGGCTGGGCGTGTCCGACTCGTGTCCGATTATTCGGGAGCGGGTCGTGACACGTCCACATTGCCTCTGAGTAAACATCCCGTACAAAAAACCTCTGTGTTGCCATGCATTGATCGCAAAACTTCCATGTCCATATCACCTCTGAGTAGTTCCGCGTATCCCTCCAAGAGTCATTCCTACTACGTCTATAACACCTCTGAGTAGGAAGACTCCATCATTTGAACCATATATTTGCCACGTCCATATTACCTCTGAGCAAATATGTCGGTTCTCCCAAACTTGTTATCTGTACCCAAAAACTAAGGTACACAAAAGATAATAGGTCCACACAAATCATCAAGTTCATGACAAACAAAATGAACACACCACAAAACTCTTCATTCTTTATTTAAAAGTAAAGAATACATCCCCAGCAAGAGTTGCAAATTACACAAAAAAGAGAGACTACGATCCCTAAACATCCTCGGGATTGGCCGAAAGCACTTCAATTCGACGCTTCAAGTTTGCCGCTCGAGTCTCTACGGTCGCCAGGACTCGGCGTTCTACTTCTTGACCTAAATTTCTACGGCCTCAGGAGAAGTGTCATCCTCATGCTTCTCGTCTAACTGTTGCCGCTGCTGGGCCAGGAAAAGAGCCTGGCGGGTGAAAGCCGCTTCCTCCTCCTTAGATGCTACATGTTCAGCTTGGACTCGCTCAGCATCTAACAAGAGTTGGGCCCGCTGGTCTTCAAGGAGGCGAATCTTGACATTAACCTCCGCTATACTAGCGTCCAACGCAGCCCGTAACTCCACCTTCTTCTGTGCGGATTGAGATAGCCTCTCCACCGCAGCCTCAGTGTCGGCTACCTCGCGCTCCCAGACGGCCATGGTGGCCTGATAAGATGACTCAGTTTTAGTGATCAACTTCTCCTTTTCTGCTTCTATCAGAGCGGAGAGATCATTTCGCTGGATACACTGAAACTCGGAAAGCAGCTGGTCGAGCTTGGCCACCGATGCCTCCAGAATCTTGGCCATATGATCATGGCCCTGGTGGAAACGTATCAGACCAATGTGAGGGAGTGCCATGGTTTTTGTCGTCGCGAAACTTCCATTAGCATTCATCACTGCCGATACGCCCGATCTGCAGCATCTTGTATACTGCCTCAATGATGAACTTCACGTACTCATCCGCATCCGCCAGCACTTGCGGTGTCATAGCAGAAGTTCGAGGAGCTGCTCTAGACGACGGACCAGAAGAAGATCTGCCGACTTCAATATGCAAGGTTGAAACCTCGGCATCAACGGACTCTCCCTCAACAGGGGCTTGAACTTCGTCACTGGCCCGAAGAGCCAAAAGAGCGGAAGGAGCCGAGAGAGGCGTCGATATCGTACCCCAAGTGGAAGGAGCAACGGGGGGTTCAGCAAACCCTTACCCTTCTCAAGCTCGGAAGGACCACCAATGTCAGAAGCTATCTCCTCCATCTCCATCGCACTGTCAGCAGGCCGCACGGGACCTTCCCCCTCGGGCAAAGCAGCGAGATCAGCACTTATTTCCTGACTCAGCTCCCCTGGAGTCAGACTCGGCGGACGAATCTCACCTTCCTCATCGGATCCCTCAGTGGGGATAGAATCTGTCGCTGCCTCCTGGTCGGCAGCCACCTCAGCCCCCGCTGCTGAGTTTGGGGTAGGTCTCGGCAACGATACAGCCGACCTCCCCTCATCATGACAATGAAGGAATTAGTCCTCTCCTCTGCTTTAATCATGTCTGTTGCTCCTGCAACAGGCTCACTCATCTCTGGAGGAACGTCATCCGAAGACGACGAACTCCACTCCACTTCCTCATCCGGAAGCCCCTTATCTGCTGGGTCCTCAATGTCAAAGGCCCCCACGGTAGCTTGCACCCTCCCGGGAACTGCTTCAACCTCAGCTTCCCTTCCAACATAATCTGGAGATACTAAAATCTCCGCAGGAACGACGTTGTCAGGATTCTCCTCCACGGGAGACATTACAATTGGAGGAATGCGCTCATCAGAAGAGCTTTCCACCTCTTTCGGTTTACTGACGCCCGGTTTCGAAACCCGGGTCTTCTTCTTCAACGGTTCCTACAAAAGGGAAGCATATGTCACAAAAACGACAGAAGGGGCCAGATTATGGAGAACGTCTTTACCTCAGCAGGAACTGATTCCATTGGCGTTACAGGCGGCACTTCCGTAGCCTTTGGAGTCGTCGTTTTTCTCGGCCTTCTTGGTGCAGATGAACCGGCTTTCGCATCAGCCCGCCTCTTTCCAGCTGGAAGATCTTCCCGAGTGCCTCCCGTTGATGCTACAGAAGCAGCCCGATATCCTGCCAACTCTGGTAGACGATATGACCGGGCCGTCGCCAATATGTTCTTCGTAGCCTCTAGCTGAGTTCCAATGATGAAACTGGTCTCCCTATCGTAATCAGGAGGCACAGTATTCATGGAACAATACAGCTTAACGGCCGAATACAGGATCTGTGGCCGAGGGTTGTAAACTGGTGTATTAAAACGAACCCCAGTGCACCCGGTATTGTAATATTGCTAACCCCGGGCTCCATCAAGCAAACTTCCAGCAAACCCCAGACTGTTACTGGGGTTCCGTAACATTAGATGGGTGTAACCAAACTAGCGAACAAACCGACTCGGCAGATATGGCTCCAGATAACACTTATTCTGGTTTCGATAGACCAAGTGGGAAGGCCGAATACTCTGTAACCAACGAAATCCCCATTTCGGCAGAGTGATCGCATCCTCACCAGAGTCTTCCAAATCTTGGTCAGCCTCAAAATCTTTAAAAATGGGACTGACCTTGACAATCTCCCACCCCTGAAGATAAGACAAGACTCTCCTACAGACGGGGACGCCGGTGTGCAGCCACTTCCTCTTGTAGAAGCGACGGATAAAGGCGTCACCTCCAACGTGATCCGCGAAATCCCTCAAACCCCGCAGCAGGTGTAGGTCCCCTTCCCGAAAATTTAGAAATATTCTATTTTTACATATTTTAATTAAATAGTGATTTTTTGATTTTATAAATAATTAATTATTATACTTAATTGTTATATTAAATTTTTATAATATGATTTAAAATTTATGCGTATATATATTGTATTATATATATGTGCATGTATATATACAAGTGTATATAAATATACGTGTGTATGAATATATAAATATATATTAAATATATGTGCATGTATGTATGTATAAATATATATTATATACATGCGTGGGAGCGTGTAAATATAAATATATGAATATGTATGTTAATATAATATGAAGAGGAATACAGGGATATATATATATTTTATGGAAATAATTATATATAAATATTAATTGGTTATATGTATATGTATAAATATAATTATATATATGTGTATATATAGATATGATACACATGTATATATATAATTGTATATTTATATATATAGATATATACGTATATGTGTATAGAACTATTTATACATGTATGTGTGTACATATATATGTAGATGTGTTGGAGTATACTTATACATATTAATTGCTAAGGAATAAAACTAAAGCCGAGCTTCCCCTGGCCCAGCAGTAACAGACCCCCTCCCTCACATGCGGCTTTCTTCCAATAAAGCCAACCGGCCAAAGAAAGCCCGAGCTGGGCACCCCAATACTGTGTGAACCCGAGAGCAGCATCCATCCTAGCCCGAGCACCCATCCCAGTCCTGAGTCCCCACAGGCCGAGCCCTTCCCCAAGCCTTTCCAAAGTCACAGTTTGAACCCGAGCCGTGTTCCCTGTATATATATAACAGAAAGTAATCGAGAAAGAACCTATCGAAACCCAACCCTAGCAATCAACGCTGACACCCCGCCGACCTTAGCATGTGGGCGTACCCCCGCGCGCGTGCACGCCGCCCTGGGCTGCCGCCGGCCGCCGGCAGCGTGGCCACGCGCGCGCAACCAGGCAGCACAGCGAACATCAACAGCAGTAGCGGGTGAAGACGCTAAGTTCGCGATGTGATCTCTCGACGATCGTTCGATCATTTTGCGATCCATCAACTCTGATACGATCTTGATATAACCAACTTCGACACCCTTCAAATATTTTGGTTTATTTTGCGTTATGTGCCTCGTAAAATGAGTCCGAAGATTGACGAAAACCTGTCCAAAAATTGGACATGTAGCAGACCAAACCCCCAACTTGGAAGGAAAATTCCTGCCAATCCGTGGACCTATTCGAAAATCTATTTCAACAATCTTTTAGATCACAAATAGGAGCTCAGAAATCATTTTGTAGATTCGAAGTTCATTAAATATGCACAGAGAAATCAGTGGTAGAAGTTTAGAAAAAGTTATCAAAATCTGTTTTCAAAATATTGAAAATCCTTCCACACGACGTGTGTCCCACCATTTCGGGCGACGTGGTCACGAACCGAAAGCATTGAAAGGTGCGTAACGGCTTCGTGGTCATATGGGCTTTGACGGAATTCAAATTGGTCGCGTGTGCGCGACGAATTTGATGCGTATCCGTCAGAATCGCCCCGTATCCGTGCAATGCAAATTCAGTCATAACTTTGTGTACGCTCGTCAGACCGAGACGAAACTTACGCCAGCAGGACTGTATCATTTTTCTGGTCCTGTATGCCAAGTTTGGTCCAATTTCGAGACAGTTGAATCATACGTCGTTTTGCGGGCCCTACGGTCCTACTCAACGGGCAATTTTGTGCACGGCCCGCCGGAATCCAACTCTGGATATACGGTTGGGTTCGTATCGAAAAACCGGATCCGTAGACATATAGTTTGACGACTTTAGAGACCGTTGACTCTGGCACACTTTTCGGTGCAAAGCGGATCCAACGGCGGACATCATTTTTGTTCAAAATTACCGTTTTACCCCTGTGTCCAGAATTGGACTTAAGGACAGGCAATCCTAGCTAATTTGACTATTCTGAGAATGTTGGTACTATTTATTTCAGCATCTGGAGACTTCTGCATGTGTTGACTGATTGTGGCTCATTGAGTGGTATAATATTATTGGTTTCTCCGGCTAAGGACCTCAGGCAAGTGCACTTTCTGATTGCTTTTGATTCATAGTAGTTTTCTCATTTCATGTCTATACATATATTTTGCTGCTTGTTGATACGCTCGTCACACGGAGTAGTCGGGAAGGGAAATATCTTAGTAGACATGTGGACTACCCAGAACTAACCCCGTGTCTTTCGTGAATGCTAGCAGCTGCACACGACACGTGCAGTATGCTTTATTTACCCCCTAGCCGTTCACATGTCAAAATGGATATTTCACACCACCTAGGTAGATGTCTTTTATTTTTTCTTTTACTTTTCCCACCGTGCCATGTCATCAGTATCTCTCTACTTTTTATCTCTCATATGCTATTTTCATGTCTTGTTAATTCTATTATGTTTTGCATTGCCGTCGGTTTGTGTACTTGTTCCATTCCTGACTGGAAACCAACATTTTTCAGGTTTAGCCACGATCACTCTTAGCACTGGGAAGACATGGGTATGCTGAGGCCGACCTAGATAGTGGAACTAGTTGTCATTTTTATTAATTGTAAAATCTTCTATTTCCTTTAAATATGAATGTTGTAACTATTGTAATAAACTTAGAAATGTGAATGAGCAGCGAATATTATATTTTATAATTTTTAGCATTTATTTCTTGCGGGCTTGACAGCGTTCTACCGCCGACTCTGCGGCGTAGGCTGGCTTGGACACGTCTCGTATCCGAAAAGCGGGTGCGGGTCGTGACAAGTTTTTGTGGTGGCCCATGCAGGTCAGTCTTCGCAAATTATGCAAACTCGCGGTAGTACCATATTAGTCGTACTGCTGCGAGCCTGTGCCCAGGAAATGCTCATTCACAATTAGGATTAAAATGATTTAGGAGAATAACTAGGATAAGGGTCCCTTATTAATTTGACTAGTTGGGTAGTTAAGGTTTTCCGATAGGCCATGCAATTTAGATACATAATTGTTGAATTTAGATAGCTTGCTAGATCACTATAGGTACACTATACTTTTGATATGACAATGTGATCCAATGTGGATATATTATTCGCTTGGTATGTTAGGCTTGCCTAGAATTAAGGCGTTAATTTTGCTAAACTGTTTAATTTTCTTTTGCTTTGTTAGATATAAATCTTGTATCATAAGTTAGAATTGTCTATTTTAAATTCTCTTTTGCTGTAAGGAGTTAGTTTATAATTTCTGATTCTGTTATTTGTGTATAAATCTCGAGTTAGATTTTGATTCTCACTAAACTCGAGCTACTTATTTCCTCCTTCTAAAAATCTTGCAAACTTATATTTTGACTATCTTGACCAACGCTGCTATTACAGCCTAGTTTTTATAAGCTTACTCTTTTATTGAGCTTGATTCGAGACATATGTTTATTGGGGACGCCCGCTAACATATTGTCTAATCAGAATCATTGTATTACGGTCTGATCAACCATGATGCATTTGGTTCGCTTTTCATCTAATTACCCTACGTGGATTAAGATGTAGATGTCTCTAGGATCTCATCCACGACTGCTTTGACAATTTCTCTTAAATTATACATTCGCCTTTGAATCACGAAATTGTGTTCAGTGACATCTCTCTTGGACTCTTTATTGTTTTGTCTTTCACCAATTAGAAAGACGAAAGCTCGTAATTAATAGATAGATAAAGAGTACTCCCCATGGCTTTGATAGCTGTCTACGCAAGGGTAACTACCATCGGCCAACCAGGTGACTAGAACCTTGCCTTAAGTTACTCGTCCTCTCTGCGACCCTAAACCTACTATCTAGATCTTTTTAGTCATTAGAGTCCGAGAATGATTAGGATCTTACCCCTTGACCAAATGCCAACCTAGGAGACCACCTATCCTCAAACGACCATATGTAGTGAGCCTCTAATTATTTATTGAAGTTTGCTTTAACTAGAACCCTTGTGACAATAGTCTGGCAGGTTTGACACAAATAGAAATTTGCGACTCGGTTGTTAGAGATATTTTTATGTGATGTGCCTTAGAGTTGGTTACCCCATCGATAACTCTTGTATACCATAGACGAGTAGATCATTCTCCTTTTATTGACCATGTGTCATTATATACACTCGTTTTCCATTATTTAAGGAACGATCCTTGACTTGACTTATATCTACCGTATCCCGTCGTGCCTTATTCCTTATTAACAATAGTCGAGGTACAATATCCGGACTTTGAGATTCTTCTAACCTGACTATTCCTAAAACCATAACCTAGCTTCTAAGGTGGGTAGACCGCAAGCTTTCTAAAATTTTGATATACAAGGATTACTGATTGATTCGAATAATTTCCATTAGAATGAATATTTAGTGCCCCATGGACTCCCACTTTCCATTGAGATCATTTTGTGTCCCCGACCGTGTCATTAATATTCGGAGTACGAGACCAGCTGTTACCTACCAACAAATTTCATATGCAAGATCTAGAGAAGTCCATCTTCATCTAGGTATACCATGTCCTACTCAAACCCGTCCCTTTGTACTCTATTTTATGGTACGACTTTCAGGTATAAAAGGATTAGTTATGACCCTTACCGTAATACCGGTATACTTCCCGACTTTCCCTGGAACCTCAACCTTGGCTCAATACATTCGACCCAATATTTGGTTGTGATCTACTCGAAGCCTACTACGCCCATGCCACTAGTGTGTCACCCAATTGAGGCCTCATGTGCTACTTAAACACAGGAGTCACCGAAGGCGCACTTTGGACTATAGAACTGAACTATTAGAAATCGGCCCTTGTACCTATTATGTAATCTCCACCCCTTAGAATGTGAATCCATTCGTAACCTTTATCCCATCTGCCTGGAAGTCAAGATACGATCTTGTATTGCATTTATGTTCCTTGCTCGTGTGTTTAAATAACCACGAAAAAGATCACGATCTTGACTTCTCAAATTCTGTTCTATTATGGAACCTATTTAGAATTTCGGGAACGGAACTTCTGTATTGCACGGATTTCAAACCTCTCTAGGAAATGAAGTGTTCTTCGATTTAGCAAGTGACTAGGCTAGAGTAGTCCAATCTTGCAAATAAGTCAAGTGGTTCGTAAACACCCTTTTTAGCTATATCGTTGGAAACCCTCTACCGCTCTGAAACTTCATATTTGCTCTCGGTTATTTTCCTTATCTTCCTGTCCTTACCATTTTAGAGTGATGAATGGTCATTTATATTAGAATTTATCAATATTTCTTAGCTACTTGTGTAAATCTGTTGCCTGTTAAATTTTGGGTTGCGTGATAAATAGGAGAGGATTTTAGATGCCATATGCCTAGAAATTTGTGGGTAGAATTGTTAGCAACTAGTTAGAAGATTATAAAATTTTAGTTTGAGGAGAAGTGTGACCAAAGGTGGGAAGAAGTCCTAGAGTTTATGTAGTTACAAAATGGCTAGGAGGAGGATATAAACTATTTTGAGAAATTAAATTTGAGAAGATTGTGGTAATAATGGATTTATTCTTTTACTTTTATTTTTGAATTTTAGGCATGTTTATAAGTTAGAATTTCGAGGACGAAATTATTTTTAAGGTGGGTAGATTTGTAGCTCCCCTTCCCAAAAATTTAGAAATATTCTATTTTTACATATTTTAATTAAATAGTGATTTTTTGATTTTTTAAATAATTAATTATTATATTTAATTGTTATATTAAATTTTTATAATGTGATTTAAAATTTATGCGTATATATATTATAGTATATATATGTACATGTATATATACAAGTGTATATAAATATACGTGTGTATGAATATATAAATATATATTAAATATATGTGCGTGTATGTATGTATAAATATATATTATATACGTGCGTGGGAGTGTGTAAATATAAATATATGAATATGTATGTTAATATAATATGAAGAGGAATACAGGGTTATATATATATTTTGTGTAAATAATTATATATAAATATTAATTGGTTATATGTATATGTATAAATATAATTATATATATGTGTATATATTGATATGATACACAAGTATATATACAATTGTATATTTATATATATAGATATATACGTATATGTGTATAGAACTATGTATACATGTATATGTGTATATATATATGTAGATGTGTTGGAGTATACTTATACATATTAATTGCTAAGGAATAAAACTAAAGCCGAGCTTCCCCTGGCCCAGCAGTAACAGACCCCCTCCCTCACATGCGGCTTTCTTCCAATAAAGCCAACCGGCCAAAGAAAGCCCGAGCTGGGCACCCCAATACTGTGTGAACCCGAGAGCAGCACCCATCCTAGCCCGAGCACCCATCCTAGTCTTGAGTCCCCACAGGCCGAGCCCTTCCCCAAGCCTTTCCAAAGTCACAGTTTGAACCCGAGCCGTGTTCCCTGTATATATATAACAGAAAGTAATCGAGAAAGAACCTATCGAAACCCAACCCTAGCAATCAACGCCGACACCCCGCCGACCTTAGCACGTGGGCGCACTCCCGCGCGCGTACGCCACCCTGGGCCGCCGTCGGCCGCCGGTAGCGTGGCCACGCGTGCGCAACCAGGCCGCACAGCGAACAGCAACAGCAGTAGCGGGTGAAGACGCTGAGTTCGCGATGTGATCTCTCGACGATCGCTCGATCGTTTTGCGATCCATCAACTCTGGTACAATTTCGATATAACCAACTCCGACACCCTTCAAATATTTTGGTTTATTTTGCGTTATGTGCCTCGTAAAATGAGTCCGAAGATTGGCGAAAACCTGTCCAAAAATAGGACATGTAGCAGACCAAACCCCCAACTTGGAAGGAAAATTCCTGCCAATCCGTGGACCTATTCGGAAATCCATTTGAACAATCTTTTAGATCACATATAGGAGCTCAGAAATCATTTTGTAGATTCGAAGTTCATTAAATATGTACAGAGAAATCAGTTGTAGAAGTTTAGAAAAAATTATCAAAATATGTTTTCAAAATATTGAAAATCCTTCCATACGACGTGCGTCCCACCATTCCGGGCGAAGTGGTCACGAACAGAAAGCATCGAAAGGTGCGTAACGACTTCGTGGTCGTGTGGGCTTGGACGGAATTCAAATTGGTCGCGTGTGCGCGACGAATTTGATGCGTATCCGTCGGAATCGCCCCGTATCCGTGCAATGCAAATTCAGTCATAACTTTGTGTACGCTCGTCAAACCAAGACAAAACTTGCACCAGTAGGACTGTATCATTTTTCTGGTCCTGTATGCCAAGTTTGGTCCAATTTCGAGACAGTTGAATTGTACGTCGTTTTGCGGGCACCACGGTCCCACTCAACGGGCAATTTTGTGCACGGCCCGCCGGAATCCAACTCTGGACATACGGTTGGGTTCGTATCGGAAAACCGGATCCGTAGACATGTAGTTTGACGACTATAGAGACCGTTGACTCTGGCACGCTTTTTGGTGCAAAGCGGATCCAACGGCGGACATCGTTTTTGCTCGAAATTACCGTTTTGCCCCTGTGTCCAGAATTGGACTTAAGGACAGGCAATCCTAGCTAATTTGACTATTCTGAGAATGTTGATACTATTTATTTCAGCATCTGGAGACTTCTGCATGTGTTGACTGATTGTGGCTCATTGAGTGGTATAGTATTATTGGTTTCTCCGGCTAAGGACCTCAGGCAAGTGCACTTTCTGATTGCTTTCGATTCATAGTAGTTTTCTCATTTCATGTCTATACATATATCTTACTGCTTGTTGACACGCTCGTCACACGGAGTAGTCGGGAGGGGAAATATCTTAGTAGACATGTGGACTATCCAAAACAATCCCCGTGTCTTTCGTGAATGCTAGCAGCTGCACACGACACGTGCAGTATGCCTTATTTACCCCCTAGCCGTTCACATGTCGAAATGGATATTTCACACCACCTAGGTAGATGTCTTTTATTTTTCCTTTTACTTTTCCCACCGTGCCATGTCATTAGTATCTCTCTACTTTTCATCTCTCATATGCTATTTTCATGTCTTGTTAATTCTATTATGTTTTGCATTGCCGTCGGTTTGTGTACTTGTTCCATTCCTGACTGGAAACCAATATTTTTCAGGTTTAGCCACGATCACTCTTAGCACTGAGAAGACATGGGCATGCTGAGGCCGACCTAGATAGTGGAACTAGTTGTCATTTTCATTAATTATAAAATCTTGTATTTCCTTTAAATATGAATGTTGTAACTGTTGTAATAAACTTAGAAATGTGAATGAGCAGCGAATATTATATTTTGTGATTTTTAGCATTTATTTCTTGCGGGCTTGACAGCGTTCTACCGCCGACTCTGTGGCGTAGGCTGGCTTGGATACGTCTCGTATCCAAAAAGCGGGTGCAGGTCGTGACAGCAGGTTACACACGATCGCAGGAAGGAGAGCCAAAGGATGACCGAAAGCCAGTTTCACTGATGGCAAAATGAGATTTCGGGTCACCCTCTCCACAGAGCCTGACCCACCTGAGAACACACAGTCCCGGAGCCATATCATCAAGTACGAAGTCAACACTGCCTTAGATGACATCCGATGCACGCAATGCCAGAAACAGCTGTATACATCCTTGCAACTCTCATTGGAACGAGGAGCCTTCTCGCCTAGTCAGTTCATTTCAGAGGTTACTTCCGCGGGCTTCAGTCCCTGTGGAGTCGTAAACCGAACCTTCGTAGAGTCCGCCAGGTCCTGCTTGAAGACATAATCCCTCCAAGTAGTCACATGAGGCTGTGACTTGCATCTGTCCTTCCGTTGTAACAGATAATGATGGCTCGCCACCTATTTGAAGACGGCCATCATCTCTGGGTCCTTTTTTTCCAGAACCAGGATCTCTTCATTTGTCGAAAAATATTCCTCGTACGGTTCCGAGCCCCAGAGAAGCTTGGACACCTCGTACATCTCATGGAGAGCCAATCCCAACTCCCTCACTGGAGTAAAGAAAGTGCCAGTCTGGGTATTGAACATTTCCAAGAGTGCAAGAAACATATGCTTGTTGAGATCCACGTCGGCCTGTGTAGCACGGATAGCGGCCGTCAGCTCAATCTCTTTAAGCTCAGTCTTGAACTTCGACAACACCCAAAGGGCCAACTCGTCCTATTTCGGCACGTGGTGACACCAACCTTCAACCCTAAAGCCACCTTTCGGATACATAACCTTTGACGTTAACATCCGATTTGCAAAGGTCGAAGCACCAAAGACAAAGGTGTCATTAGGGACCTCACTATAAAGGCTCCCAGGGCGCAAAGTTCGACAACTGAACGAGGGCCCGGCTCGCGAGGCGACTAAGGTATCCCTTTGATTTGAGGTAACATCAATCGAAAGGGTACCCCCCACCACCCCTCCTTGAGAAGGAGTAAGTTCCCATGACATCCTTCTCTTGGAAGCTAAACGGTAGAAGGCCGTCAGCGGCAATTGGCGTTCAAGTTGCCGTATGTACAGGACCATGCCCTTCACAGAGAAGAACCAGTCTTCCTTGATCTTCAGAACCTTTGCCTCGGTGGAAGTCAAGCGATCACCAAATAGAAAGGCATGTTTCAAGAAGGTCACATCCTCGGACTCGGCAGATTTCAGTTTACCGCTCTCCATCATACTCTAGAGGTAAACAGGTGACTGATCCCGGATTTACAGCAGTCTCTCGGAAGGCTGATTCAGTAGGATAGCAGCCTTTGCGGGGTTAATAACCTCTTCGTCGAAATCAACTCCCATTTTGTAAAGAGAAGCATCCAGAAGGACTTCGTTCAACAAAGGGATAGTCATCGACACTGACATAGCAAAAATAAGAGTCAGGCAACATAGAAGCCTGAAGAAGACAAAATATTGAGTGTGTCAAGCTTCGGCGCATCATCAGGGCTTAAACCCATGTGCGTCAGGCTTCGGCGCATCATCAGGGCTTAAACCCATGCACGTCAGCAGGAAGGCTTCGACGCATTATCAGGGTTAAACCCATGCGCGTCAGCAGTGAAACCTTGGCACATAATCAGGGCCTAGACCCATGTGCGTCGGCGATAAAGAGTTATGGCACAACAATCCATGTGCTCCAAACTCGTCTAAAAAGTTTAGGGATCACACCCACCCGTCACCACAGGCCGAACGTCGGCCGGAGTCACGATGGTGACTGGAACATCCTCCTCGACGAACTTCGCAGGCTCCTTCCCCTTGCCAGCACCACCGCGAGGAGTCTTGGGGGCCATCTCGTGAAAGAAGAAGTTTAGGGTTTTTCGAAAGAAGAACTCTAGAGAAGAAGAAAGCAAAGTGGAGAAGAACCCTCTCTCTCTATCAGACGCCTATTTATAGGCTTAGACATACGCAGAAACCGATAAGAAATGACATCAGCCGTCGCCTCGGGTTCTGTGAGGAGATAACTGCAAATAAATCCAAAAAGATCATCATTAATCCTTTTTTGCTTATCGAAGCATTATCATTTGTATTAACTGAGGGAAGCATGCGCCCCATCACTGATGCACGGAGTACTCATGCGCCCGAACAGTCATGCTTCCCGTTGAAGACACCATCATGCTTCTTATTCAAAGTATTCCAAAACTTGACAAAACATTTTGGAAACTTTGAAGGGGGTCTTGTAGAAGCATAGAATTTTAGAACCAGAAATGCTATGCGCCAAACACTACATGCGCCAGGAAGCTCAGATGAAGTACTTGGCACAGTAGACAGCAAAAGCTTAGACATTAAAAGAAGATTTTTATTTCATATAAAAGTCTATTACATGTCTAAAAAAGGCTATACAAAGGAGAACTTCTACAAAAAGTAAAGACCCTAAGTCTACAGCCAGGCGCAGCAACTACCATGCGCTCTCAAATGGGCGCATCTCGCCATGTGCTCTCAAACAGGCGTATCTCTTCGGCGTCTCAATTTGGCGCATCATTCAGCGTCTCAGCCAGGTGCATCCCTTCAGCAGCTCAGTTATGTGCCGCCCTTCAGCGTCTCAGTCAGGCGTATCTCTTCGGTGTCTCAGTCAGGCGCATCTCTTCAAGAGCCTCAGTTATGTGCATCATGAAGTCTCAGCATATGTGTCTTACCTCGACCCGATCAAATGCTTCAACTAATAAAGCATTTATTGAGCAGAACGAGGGTTGGCAATCAACCCCCTAGCTGTAGAAAGAGCTCTCCAAAGGAAGAGGAGAGCACTGCAATCGACCTACGGCAAAAGGAGGCTTTCAACACAACCAGAATGGGCAACACCCACTCTGACAGAAGAAAGAGCCTCCAAAGCCCAAGGAAGATGATCGGAGCACCACAATTCTGATCTGCGGCTCTTCCAGCATAACGGAGACGAGGCTCGAGCATCCCGATCTTTGGATGCAACATGCACCTTCTTCCTGCCTCAGAAGCCCTCGACTCCGACTTTTGGATGTAACAGTCACCTTCAAGTGCGTCAATGAAGACAATGCGTCGCATCTTCACCCTCGGAAACATCTAGTCAACAGGATGTGCTCGAACAAACAAGTTTATTTCGGGAGGACATAAGAGAACGAGAAGCAAAACTCTCTCTTTGCCACTATTTATAGGCCGGGCAAATCAAACCCATACGCCAAGTGGCGGGCTCTCCGAATCCCATGCAATAAATTTGCATTAATGGCGATAAACCTGACGCTTCGAATTCAGCCAAGTCAAAATGGCTATTTAAAGCACTTGAAGAACGTAACAGTCAGACCAATAAAGACGTGTCCTACAAATGGATGCGCCGGTCAGACCGCGCATCATAAAGATGTGCCCATCAGCACCAAGTGCCTTGTAAGGATGCGCCTATGCGTCCCCATGCACCTAGTGGAACGCAGATCGATGCTTCCACTCAACAGCCCATCGCCCGTCAAAGAACATTAAATGCTGAAGTCTGACACGACAGCAACACGTCCCCCGAAGACTGAACATGTGACAGCTTTTTTAGAAGACGAAGCGTCACTGACGTCAACGTCATCATTACTTCCCTCCGGCAGTTACAAGCCACGTGGCCGCCCAACGATTTTGCATGCGCCTCCGTAGCCATGCGCCCAAATCCTCGTATGCGCCTTAAAAGCCATGTGCCTCAGACTTTTCTCTGATCCCTAAAGAAAGAAGTCAAAGTCACTACTGAGGCCTCATATGTGCCTCAAAAGCTGTGCGCCCAGACTGGTTCGTGACTCCTAAAGGTTACAAGCCAAAGTCTCCTCATGCGCCCAATCCCAGGCGTATCCTATCAGATTACGCTCCACCAAATCCGAGATCTTTGAGCAACGGATACGTACCACGTGTCTCTTGACTCAGTTCAGCCGATGAAAGGGTGTTAATTATCTAAGATCTCAGCAACTGAAAGATCCTCTCCATTGCTACGTATCAGCTCGGCAGAGCTCACAAAGGCAACATGAAGGGTTCAACTCCTCAATCAGAGCGCATCGTCCATGTGCCTCCATCAGCAATCACCACGTGGCATCCCCACAAACCGGTGTATCCTACATATGCGCGCATGAGCAGCCAGCCTGTAGACTATAAATAGAGGGATCATTTTCTTCTGACAAAAGAGGACGAACCTATGAACACACACACACACAGAGGCAGATACAGACACTCAACGTCTTCTTCTTCTCCGTGAGCTCCAGCACCCAGCGCAACTCAGACCTTCAGAGAACCGATAACCATCGTCAGATCGTCCACGGAGTCAACGTATTACCACTCGCTCCTTCGGCACAAGGAACCCAGATAAACAAAAGTGTTCTCCTAGGACTACGTCTAAGTCCTACATTGTAACACTGTTCTGTTTGTATTGAAATTACATCAAAAGATTTTAATGGCAAACAATGCCCCCGCTATTGTACCGGGCAAAGTTTTATTTTACATGTTACTACGTCGTAGGCAATTCTCAAAGCTATATTTGTGCGTATGTACATCTATCGCCTTTACACTTGTACGAAAGTATATTTTATTATGTGCCCCTGCACATTGTACACCTATTGACGATCACGTACCTGCTCCAGTTTTAAACTCTAGATATACATATGTCGCCATGACAAATGTATTCCTGACATGATATATTTGTGATATGACATAATTGTGATACGACATGAGATAGATTGTGATATGACATGATTGTGATACGACATGAGATATGACATGATTCTTATTTACTACATCTCTTTTTATTCCATGCTCAGTATGTTTAGTTTATAGAATCAGTACTTGCTCCCGTCCTGACAGGATAACGTTGTAGGCATACTTTCGGAGGAAGATTTGCTCTGTGATCTTTTCTATGGACCCACTACAGAGGATCCGGCTTTTGCTCCCGAGGAAGTCCCTGCAGGGAACCTCGCTTGGTAGTCTCGCTTATATTTTTTTTGGCTTAGTTATTGAACTATTTAGACTATATCTTGTAGTCACTGGACTTTGTCTCCATTTTGATACTTTGGAAGTGTATTATTAAGTCTGTACTTATTTTACTTTCGTTTATAGATGCTGTGTTGTGAAGAACCTATTAAATATTATATTAGAACTGTTAGCAGCTTAGATCCTTTATTGTCTATACTTAGAACAACTTACTGCACTTTAACCAAGCGGAGGCTGGACATGGCTCGGCCCGACCCAACAATTTGGGTAGCGGATCGTGACAATTGGTCAGGACACACGTTTTACTAAAGTGTGTCCAGAATCAAAATTGTTCATTGCGGGACATGTTTGAACCATATAAATTTACTTTTACTATTGATATCATATATGAAAACGATCGTATTTTGATTACCTACAATTCCCGTTCAATGAGTTTTTCATAATTTTGTTGTTTTAATGCTTGAATCATTCGATCTTTGAAGGACAAAATTTTACCGCAAAATAAACTATCGACTTTACTATCTTTTGAGTCCCAAATAATTTTGTGTCCAATGCACCATATTATCGATCCTTGACTCATGATCATGGATATTTGATAATTTAAATGATTGTTTACCATTTACTTCAGAATGTTAAAGTTAATTATTTATGGTTAAACAATTCCTAATATCGTTGATTTATCAATGGGAATATTAGTTTGATCATGAATTAATTTCTAAATGATTTTTATGCAATAATAAATATATAATATATATTTCCAGAATTATAGAGATTTATTTAAGAATTAATACTGAATATTTTATGTTATATTTTGTGAAGTTTTACTAGTCCTAGGATGTCACGACCCGCACCCACTGTGAGGGTACGAGTACGTAACAGCGCCCAGCCTACGCCGCAGTGTCGGCGGTAGAATGTTGTTTTAAGTCTCTAACTAACCATCAACTTATACAGAATATAATGTACTCATCATGATCAACTCCGAATGGAGAACAAGTATAAGATATTGTAACTCAATCACTGTCTAAGCACGATAAGATAACACAGAAGAAATAACTAAGAAATAGAAAGACAACTACTAAAATAATAACAACTCTCAACAATCTCAAATACTACACAAGTCTCAAATCTACTACATCAAGTTCAACATGAAAAACATATGCTAGTCTACTAAACTAAATCCCGATCACTCCTGAGTGTCGGGGCCAAAGGTAGCCATCCCGTCTCCGGGTCCATAATATGTAGGGCATGTATCCTCAGCACAAGTATCTGTAATATTTTCAACAGGTCCAGTCAAGACAGGAACGAGTACAATCTCATCTAGAAAACCCAAGTAAATGACAGAGAACTATAAAACAGTTATAGACAGTTGTATTGATGAACATGGCAGTTTATATTCAGGTGATGGTATAGAAAGACAGATAAGGTACAAGGAAAGTAAGTAACTAAAACAAGAGAAGAATCATGGCAATAAAGACTGTAAAGTAGAAGCTAGCTGAACCAGGGTAACATGATATAAGTCTAGACAGTAAATGTAGACAAGTGTAACTCCAATGTAAGTCCAGTACAAGATAAATCTAATACAAGATGAATCCAGTACGAGACGATTTCAGTTATAGTGATCAATGATTCCAGGGTGAGTCCAGTCTATACTCTAACAGTATGTTTTAAAATACCGAGATCGACATGTAAACGGCTGTAGGTAATACGGCACATCACACACCTAGCCGGGTGTGAGATGGCTATCATTCCAATAGATTCCAGTAGATTCCAGTTGGAAGATTCCAGATTTAGGGTATGTCTACATGTCTTACTCAAGTATTTCTCCTTCCAGCAAGTACAAATGAATACAGAATACGATACGAGAATCGAGATGAGTCTAGCCAACATGGTGATACCAGCAAGTGATTCCAGGGTGATTCCAGTAATAGAAGCCAGACATGATGATACCAGTAATAGAGGCCAGACAATATGGTATGTGTGTCGCATACATGAATCCAGAATATCCATACGTGTTGTAATAGAGAATTACATACAGCTAACTAGAACTGAAGTACAGTAATTGACAAGTAAATGAGAGAACTATCAAAGAATGTACTCGTCTGCTACTCTAAAAAGAGTAGTGTAATATCAGATGTCTGCAACAGAGTCACAATGTCCTAAACAGAGGAATACAGGTTATAATGTGTTTAAGATAAGGTAAATGAATGATACAATGCAAACTACATGATTCTAAGTCAAATCTAGGTCAAAGTCAACTCTAAGTCAAACCTAGGTCAACCATGGTCAACACTCTAATCAAACTAGGTCGATCCTAGTCCATCAAGTCTTACTAGGCCTAACCAAGCCTAATCTAGCAATCAAGTACAAGCACAAGCCAATAGGACCACACTAGTACAACCATGCCAAGTATCACACACAAAATATAATGTATATATGTGCCATAGGCCATAGGATGATATACAAGGCTATACTAGGCATGGTATATATAAGTATTATCATCATATAGAGGTATACACTCATAGGCTATATGCCATATAGATAAAATATTTATATATATACATATAGGCCATTAACCTTTATAGTACATATGGAGATGGACATGTGAGTGTGTTTACAACTAACTTGTGTGTGTGTGCAACCTAGACTAGAGTGTGAGTGTGGGACATGTATAGGTGATACAATAGTGTGTGCCAAAGGTGAATGAGTGAATTCAGAAATTAGTGGTTCTTAGTTTAGGCATATGCATGTGTGTGTGTAGTTGTAATCAGATTTCGTGTGTTTGTATGAGTGTGTGAGTGTCTCAGTCCTCAGATTTCAGATTCACATTTATACATACAAACTCAACAGTCAACCACTCTATTTCAATATCCTAACAATTATCTAACACTAATACACCCTCTCAAACATTCCAATATTTTACTAGTTAACTCACCACTCACTCACAAGGGTTAATGGATTGGATGGACTGTCAACATGAAAGGGGCTGTCCACAAGGACAGGCAGTTCCCCTGCTGCTGCATTACAGAAAATGCAATGCCACCCAAGACATTGCATGCCAAGGCAAATGCCTACTGCTACAAAGGCCTGAACAGTGGCCAAATGGCCTGGGCATGCCTGTAATCAGGAACCCACACTCCCAAAATGGCTTCCTACTAGTCATGTTACTATGCTAAATGTATTGGGCACCCTCTTACCTCACATTCTTAATTACACATAGACAAACCTCTTCCTCTAACTTGCATATGACTGAACTATAGGGCTGGTGCATGTATCATCACATGACTGATACATATCTAATAATAGGACTAATAGAAAGGAATGGAAAATGAGATACAAACCAACTAATGCCAACAAACTATTCAAGAGTTACTTACTGAAATCAAGGACCAGAGCTCTAGATACATGTTAGGATGGTACATGGATATACCATTGATCAAGGGACAAATCAAATAGGAAGTATGGTCTGATACATTAAAATGGGTTTAAACTAAGTAGTGGCAATGTTGATTGAACCAATGAAGTGGGTGAATAACACACTAACACAGGAACATAACCCTCAACCATATTCATTCAAAACCTAAAACTGAAACCCAATATTGAAGTATCAAGTTTCAGTGAAAATCAGTAAATGACAGGAGGAATGCCCAAACAAAACTAAAATCCCATTCTAAAACCCAAATTCAGTGTCAATGTGCATGTAGGAGAAGTACAGGGGCGTGTGTGGGTGTACTGTCACATGTTGTGTGAGATCAAAACAGTGTGTGTGTGTGTGTAATGAACTGTGTGTCTAAACTCAGGATTCAGTGTTAGCATTGACAGTTTTCAGGAAATGAGGATTCGAAAGCATAACCAAGCTAAAACCAAACATTATTGAACCCTAGGTTAGCTAACATGTACACATCATTCTATAAAACATGTTATCATCGAAATTTACACAAATAATCGAATTTAAAACGGGGGAAATCAGAGAACATTCCTGTTACATAAACCGTATCAGAAAATTTGGGGATAACCAATTGGGCATTCGAAAAATCACATAACACATTAAAATAATGGTGGATAAGGGTTCGTGCACAATTGTAGGTGTCACTCAGGTTGTCTTGTGTCCACAAATGTGGACACGACGTGTCCAATCACGAAAATACACATTCAGCAGGAATGACACACATGCAGCCTCGTGCAGAGGTACAGAGCGTCCCAGGACACGACACACGACACTAGAGAGCTCATGCTCGTGTCCTAGGGTTCGCCAAGGATAGGGGTACCTGTCCCACAACCTGTACCGTGTCCACGTGGAGCGTGTTGCGTGTGCGAGTCGCGTATCGGGGAGTGTCTGTGCGCGCGTGTGCGCGTGTGCAATTCCAGTACGGGTGGGATTTCTCCCAATCCGCTCAAAAAAATCGTCTTAAATTTTGTGTGCAGTGTGTCAGTGATTGCAGGCACGTGTCCACCAAAAATTATGACCTGAATCGCCATGTCGTGTCCTGTGTCGACCCTGAGCAGCAGGGCAGTGCACGGTGTCCTCGTGCGTGCGTGTGTGTCCAATTTTGGACACAAGGGTGCACAGAATTCAACTCAGTCAATCATGATTGTGATCCACACACCAAGAGCTAAAATATTGTTCAAATAGTTTCGAAAATAAGCAAGGTTTAATCCACTCAAGCATTTTATCGAACACTTAGCAATACACATAGACACGTGTCCGATACGGACACCAAACGGACACGGTTTCCTACCAAACTTGAGGGACAGCTAGGGGACACCTAAACGTAGCCTAATATGCAAAGAAATCAGAATAAAAATGCAATTTGTAGGCTTTTACCTATAAGTGCAAATTACAAGAAAAAGCTTCAAATGGGGGAGGGTGTTCTTCTTGATGGCAAAATGCTCCAAATTGATCCCAAACTGAAATAGCTCTCCACCAACAGTCCATAAACTTCAAT
>JANAVB010002684.1:60000-80000 GCA_029216955.1 Iris pallida
AAGTAGCCAATTCTAGTATCGGTAAAGTGTCAAGTCAAAGTAACATATAACACGTGATAGAGTCAAAGTATTATGGCACAGGTGATCAAGTCAAGTCCCTTAAGTAAACAACACTATCGAAGTCATGTGTGGAAACATATAGAAATAACTAATGATAAAGATAAGTGATAACATATAAGAGACAGAAATAAATCATGGCAAGATAGCAAATATGGAAAAAAAGGAGATATGGACAAGAAAGAATAATAAGAGCATGCATGTATATAAACTGTACAAGCTGACTAGGTATACGTGCTTGGTGATCGTGCGTATAACCAATAATATATAATCAATCAATGAGCCACAAAATTAAAACTCCTGCAAATGACTCCAGATGCTGAAACAGACATCACCAACGTGTTTGGCATAAGAAAAATGTCTAAGTTTGACTACCTATAAGTCCAATTCTGAACACAGGAGCAAAATCGTAATTTCGAGCCAAAATAGTGTTCACTGTTGGACCCGCTTTGTACCAAAAAAATATGCTAGAGCTTATGGTCTCTTATGTCAATAGAGTATATACCTACGAGTCCAGTTTTTTGATACAAACTCAAGGGTACGTCCAGATTTGGATTCCGATGAGTCGTGCACAAAATTTCCCATTGAGTTGAACCGTGACCACTAAAATAGCATTCCGGTCGACCTTCTCATAATCGTACCAAACTTGGCTCACAGGACCAAAATGATACGAGTCTAGTGGCACAAGTTATGTCACGAGGTGATGAACGTACACAAAGTAATTGACTAGTTTGCAAAGAGATCGATACGGAGATTTTTGATGGATACGGGTTGATTTCGACGCGCACACACGTCCAAATCAACTTCTACGAAAGCCCACACGTCCGGGTATACCATACGTGTCATTTAATACAATTGGTACATGACGAAGTGGTCCGATTTGGCGGAACGCATTCCGTATTGCAAAATTTATGTTTTTGAAAACATGATTATTTGTCAACTTGGAACATTTTTTATTAGATGCATACATTATATTATTTAAAACTAAAAGAAGAGTTTTTCTGTTCCATATGTTGGTAGTAAATTCCTTCAAGTGGATTTTCAAAATTGTGCATGATTTAGGAGAAAATTGAGCGCAAAATAGGGTATTTGGTCAGTTTTATAAACTGTTAAGACAATAATTTTTTTGAAGGGTTTTATAGTGTTTTCTTCCAAACTAGGGCACCTAAAATCATTCTACTTGAAGGGTTTTCTAGGGGGCTATATCAACTCTCCGAAGGATTTTATGGATCATAATTGGTCTAAATTTATAGAAGAAAACCGAAAAAGCAGTTGGTTACTTGGCGGCTATTGCTGCTAGTGTTGCATCTGTTTGCTGCTACGGTAGCATGTGGCAGTCGCCTGGAGGTCAGGGTTGTCGTGAGGAGGTCGTAGCTCTGGATTGGCTCGACGTGGGTTTTAGGGTTTCGGGATTCTCTCATCCCCTTCTCTATCGATAGTTCTATAAACAAGGGGGATGGAGTTCGGGTCAGAGTCCCTACGGGTTTGGAAAAATATTGTTTCCGCAGGGCACAGTATTTGTTTCCTCTTTTTTCTTCTATATATATAGTTTATATAGTTTTAGTTTTTTTTAGGCACGTACGAGCTCAGTTAAATTGTGTGTCTCCCCGTACAAGATTTTTAGCTGGTCGTCATGTCGTTTCGGAATCTTCGTGCGAATCTTGTCCGTACTTTCTATTTAATCATCACCCCACACGTACGCCTCGCGCACTCCGTGCACTCCAAAGCTTCATGGGACGGCCGACGTCTTTCGACACCGGCAACTCAATGCTTCGCTTCACCTACGACAATCGATGCCGCCCAGCCACCCGTTCCATACGTACGACGTCCTTACGACGTCTTCTCGACGTCCATATGGCGTCGCACGATGGGCCGCGTGGTCGGCCGTCGTTTATACCCGTTGTAGAATGGTGTCGATCCTCGACCGTCCGTACGAAGCCCTAGCCGTTGAGTTTTCATGCACGGGCACCCCATTATATATATATATAATAGTTTTTTTATAGTACATATATATATATATATATTGTGAAATATAGCTTTATTGATGTATCAGGCGCAAAATGCCGAGGCCTATACAAGTAAGCGCATCTTGCGTAAGCAGAATTACAGAAACAAAAGAAGGCAGGACCCAAAAACCGATCGTAGTCCAAGCCCAGGGTTAGGACAGAGTCGACTAGACGAAGTCCGCGGAGTGTGAGCATCGTCTGCTAATCTTTGCAATTTGCTGAAGGGTCTCCCTGATCAGCTGGTTGGGGTTGAATTGGTGACCTTTATATCTGAATTTGTTTTGATTCTTCTAGAGGACCTAAATGCTGGCAGCTGCGATGATCTGATGCCCGTGGAAGTGCCCCCAGCTAGCGAGAAGATCGTTGAAGCACCCGACTTGGAGCTTGTGCCTGCAACGGTGAGTGAGGCAGGCCCATAAAAGAGAAGCAAGGTCACCGACTAGCAGCACGTGCTCGATAGTTTCTATACGGAAAGAGGTACAGCAATGGCATTTCGATGTGAGGCTAAAGTCGATGGAGGACAGGAAGTCGTCGGTCGGAAGCTTCTTGCGATATGGTCTCCATAGCAAAATAGACCATTTGGCGAGGATGCAGGAAGACCAGAATGGGGCGTTGATCGGGGACGGCACTCCGCTACCTCTAAGAACCGCCTTGGCCGACGCCAACGAAAAGATTTCGTCAAATTTGGGAGAACACTTCCAGGCGTCGGAAGCATCAAGGAGTTTCACCACGGCGACTGCGAGTCTGACCTTAGTCTCCGGACCAAGCCAATCTCTGACCCTGTCCCATCGCTAACCCGAGACCGAGTCCTATAAATCACGGATCGTGCAGTTCGGTAGGGAATTAGGGGTTCGGTAGATGGCGACATCTCCGAGCCAGCGTTCGTGACACATCGATGAACACACGTTTCCAAGCTGCAAGCAGATGTGTGGTTCCGCGGGGTGACGCGCATGAAGGATGTGGCACCAGGATGCAGACGATCGGTTGTTAGCAACTGTGGTCACAGGGTGGGAGTATCGAAAGTATCTGGCCGACATGAACCTGGTCCAAAAAGAAGTCTCCGTGTGAAGCTTCTACCATAACTTCATAGAGCAAGCGTCAACGATGTTCGACAGTTTACAGAATCCCAGTCCTCCATCGATCGTGGTCTGGCGATGGTTTCCCAGCCGGCCCAGTGGTGTTTATCTTTTCCGTTAGAGTGGCCCCAGAAGAAATTGGAGAAGAGGGCTTCTAATGATGATAAAACTTTCTTGGAGGCGTAGCAAATGGTCAGAGTGTAGATGGGGATGACAGAAAGGATGTACTTGATCAGAATCATCTTACCTTCTGGAAAGAGGGTAACGTTGTGCCAGCCCTCGATTTTCTTCCTGATTTTGCACACCAGGTTGTCGAAGATGCCTGAGTTCACTTTACCGTACACCAGCGGGCACCCCAAGTAGGAGAATAGAGGATAGGTGGTAGAAAAGGAGGTTAAGTTAGATAGATTCGCTGAATGGGTCCTGTCAGCTTTGTGGTGGATGGAGATGACGCTTTTGTTGGTATTAACCCTCTACCCCGAACATCTGGTGTACTTCTCTAGCGTTCGATAGACCACCTCGACCGACCCGATGTCGCTAGAGGAGAAGATGAAAATGTCATCAGCGTAGGCTAGGTGGGTGATAAGGGGGCAACCAATGGTGGTATGGAAGTGATTGAATCTGGGGGTGTTAGCCATACTGTTGACGTTCCTGCTAAGCGTGTCTGCCGCTATGATGAAGATGGAAGAAGATAATGGATCCCCCTTTCTAACCCCCAAGCTGGATTTAAAGAAGCCCTCGGCTTGCCCGTTGATGACGGTTGAGAACCAGGAGTTGCTAATGGATCTGAAGATGACATCAATCCAGCTTTTAAAGAAATTAAATGTCCTGAAAACCCAAATCATGAACTGCCAGTCCAGTCGTTCATAGGCCTTCTCTATGTCTAGCTTGATAGTGACGTTCCCCCCTGATAGAGAATTTTATGCAAGTAATCATTTCCTGTGCTAGAAGGATGTTGTCGGTGATGTTTCGACCCGGGACGAAACCGCTTTGCTCTTCGAAAATAATCTTGGGGAGGAGAACGGACATGTGGGTCACGATGATCTTCGATATTATTTTGTTGGTGAAGGTACATAAGCTGATGGGACGAAAATCATTGAAGGTCTCCGGGTTGTCTGTTTTAGGGATGAGGATGAGGTTAGCGCAGGAAATGGAATTAGGGTATCTGGCGCCTTGAAAGAAGGCGACGGTGGCCTCGTAGAGGTCGTGTACTATGATTCCCAGCAGGATTGAAAGAACACCCCGGAGAAGCCGTCGGGACCGGGAGCGCGGTGTTCATCGAGCGCCCACACAGCAGATTTGACTTTGTCCGTGAAAGGGGGGTCATGAGCTGCTCGTTCTCTCTTGCACTGATCAAATTAGGGATCTTGGCCAGGAACTCCTTATCCTTAGCAATGATCTCTTTAGAGAATAATTTGGTGTAGAAATTAGCAGCCGCTTCGTGGATGCTCCTCTGGTTTTGAGTAAAGTTCCATTGTCGTCGGTGATTTGGTGAAGGTTAAGCTGTTGCCTGCGGCCTTTGACACACGAGTGGAAGAAGTTAGAGTTTTTGTCTCCTTCTGTATCCTAGGTTAGTCTGGCTTTCTATTTCCAGAATGCGGTCTCGACCTTCAGTCTGTATTTGAGGAGGGCTCTGGTGAGGTTGAGCGTCGTGCGGTTCTCCGTTGAGCGGTTCACGACGTACAGGAGCTCCGTCCGGCTAACATCATCCTCAGCCAACTTAATCGCCTAAAAAATATTGCCGAAGGTGCTTCTGCTCCAAATCGACAGCGCTCTCCTGGTCGCTTTTAGATTGCCTGCCACTCGGACTAGGGGGTCGGGGTTGCTCGAAGATCTCCAGGCGGAGGCTACGACATTACGGAATTGTGGGTGGTAGCTCCAGAAGTTCAGGAATCTAAAAGGTTCCTTGATGGGGATGGAGTTGTTACTGATATTGATCAGGAGGGGAGAATGATCCGATTCAGTGGAGTTGAGGTGTGAGAGGTTGGTAATAATACCCATTCCGGACCAGTGCTTGTCGATCAACGCTCGATCGAGACGGAAGTATTATTTACGGGCACCTTCTTGCATGTTACACCACGTGAATGTGCTACCAGAGAAAGGGAGTGGGGACAAGTATTCATTGAAGATGAAGGTGTTGAAGTCGTTCATGGCCTGTGTAGAGGGTGGGCGACCCCGGACTTCTCGTCTCTGCTCGAGAGCGCGTTAAAGTCGTCGACGCACAGCCACAGAAGGTTGTGGAGGTGGAGGTGGGTGTCTGACAATGTAGCCCAGAGCTGCTGGCGCTCGGGGATATCACAGCCGTCGTGGACGGCGGAGAGGAGGGTTCGAGAATGGAGAATGAGCTATTTAACCCAACAGGAGAGAGCCTGTTTTGAATCATGAACTGTGACAAATTTGCAATCAGCGGTGAAGAGGATCTAGATGTCGTTACATCCGGCGATGGCAGCCGGGAAGCCGAGATACAGCTGGATGGACTTGAGCTTTGTGTGAGGGATTTTGGGTTCGATGATGACTAAGATGTTAATACGATAGATTTTCTTGAGACTGAGTAATCTATTCAAGGTGGGTTTATTGGCGAGCCCTCTGACATTCCATGAAAGGATGTTAAGCATTAGGATGGGTATGGGGGGGATGGTTGTTGAGCTTCGCGGCTGACCTCGTGGTCATGGGCTTGGGCTCGAGGCCGTGCTTTTTTTTTATTATGATAAGATATGTTGTTCGAGGGTGCTGTGGATGGGGTGACCGACGCTTCAAGCTGTCTGTTTGTTGAGTTACCATGCTCCTCTGGCTGGTTGACAGCAGCGCCTTCAAGGTCAGTCAGCATGCAGTGGGGGTTGGAGGGGTCAAGGAATCCGACTTCCTGGGCCTGTAGAAGCCTGTCAGCGAGGGCTAGTCCGAGGCTATCCGGGTATTCCGTAGAGACGATACCGGAGATGAAAGGGGATTCTGCTATACTGGCGAAGGTGGGGTGGGGGATCAGGGCAAGTTGGGCCATCTTTCTACCGATAGGAGCAGCAGTGGCAGGCGTATTCTCGCGCTCGTCGGAAGAGATTACTTCGGGATGGGTGCTCTCCAGGTTGTCTGCGTGGGAGGAAGAGGTAAAGCTATCCAGGTTGTCGGCAGGGGAGGGAGAGATGAGGGCGTCGAATTG
This sequence comes from Iris pallida, assembly GCA_029216955.1. Classification (NCBI taxonomy): domain Eukaryota; kingdom Viridiplantae; phylum Streptophyta; class Magnoliopsida; order Asparagales; family Iridaceae; genus Iris; species Iris pallida. The sequence continues at coordinate 66,294 of JANAVB010002684.1, forward strand.
GTTGGAGATAAGGATGTTCGATGGCTCGTGTGGAATGATGGCAGAGTTTGACGGGGGGTGTGGACGAGGGCTGGGAGTGTCGTCTCCGTCTACAAAGTGGAAGTGTTTATTGGGTCGTGGAAGGATCGACGGTACAGAGGAGAAGAGGTTCTCCTTCGGGGTGTGCGCCTTCCGGGGATATTTATGTTTGAGCTCCGGGTGTGCCCCGAAGCACAGATCTGTGAGGTGGCCATGAATCTGACAGTATTTATAAAAAATAATATTATTGTCGTACAGCAGCGCCTGGGAGTGTGTCCGGCTCTCGAGTTCAATCTTGATATTGGTAGGGGGATCCGTGGACAGGTCGAGTTTTATGCAAATCTTGGCAAAGTCCCTTTGGTGAGTTTGCGTGTGTCGTCGACGATGGCCACCAGCGACCCAAAGGAGCTGGCGATTCTCTTAAGGGCTGTGGGGGCGAAGCACACAAGGGGTAGGTTGGGTAGGGTGATCCACGTCGAGATGATAGACGAGTCAACTTTGAGGTTGAAGTTGGGAGTCCACTTGACGATTTTAACGTTGTGAGCGTCTATGATTGTGGTACCTTTGGCCCACACTGAGGTGAAGTCGGATTCCGAGGAGATGTATAGGTACATGTGCTTGGGCTCTAGCAGAGCGACTCTGTACGCTGAGGTTAGGCCCCAACCAGCTATGACCTCTTGGGCTTTGGAGATCTTTGGGCACCCCGAGGGGAACTTTAGGACCAGTATTTTTGTGACGCCGGCCGCTAAGGAAGCTATATCTTTCGAAGAGAAGGGCACACAAATAGTTTGGCCTTCTGCAGTAGGCGGGAGAACGATCTCCGGCAGATCGGGATCCTCTATCTGTTGGGGGAGGTGTGGCTTTCTGTCTGGGCGCAGCGACTCTGTGTAAAACAGATTCTTAATGCTGGTCGGTTGGTGGACATCCCCGCGGAGATGAGACCTACGAGAATGGAAGCATGGGCATCCCCGGCGGAGACGAGACCTATGATAGCGGGCGTTTGGGCGTCCTCGACGGGCACATACGAACCTGGCGGCCCCCGGGTGCAGGCGCATGCGGCAGTAAAGAAAATCGGAGAGGACGCATGACCGGCCAGGCCGATGACGAGGGGCACCGCTGAGGGAGCATAACTGCCCGTGGCAGGAGGGGGCATGCGGCCTGCCGGGCAACCGGGGCCGAGAGGCGGCATATGACCGGGACGAGCGCGCATGGGAGAGCCGGGAGGGGTCCCAGGCAAGGCGGAGGAGCTGATCCAATGGAGGGCACCGGCCCAACTGAGGGCGCATGGCAGCCCCGCGATGAGGAGCGCGTGAGGATGTTCTCAACAGTGGGCGCATGGCTGGCGATCCCTGAGGTGGGCGCATAACCTCCCGTACAAGACGGGGCTCATGGTGATGCGGGGACGTCGGGCCAATAACGGGCGCATGGCTGTCCCACGACAAAGAGGGCGCATGGCCCGGCAGCAAGGAGGGCGCATAGCCCGGTGCTGATGTGGGCGCATAGCGAGCGACTCTTCCCTCCTTCACTACGGAGAGGGGAGTAATTCGAAATTTAAAATGGATAGCAGCCGCGTTAGGCGGGAAGTACCTAATCCCGAGGTGCCCGATGGTCCTGCGGTCCGATCAGCCGGACTGCGCGGGGGAGGGTTGGCGAGGGGGCTCTTCAACAGACGGGGCCACATGAAGGGGGAAGCTACGCCAGGTGGGGTCGACTCCTGACTGCGAACCCCGACGAGAGGGGGCTGAAGGTGGAGCGGGGGCGCGAAGAAACGGTAGCCCGGGTAGAGAGGCTGGAGTGGCCACAGGAGATTTCGGGCCACCCCGGTGGGGTCGATGCCGATGACGGCGAGCTGCTCCGACGACCAGGGGGACAGCCGGGGGTCTCTCGGATCCGTCTGCACTGATCGGTCGGGGGGAGGAGCAGCGAAGTGCGGATGGCGGCGGACCGACCCGTGCGGCGCCGGGGAGGAGAGAAGTAGGGACTGTCGACGAGCGGTCGGAGCGGCGTGCCCCCGGCGCCGAGAACAGAAGCGGGGGGGAGTCATGCAGCCATCAGGAGAGCTTGGAGAGAAAGAAGAAAAAGTTTGAATATATATATATATATATATATATATATATATATATATATATATATATATATATATATATATATATATATGTCACACCTATTTTTTCATTTCAAGGGTATTTTGGTAATTTTAGATTATTTTATTATTTATTGAATTCATGTGATGATATGTGGTTTGGTTTGCTGTCAGAGTAGTTTTGATGGGTTTAACCTAGCCAACCATGACCTAGAACCTTAATGTCATATTAGAATTAGATTTATTATCATTAGAATTAATTTAGAATTAATTAGTTATTTTTAGAGTGTTTTAATTAATTTTTAGCCTTATTTTAATAGCCTTTTAAAGCCTTTTTGACTTGGGCTTTACTAGCAACCTAGGGAGCCCAAGCCCATGCATCTAACCTAACCCTAATCCCCCTATACTTGGCCGGCCATAGGCAGCCTTTCCCCTCTCATTTGTATAGTAGTTTGTAGCCTCCAAGAAACCCTAGATCTCCCCTCTTCCAAAATTCCTAACTTTTGCATCCGGGGCCCGTTTCTCCTCAAACGAAGAACGTCTTTCTCGTAGGAAAGAGAGGATCTTGTTGGAGCAATGGTAGAAAGATGGTGGAGATGTTTGCTTGAGGGTACTCGACCGTTGGAGCGCTCGAGGAGTCCTTTGCATTGAGATCCTTGACTCTCAATTGGTAAATCCTAATCTAGTATAGTTTTTCTTGATTTTTTTTCATGATAGTGAGCATCTAGGTACCTCTGACCTGTAGGATTAAATTCGTCCAGATTCGCATTCATTTGGTATCCGTATCGGACACGTGTCGGCTAAAATACGTAGGTGTTCGATGAAATGTCGTAATGAATTAAATTCTATTTTTTGTCGAATATTTTTACATATTTTGATAGCCCTATACACGAGGATCACGACCCCATAGGTTTCGACACGAATCAGACTTGTGTCCGTGTCCAAACAGGACGCGAACGCGCTGCATGCTAGGCCGCGCGCATGCCCTGCTGCTCGAGGGTGATTCCTCGACGCACAGGCCACATGGTCACGTAAAAATTGGCATGTTGGTGGGGGCCATGACTGAGATCACGCACTTAACGTTTTGTGAAGTTTCATCGAGAAACGAGGGAGAAATCCTATCGACATTGATCGGCCACACGCGCGCGCGTGGGACAGCCGCCGCTGAAACGCAGTTCGCACGGTCACGACACGACACGTGGACACAAATTTGGGTGTCCAACGTGTAGCCCTATACCTATCCTAGCCTAGGACATGAACATGCAACACGAGGTGGGACATACGAGTCCCTGGACTCGATGGCACGCGTGCGCGACGCTGTGCACGCGCGCACACCCGTACGCGGATACGCTCTGCGTGCGTGTCGGACATGACACTTGGCCGCATGATAACTCGGCCAGTAGGTCAGGGATGTGTACGCCTAGGTGTACGCAATGTTTCACGAGAGATGGATCGAAAACGAACGAGAAATCGGGTTCGCATCGATTCGGTTCACGCACGTATCGGGTTTCCCGATACTCGTTCGCTGGACACGATACGGACACGGTTTCGACCCGGGAAATAACCGAGCACGTCCCACATGTCGAGACCGACCTATTTGCCAAGTTTCGTGGATTAATTCTGAGTATTTTGAGTTTTGAGTCATTTTGTGAAAACAGGGTTTTTCTTTAAATTCAAAATTTGAGATTTATATGATATTTTGATTTCTGAGTTTAATGGCGATAAATTTTGAGTTTTTGGTCCTTGGACATTGTTTGGGACTTGTGGGAATCGACTCTCGGCGTTGATTCATATTTTCTAGCCATTTTTAGGCAATTATGGTATTTTACCTATTTAATGCATATAGATAAGCTTGTATGTGTATATATATATTAATTTCCTTTATGCCTAATTTCGGAATATGTTTATGTGAGGGTCGAGACTCTGATTTCAGACTTGGGAGCTTACTCCTGGTTCGAGATCGACCTCGTTGGCTTTCATATTGGGTATATACCTATATATAGATATATGCCTATATGTATATATATTATGAGGAAAATGTACCTAAGGTCGACCTTAGGTAAGTTACCTAAGGTCGACCTCATTTTCCTCACTTTACAACATTTTTTTCTTGAATTTTTTTATGGGATTTATCTACACCTTATTGATTGGCAACATACCAAATTTCAAGAAAAAATAATATTGTTTAGCCCCCTATCTATCCCTTGCAAAATCGACGGTCTAAAACTTTGCTGCTACACCGTCGATTTTGCACCTTATTGATAGGGGGCTAAACAATATTATTTTTTTTTGAAATTTGGTATGTTGCCAATCAATAAGGTGTAGATGAATCCCATAAAAAAAATTCAAGAAAAAAAAGTTGTAAAGTGAGGAAAATGAGGTCGACCTTAGGTAACTTACCTAAGGTCGACCTTAGGTACATTTTCCTCATATTATATATATATATATATATATATATATATATATATATATATATATATATATATATATATTTTTTTTTTTATATAATATATATATATATATATATATATATATATATATATATAAAAAAAAATATATATATATATATATATATATATATATATATATATATATATATATATATATATATAATATGTTATACATAGAATACTCTTGCAGTCTCGTATTATTTTGTTTCTCAGATTTAGACTCTTTACCAGCAGCCCCAACATCGTTCACTCACAAACCATGTTTTCCTTCCAAACTTATACATATGGATATATATATTTTTGTATATGTATATATATATATATATATATATATATATATATATATATATATATATGTATATATATATATATATATATATATATATATATATATATATATATATATATATATATATATATATATTAATAAAATAGCATTATATTGAATAAGAAGGGTGGCTCTTAACGAGCAGTACAGGTGCCAGGGTCCAAAAACACAGAAGAGGCCCTGGAAGGCTAAGTAGAAAATACAAAATATTGAAGTAGTAAGTCGCCAAATTTTGAAAAGATTCGAAATTTGAAATCGGTGTGGGCTCTCAGCCTTAAGGAGGAATGGGCACACTGCCCAATGCTTTGGATGTGCTGCCCGAGGATGCGCAACCCGAAGGGGTGCAGGCACGCAGCCCGGCGAGCTGCACTGCCTAATGGGGCACACTTCTCGAGGAAGCCTCGGGCCCCCCGCCCAGGCACGACGCTCGGATCCGGGTGGGATCCGGCGGAGGAGACCGGCCGGAGGGACGCGGGCGGAAGGGAGGGGGAAGGAGGGTGGGTGGGAGAGTGGAGGGAGGACGGGGACGGGGGAGGCGAGGGAGACGGGGGACGTACTCCGGAGGCCGAGAAGGGGGCAGCTACGACGGTGGGTCCAGCCCAGGGGGTGACGGAGCAGACCGGCCGCGTCCCGGAGCTGGGGGTCTCCGGCGGGGAAGACCGAGAGGCAGGGGCACCGGCGGGGGAGCCAGCCCGGAGGGTGGGGAGCTGAACCGAAGGAGGAGCCAGGGGAGGGCCGACGGGGGAGCCAGCCTGGGAAGGAGGGGGGCTGAGCTCGAAGCCTGGGGAGAGCAAGGAGGGTTCTCGGCCGGCGAGAGAGGGGGGCCGGCCGGCGCGGCTCAGAGCCAGTCATCGGCGAGAGGGAGGGGCTTCCAACATGAGCCGGAGGGAGCGCCTTAGGCCGGAGGAGGCGACGTGGGCAGGGGGCGCCGTCATCGCAGGCAAGGGGCAGGCCGAGCGCTCCGGACACCGCACGGCCACGAAGGCCCACGAAGGGGGCTCGCTCGCGAAAGGAGGGAGAGTGCCAGTACCGGGGGGAGGATGCCAGGGCGCACCGGAAGGGGAGACCGGGGCTGAAGGTGGGGGAGGAGGAGCCCCCGGCGGACTCGAGAAGGGGGTCGGGGAGGGCGCGGCCGAGGAGGGCCAGTGCAGAGAGAAGAAAGCATCCACCGCGGTGGCTGGGAGGCACGAGGAGAGACAGGCCGAGGGAGCGGATGGCCACCGCAAGGGGGCATCCAAGGGCACCGGGGACGCCGCAGGGAGTGGGGCGGCGAGGAGGGGGGAGGCACCACGAGGGGGGCGGCGGGTGGAGGGCGCTCTGGATCGGAGGGAGGGAAAGACGGGGCGACCAAGGGGGCGTTCAAGAGTGAGCCTGGGGGAGGCCCGAGGATAGAGGGGGCCAGGGAGGATCCTGGGGGGACGCATGTAGGAGAGGGCGGTCGACGCCGTCGTCGGAAACGCCGGGGACGGCGACTGCGGCGAGGGCGACAGCACTGCGGACTGGCGGCGGCGAACTGCCATGCTAGGGCCGAGGAGAAGGGAGCCACCATGCGAGGGCCGCGGGAATGGGGGCCTCCGAATGGGGAGGGGCTCCACGTCCAGCCAGCCGGACCGCCGAAAACGATGGTCGGCCCCGCATTCACCCGAGGAAGATGAACGGGGGGGTGGAGGGGATGCTAGGGCCGGCTGCTCTCCCCATGATATATTTCTATATCATATATATATATATATATATATATATATATTATATAAAACACAAAGGTTTTTGAATCCTAGGGCTGACTGTGCCAAGATAAAGAGTGGTTGGGATCTAATCTTGGTGAATCAACGGTCGTGTGTTTTTATGGGGAATCCAAATAGTGGGGTTTGCACTCATAATGGTTGTGGATAAGCATTATTGAGAGTGGGGTTTATGGGAAATGAGCATTATTGAGAGTGGGGTTTTATGGGGAATCCAAAGAGTGGGGTTTGTACTCATAATGGTTGTGGATGAGCATTATTGAGAGTGGGGGCCTCATAATTATTATTGTTCGTTTAAAATTGGGGGTCCAAGATTTTGAGGGAGAATACCTTAAATGAACCATGCCCTATGGGCACGGGTTATGACTAGTATATATATATATATATATATATATATATATATATATATATATATATATATATATATATATATATATATATATATATATATATATTGTGATGAATGTATAAATATAGGTAATGCAATAAATTCTTGTGATATGACTATAGGAAGTGTTTGGATAGATTAGGATCGTCGTTAGGAGCCTAGTTTGGTCTAATTGGCCGACAAGTTGACCAAGTTGACAAAAGTCAACCTTGGGTCAAACTTGATCCAAATCGACTCAAATGAACTCCGAATGACCTGAAAATTTGTGTATGACCTATAAATTAGTAAACGGACTAGTTGACCTTAGGTTGACCAGGTTTGACCAGAGTTGACCAGGTTTGACCAGAGTTGACCAAGGGTTGACTTTGACCTAGAAGGACCTAGAATCATGGAGAAGTGCATTGTAGGCATTCCTTATGATTTGTTAGACCTTGTTGTGATTTGTAGTTGTTTTAAATAGGTTTACATCACTCCAGTACAGTTACACATCCTTATCAGCAGCTCAGATTGTCAGGCGAGTACATTCTCTGACCGTTTCATTCTTGCTTGGACATATTTACTTGTTATAGACTAGTTTACTTGTTGCTGTCACGATATATCACGGATTAGTACTATATGGATCTCTTCATGTGATGTTATCCCCTCGAATACATCAGGTATATTGTGCTCATGTACTTTATCATGTGCATCGTCTACTCATTGTATTCATACATATTAATGTATACTCATGTGACATTTATGTACACTCATGATCATGTGAGCCTTCATGTATAACCCAGTGTGCATGTGAGCTAGCTATCCATGTGATACACTACTTTCATGTGCAATAATATAACCTGGACAGATCCTTGTGTACTGATTGGGGCAGGGGGAGTATTTATTTGGTTTTGTGATCTACACCCTTTTCATGTATAACTCCAAACTAGATTTAAGTCATGTATAACCTTAGCCAGTTTACATAACCAGATTGTGCTCTACATCACGTAGTTAGTTTAGTTCTCTATTATATCCTGTATATTTATTTCCATATATCATGTTCTCTCTTTTACAGTCTCATTTTCTTTATCAGCAGTTCATGTATATTATTCTATAGCTTGTTATATATTTTTTTTCATGTTATGAACTGTGTGAGAGATATATATTCGTTTCTGTCTTAACTGGACCTGTTGAAATATTACAGATGATGATGATTGCTGTGACACTTACTATGGAGCAGGCCTAGTTGACACAGGTGACCTGGACCCTCAGCAGGATCCAGTAGTCGCTGAGGACTTGCCTTGAGTTAGATTAGACTTAGATTATCTTTTAGTTATGAGACTTTGTGATTGTATTGAGATTTGTTATTGTGGTTTACACCGAAATTTATATTCATATTATAACTCTCTGCTGTGATTATCTTTCTTCCATTCTATCTTAGTTATTGTGATTGAGTAGTACCATTTATATATTATTCTCCATTCGAAGAATTTCCTAGACTGTGTTAGATGTTGGACCAAGGACAGCGTTCTACCGCCGATACTGCGGCATAGGCTGGACGTACCCACGTCTCGTGCCCTTACACTGGGTATGGGTCGTGACACGTTTTTAGTGGTGGCCCATGCAGGTCCCTAATCACAACTAGTATGATTTTGTAGTGGTACTCGAACTAGAGTATCATTACAGCCTGCAGTAGGATATAGGATATAAGTTAAGGTACTCAATAACATTAGGAATACTTTTATCTAATTCTTGTTATTAATTGTCTCCTTTTGAAAATAACTGTCCTCCTTTGATGATATCGTTTCTTTTTCAGTAATTGATTCCTTGTTTGATCTGTCTTCAGGATGGTGGAGACATGATCGTTGCGCTCTGGTCTTAGGGATACCATTGAGAGGTCTGCCACTTTTTGCCCGACTCAGTAGAACCCAGGGACCATAGTACCTTTTGTTGTAGCTCAGGTGGGCCCGTCTGCAACTTTTGGGGGTGCTCCTCCACCGGTTCCGAGGACTACCCCAGGAGTTCAGGGGATGCTACCACCACCGCCCCAGGGGACAGTTAATGTGGCACAGTTCTTCACCTTCATGCAGCAGATGATGGAGACGCAGCGACGCCAGGCAGAAGAAATAAGGCAGGGCATTGATAATGCCCATCAGTTAGCGATGGTGACATTAGAGAAGGTAGTTGCCCAACCCCAAGAAGGGCAGATCCAGCCATACCAGCCGAGGACTCCAGGTATTCATGATTTCCAGAAGATGAGGCCGCGAGACCTCAAGGGTACCGAGGGTATCCTATATGCCGACGACTGGATCGAGCATATAGAGGAGATCTTCCGTCTCGCGGAGATACCGGCTAGACTCCAGGTGGAAGCCGCGGGCATTCAGATGCAGCACCTTGCCCGCACTTGGTACCGGACCAATCCCAGGGTTGGTACTACGGGGCAAACTTGGGAGGCTTTTAAGAAGCTTTTCAAGGAAAAGTTCTTCCCCGACATCGCACTTGGCGCGTTGGAGACGCAGTTTGAGAACGTGGTTCAGGGGAACCAGACAGTAGAGGAGTACACCTGAGAGTTCTGCCACCTGGGCCGATTTATGGAGGGCCTTAGCGAGGCAGCGAAGGCTAGAAGGTTAAGGAAGGGCTTGGTTAAGGAAGGGCTTGGTTAAGGAAGTCAAGTCCTTAACTAAGAGCAACAGGAATGCTACATTCGAAGAGATTTTGATGGGAGCTATGGCAGCGGAGGATGATCTGGAACTGAAGACGAAGAGAGATCGAGATTTACACGGAGCCAATGGTAGTGGTGGGCCAGCCAAGAGGCCTCATTATCAGCAGCAGCATCAGCAGAAGCCATTTCAATAGAAGTAGTTTCAACAGGCACCGAGACAGTAGCAGACCATTAGTTGTACCTTCTGTAAAAAGCCGGGACATATATGGAATGAGTGCAGGAAGAGGCTCGGCAAGTGCCTACTTTGTGGTGCAGCAGAGCACCAGTTGAGGGATTGTCCCATGGCTACGGGACGTATAGCTCAGGGGACAGGAGCCAAGGCCCCAGTAGTGCTGCAGAAAGGACCACTGTCGATCCAGCAACAGAAGTTCATTCAGCACCAGCAACAGGCCAGAGGAGGTCAGCAGGGGCGAGCTTTCACCATAGCAGCTGAGGAGTCCGAGCCAGTAGGAGATCATATAGCAGGTTTTATTCTTATATACTCTTTTCCCGCATTTGTATTATTTGATTCAGGTACTTCCCATAGCTTTGTGTCTGTATTATTTGCCATTAGACACCAGCTTTCTTCTAAACCATTGCCTAGGACTTGCAAGATCACGACTGGGGGTGGTATTATCCTCGTCCGTGATGTTTCCAAGGATCGAAGAGTAGTTTTGGGAGGCCAAGAATTGGATGTGAGTCTGCTCGTAATGCCATTACCAAACTACGATATTGTACTCGGTATGGATTGGTTGAGCAGGCACCATGCCAGTATAGATTGTCATGGTGGTAGAGTTCTTTTCAGCATGCCAGAAGAGCCAGAGTTCGAGTTCACCAGGCGGAAGATAGAGCAGAGCAGCGGAGTTTTTTGCAGAGTTTCAGCAGAGGAGCAGAGCATGCCACATCCAATGATAGCTGAGTTTATGGATGTATTTCGGAGGAGTTGCCAGGGTTGCCTCCGGACAGAAATATGGAGTTCTTTATAGACTTGGTACCCGGCACGGAGCCGATATCTCAGCACGTCTATAGAGTGAACAACAGTGAGCTTGTAGATTTAAAAAAGCAGGTGGATGAGTTGCAGGACAAGGGCTTCATCCGATCGAGTTCTTTACCGTGGGGTACACCAGTACTCTTTGTACTGAAGAAGGATATATCGGTACGAATGTGTATCGACTACAGGACACTCAACAGCCTTACGATCAAGAACAAGTACCTACTGTCGAGGATCGATGACCTGTTCGATCAGTTGAGCGGAGAGAAGGTATTCTCCAAAATTAATCTGAGGTCAGGTTATCATCAGGTGAAGGTGAAGAAGGAGGATATTCTGAAGACAGCTTTCAGGACTCGGTATAGCCAGTTTGAGTTCATGGTGATGCCGTTTGGGTTAACTAACGCCCCCGACGATGTTCATGAATTTGATGAACAAGGTGTTCCACCACTACTTGGACAAGTTCATGGTGGTGTTCATCGATGACATCTTGGTGTATTCGAAGACCCCAGAGGAGCATGAGGAGCATTTGAGAGTGGTTCTGGAGACTCTCAGGAAGAAGCAGCTTTACGGCAAGCTCTCGAAGTGTGAGTTCTTCTTGGATCGAGTTGATTTCCTAGGTCATGTTGTGACCGGAGATGGGATCTCAATCGACCCGAAGAAGATCAGAGCAGTCGAGGCATGGATAGCACCGAGTTCAGTTGCAGATATCAGAAGCTTTCTGGGATTGGCAGGATACTATAGGAAGTTTGTTCAGGATTTCTCCCGGATTGCTGAGCCATTGACTAGGCTGACCCGGAAGGATGCAGAGTTTATCTGGTCAGAGGAGTGTCAAGTTGCTTTTGATGAGTTGAAGAAGCGACTGACGACAGCCCTAATTTTGACATTACCATCAGGATCAGGCGGGTTCACTATCTATAGTGACGCCTCAGGGAAGGGTTTGGGTTGTGTCTTGCTGCAGCATAGGAAGGTGATTGCCTATGCATCCAGGCAGTTACGTCCGTATGAGAAGAACTACCCTACCCATGATTTGGATTTGGCGGTAGTTATCTTTGCTCTAAAGCTGTAGAAGCACTATCTACACGGAGAGCATGTGGAGATCTTCACAAACCATAAGAGCTTGAAGTATGTATTTACACAGAAAGAGCTCAACATGAGGCAGCGTAGATGGTTGGAGTTGATGAAGGACTTCGATATTTTATTGCAGTACCATCCAGGAAAGGCCAACGTGGTTGCCGATGCCTTAAGTATGTATCTGGTAGCTATGTATTTGACGATGGATCGTCACTTATTAGCAGATTTAGAGAGCTTGGGAATCGACGTGATCATGCCATGAGTTCAGATGCAGATGTGGGGCCTTCAGACTCAGTCAGACTTGATAGAGAGGATCAAGTCAGTTCAGTTCGACGATGTTACTCTATGGTGTATCCGAGAGCAGGTTCGAGCAGGATTGGTGGATGAGGAGTACGTCATTGTAGAGGACGGCACATTGAGGCACGGTTCCAGACTGTGTGTGCCTAGCAGAGAGCTTCGGGAGCAGGTCATGCAGGAGGCCCATCGCTCTCAGTACTCTATGCTTCTAGGTGCCAAAAAAATGTATAGAGATTTGAAAGAGCATGTATGGTGGTATGGGATGAAACGAAAAGTAGCACGCTTCGTAGCTAGGTGTCTAGTCTGTCAGCAGGTTAAGACAGAGAGGTAGAGGCCAGGAGGACTGTTGTAGCCATTGCCTATTTCGGAGTGGAAGTGGGAGCACATCACGATAGATTTTGTTTCTGAATTGCCGCGTTCACCAGGAGGGAAAGACGCAATTTGGGTCATCGTGGACAGGTTGACCAAATCGGCCCACTTTTTGCCATTTAAAGTGGGTACGTCTACTGAAAAGCTAGCGAATATGTATATACGACAGATTGTCAGGATACACAGAGTTTCGGTGAGCATTGTCTCGGATCGGGATAGTCGCTCTACTTTCCATTTTTGGCGGAGTCTACAAACTAGTTTGGACACTCAGCTCAAATTCAGTACTGCATACCACCCTCAGACGGACGGACAGTCAGAGAGGACTATTCAGACTCTCGAGGACATGCTGCAGACCTGTGTTCTGGATTTTAGAGGATCCTGGGAGGATCACCTGCACTTGGTGGAGTTTGCTTATAACAACAGTTTTCAGGCCAGCATTGGATGTCACCATTCGAGGCACTGTACGGGCGTAGATGTCGTACAACCTTGTCTTGGGATGATGTTGGAGAGCAAGCTTTATTGAGACCTGAGATGGTTGTTGACGCAGCCGAGAAGGTGAAGCTCATCAGAGATCGACTTCGCATGGCGCATGACAGACATCGGCATTGGGCCAACAGCCACCGGAGACCTTTGTAGTTTGAGGTACAGCTTAGACTTAGGATTAGAATCTTGTTTGTTGTAATTTTTTGTTGCTCATGTGATTGTTGTAGTTAAGATGAGACCATGTTTGTGCTAGGTTGGTGATCTGGTGTTCTTGAGGATATCTCCGACGCATGGCACTATTCGTTTTGGTGGAGGTGAAAAGCTTAGTCCGCATTTAATCGGACCTTTTATTGTCAGAGAAAGAGTCGGTGACGTATCATACATGCTGGACTTGCCCCTGTATTAGAGGGAGTCCACAACGTATTTCACGTATCGCAGTTGAGACGGTACGTGGCAGATTCCAGCTATGTATTGGATCATTCCGAGATTGAGGTGGGCCCTACTCTCAGTTATCCAGAGCAGCCTGTAGAGATTCTGGACCGACGAGAGAAGGTGCTGAGGAACCAGACGATATCCATGGTTCACGTAGCATGGATGCATCACTCTCCAGGTGAGTCTACCTGGGAGAGGGAGGATGAGATGCGCGAGCAATACCCTTATCTTTTCCAGTCTTGAGGTATGACTTTCTATCCTCCTTGTCTATTCTATTTTGTATTTAATTTCAAGGACAAAATTATTTTAAAGGGGTAGACTTGTCACATCCCTTTTTTATTTTAAGGGTATTTTGGTAATTTTAGATTATTTTATTATTTA
>JANAVB010002685.1:0-80000 GCA_029216955.1 Iris pallida
AATATTGTCTCTGGGGTAGGAATCGTCTTGGTTTCTTCTGACAAAATGGTCATATACCGTGCCTATTCTCTCAATCAGCCATGCTCCAACAATGTAGCAGAATATAATGCTCTATTGATTGGTCTCCAAGTAGCAAAACAATTGGATATTGAGTTCCTAGAAGCTTATGGAGATTCTCAACTGATTGTTAATCAAGTTAGAGGGACTTATGAAGTCAGAAATCCTGATCTCATCCCTTATCATCAAGTGGTAGTCGAATTGGTCCTTTCATTCAAAGGATTCTTCATTGAATTCGTACCACGTTCTCATAATGTGGAGGCTGATGCTCTTGCTAGCTTAGCTGCAGACTTGGCTGTTCCAATCCGAAGACAAAATACAATTACTTTGTTGGACCGAGATTTATTCTGTGTCAAGAATAATCTGTATATTGAACAAGTTATACTATAGAGTCAAGTTCCCAACAGAGGGATTGGAGAACTCCATTCATTGATTATGCGTTCATGGGATTTTATCGGAAGATCCAAAAGAAGCTGTATCAATCAAGAGACGATCATTTCGATTTTATTATGATTCATCTTTACATATGTTATATCGTCGCTCATATGATGGACTCTTGCTGCGCTGTCTCTCAGAAAGTGAAGCCAAACAAACACTCCGAGAAGCTCATGATGGTGTTTGTGGTGCTCATCAACCGGGTCCGAAATTACAAGACCGCATTCGAAGAATGGGGTATTATTGGCCTTCTATGATAACAGATGCTGTAGACTATGCCAGAAGGTGTAAAGCATGTCAGATTCATGCTGATTTTATTCATCAACCGTCTGAATTTCTACATCCTACAGCAGCCTCTTGGCCCTTCGAAGCTTGGGGTATGGATGTCATTGGTCCTATTAACCCTCCTTCTGTTAAAGGACATCGGTTCATATTAGCTATAACCGATTACTTTTCTAAGTGGGCAGAAGCAGTTCCCCTTGCTGAAGTGAAAACATCTAATGTGATCAGCTTCATCAAACATCATGTCATTTATCGCTTCGGGATTCCTCGACGAATAATTCATGACAATGGTCCACAGTTTGCCAGTCAGGCATTTTATCGGTTCTGTGATAAGAATCGAATTCAAAATTTGGCTTCTACGGCTTATAATCCAGCTGCTAATGGTTTAGCCGAAGCTTTCAATAAGACGATCATTAAACTTCTCAAAAAGTTTGTCTCTTCTAATAAACGTGATTGGAATGAGAAACTTGGAGAATGTTTATGGGCTTATCGAACAACAGTCCGGACTCCTACTGGTTTTACACCATTTTCATTGATTTATGGATGTGAGGCTGTTCTTCCCTTGGAAATCCAGATTCCATCTCTACGAATAGCTATTGCTAATGAGCTAACTATAGAGAACAATGATCGCTTACGACTCCAAGAACTTGAAGGATTGGACGAGAAGCGTCTTCAAGCACAACAGCACATTGAGCTTTATCAAGCCCGTATATCTCGAACTTTCAATCGTAAAGTTAAAGAGAGGGTATTCAAGATTGGCGAGTTGGTATTAGCCGTTCGAAGACCGATGATTATGACTCACAAAAGCAAAGGGAAATTCCAAGCAAAATGGGAGGGCCCTTATGTAATTGAGACCGTGTTTTCTAATGGCGCCTATCGGTTATCAAAGCCTAATGTACTCATGATGCCGATCAATGGCAAATTTCTTAAGAAGTACTATGTATAAAAAAGAGACAAAATGAAAATAAAATTTCTTTTATTATTATTTTTGTTCTGAATAAAGGATTAAGGACAAGGACCACTGCCTTCCTTATTGAATACATAGTCAGCCAATGCTTCGAAGGCATCGTTGCCTGAGTTCATAAAAAACCTGCAGGTAGTCATCCTCAGCACCTCTTCTTCAGGAGTTTTCCCTGGCTCTACTAAGAAAGCAAAGATGTCTTGTGGTGGCTTGGGAGTAGAAAAGCTTTCGCATACTTCGGTTGGGCCTGTCACAATTGGCTCAACGGGGCACGTCTCAATGATGTCCTCAACTTTCCTGGAGACTTCATTCTTTTGCTGCATATCCTTGGAAGACATTTCCAATAGAGGAGTGGAAATAAGAATGAAAAGTTACAAAGAGTTCTCACCTATTTAATAGGAGAGATCTATTAATGAACCGGTCTTTGAAATTGAAAATAACTTTTTATTCCCGAAAAGGCCTGTCCGTTCATTACATCAGATTCATCCATTTAATTATGGAATTGAATTGACCTTTTTCTTTTCTCGAAAGATACGTTGGTTCGTTCATCTTTTCATCGATATTGACGTATACTCTCATGACATCTGCCTTCTTAATCCCCAGCTACCAAGGTTTGGTTAAGCTGATTACACGTCTCTTTGGAGAGAAATTTTAATCTTCTATCTTACCAGTTGGTATAGAAAGTTGAATTTATTATTTATCACGTTCTTATAACCTCTGAATAAATATTAAACTTGCTTGTTTTTCCCTATCTATCATGTCCGTTTGACCTCTGCATAGATATTAATCTAGTTTTCTTTTGAGTTGATACGATCTATCATGTCCATATCACCTCTGATAGTATTGTATGCTTTAAACCAGAAGACGAGATCTATTATGTTTATATTACCTCTGGATAGATACAAATCATTGAGTATAGAAGACTTGTCATTTTCATTCTCATATCATCATAAAAGTCTATTACATTTCTTAGACTTTCTTACAAATCATAATGGAAATCTATTACAATCTTGGATTTTTATTCTATACACACAACGATAACCTAATGGAGATCTATTACTTCTTTGGATATTCTTCGCCGGATTCGTTGTTGGTGTCAATTCCTTGCTATCTGAGCCTCAGCGGCGACCAGAACAGTAGGAATCAAACTCTGGTCTTCTCTCTCAGACGAGAGGAGAATCCCAGAGTATGGTAGCCCGAAGACGTGTTGCTGCCAATACAACTGGTGGAGAAGTGGCGGCCTTTCAGAGGAGATAGTAATGTATCCAGCATTGGGATACGATTTCTAGTTCTGCCGTGAAAGGAACTCTACTACCCAATTTCTTGGGTTAGAGTTGACTCCACCATCCAACTCTCCGTGTATAAAGGCTCTTCCTACCAACAGAGGAAGACCCTTCTATCCCACGAAGAGTTCTGAGTTGTCTGATTTGTGCGTCAAAAGCGCATGAGCTCCCTGATGTTGATGTCAGAAGAATGCTCCTCACAGTGTCAAAGTCACCAATACCGGTTCTGGAAAAGCTCTTCAGCCAAACTTCTGCAGAAAACAACAAAGAAAAATTGTTTTAAACAGAAGTATCATCAGACGCATATTAGTCAATTAAAACTAAAAATAGATGCTTACGCATCTTGTTTTATCTTCAAACAGGCTACAAGGTTTTTACGCCCGTGTCTCATGTGCATCATATTCAACAAGGCATTGTATGCCAGTGTTTCATGTGCACCTTATTCAACAAGGCTTTTACGCCATTGTCTCATGTGCACCTTATTCAACAAGGCTTTTACGCCATTGTTTCATGTGCACCTTATTCAACAAGGCTTTTACGCCAATGTTTCATGAGCATATTATTCAACAAGGCTTTTACGTCCGTGCATCTTACCTATAAGATTCTACGTCTGTCAAGGATTTACGCTCATGGGCATCTGTTTTCAACAAAAAGTTCAAAGGCAAATAATTGTTTTACGAATTAAACTTACAATTAAGGTCAAATGGTTCGGCTCTAAGAATGGTTGAATCAACGTCTGGTGACCGGGCGTACAGAGGAACGACATCGGAAAGCATCGCCATCGTCATTTGTTGGAGAATAAAATATTGTAAAAAGCTATCTTCGGAAAAATGAGAATGAGAATGAGAATGTATGAAACATTCTTTAACTCAGCTATATATAAGGCTTGAAAGAACGGTTGGCGTGAGTCTATTTCGGGAAAGATCCTACTAAAAGGCGCTCGTGACCACAAGATAGATGCCACGTGTTGTTTTGTTTCTCTTGGGAATGAGCAACCATAGATGCAGTCAAAAGGAGGTGTAGAACAATTCTATATACCAACAAATGAGATCAATATCAAGATTTTATTTATAAGAAGGGGAGTAGGTCCCTACAGATAAGTTGAAGAGTCGCAATACACAGACGACACTTCTACATAAAACATTATTTTTTCTCTCTTTCGTTGGACTGACAAAGGGAAGCACCTAACTCGTGCATGTTGCGGATCCCAGAACGACGCATCAGATTAAGGAATGCTTCTGCATCGCCTGATCTTTCATACGCAGTTGGGGGACCACCATTTATACGACCAAAGACTGCTGGAGTCTGTCCAAAGCACTCTATAAAGTTGCGTGCCCGCTCAACCTCTGTCTCTATATCAATCCTGGAGCTCGGAGCCTCTTCTTTGTTAATCTCTTTCTTTGGAGCCATGACAGTATGAGGATGAATAGCAAGAATGAAGAATTTTTCCTTATTTATACAATCAAATCAACTCTTCATATTCCTTATAGGAAACTGCTCATTATTAATGCAAACTCGGGGAGATGAAGAAGCATTCAAAAGTTTCGAGAAGAAGATTCATTATGACGGATAAGTATTGACCGACATCATTTCTTGATTTTTACGCTGACTGGTCAAATCCTGACTTTTACGCTTCTGTTCAAAGTGTTTCAAATTTTGAAGATATTTGAAAACTTTGAAGGGGGTCTTGTAGGAGCGTAAAAAGTGCTTCATAGAATGAGTCAAAGAGATAGAGCATTCCATTCAAAATGATCTATTTTACGCCAGGGTCAAGCCAATGGTTTTTACGCCTAAGACAGGCTAACCACTTTTACGCTGGACAAAGCTGTCAAGTCTTGCATTTAATGCAAAATCTGACATGAAGATTTAATAATGGCATATATCACAGAATTCGAAGGGATTTGTTTTACACAGAGACCAATGTTGTCGTTTAGTATGTGGACTGAGCTATTTTACGCTCACAGTATGATTTCTTTTACGCATGGAGACTATATGAGTTTTTACGCTCAAAAGTTGACGTGTGCGTAAAATTTATTTGGGCTACTTTTACGCTCAAGGTTATTTAACAACCACTTTACGCTGGAAGTCCATGTCAGGGCTATTTTACGTCTAGTCTACTACTTTACGCTCAGAGTATATTGGGGTTGTTTTTACGCCCTATTCTTCTTCACCAATTCGGAACGTGGTTTGCCTACATGGCTTTCATGCCACACATCTCGAAGAACGTGTGTACGTGCATCCTATTCTTACTGAAATGATGGGACACGTGTCAACGTATGCAGAGGATGACTTTGGTCATGGGTGGCAGTTGTTAGCGTAAAGACGGAACTTTTGCTGATTTTTTACGCACAAGAGCCCAAGTCTATAAATAGACTTATTTTTTTCACATAACGGACAGAGACAGGAGGAGAGAAAACAGAGAGATTAGAACTCAGAGATTTTGATTCTCCAGAGCATTCTTCTTCAACCTTTCTTTCAGAACAGAGTGAAGCAAAGCAGGAAAGCATTCGGCCTCGCCATCAGTGCCCAAGTGCGTCGATACCTTTCTGGTGACTTAGTTCTTCCGGTTGTTCATCTTCAAGCAGTGATCTTCATCATCATCGTATGGTCCAAGGAACAAAGTGATCATTTACAGATCAGACTTCCATAGCAATACTTTCCCAGAATCAAATTTGTACTTCTTGTACTTTTTCTCGTTTTATTTTCAAAAGCCAATTTTCTGGCATTTTGTTAAGTGAAACAGGCCTGTCACTTGAGTTCAAGATGGAGAATTTGTTGGAATGTAAAGGATTTTAGTTCAACAAAGAGGATTATAAACCATGCTAGACTTTGAAATAACAACCTATTTCCCTTCAAATTGTAGGAGTGATTATGAGATGTTGTTGACCCTTGATGAGAATAACCATTACCATGTTGGTGCTTCCGAGGATCAGATCAACATGGTAATGGTTATTCCCAGGTATCAAGTACCCTGCTTACCTCCACTGGTTCTTAATCTATGTTTCCCTTACAGTTGAAAACATGGCTGCACCCCCTCTTTATCTCAAACCCCCATGCCACAAATATCTTAGTGAATCCCTAAACTATTCAAAGAGATGCATTTGCTACTGTACCTAAAAATATCCCCCTTTCTAAATCCCCTCTTTATTTCCATACTTACTTGACCCTCTCTCAAATTCCCAATTTTATGATTGCCTCTGTCCAGGATCCTTCATTAGACTCTGGTCTGAATCCAAATCGAGTCCCCAAGGGGACTGATGCAATATCCTTGCTGTCCCAAATGACCCCCATATGACTAATTCTCATTCCAGAGCGGTTGATGTCTTGACTTGAATCCCAGGTTCAATTTTCCCTCATGATAGAGCCCGAGCCAAGTCCTCCCTTTAATGCATTGTTGATTTCATAAACCCCCAACTGGTTACTCCATTCAGTGGATAGTTTGATATGGACTTGTGTGGTAAGTGTCTACATATGAAAAAGATAAAACTTTCAAACTGATCTAGTTCCTGTAGATGAGTATGCATATATGTATGTATTTGGTGCATTTGTTAAGTTCATGTCTACATCCATAATAGGTTTGTAAGGACAATATTGTTCTCTTGTTTACTTATTAGCCAACAAGCACATTAACATAAATTGGTAACTTGTGCTCTTGTTCTCTTCTTCTCTCAGGAACTACATGAAAAATGAAGGTGTTGTGAATATGGGAGGGATGTGCACCGGCCGGGTTTGCTACATATCTTGGTTTTATTTGTATAATTTTCAGTTTTGGATGTTTAAGATGTATGGAAACTACATACTTTGGTTGGATACGTTTGTGGTTGGACAAGTGTTAGATGTTTGTGGTTGGATGTGTTGGATGTATTGAAAGTTTGTGATGTATGAACAATATACAGTTTATTAATATAAAAATTAGATTTTGTAGTTATTTGTTGTTTGTATATCTTCTGTGTCACTTCCCGTTTCCAGAATACGTATTCTAAATACATGTACTGCTGGAATGTATTCATTTAATATTTATCATGTATTGTTCTGTATTTAAATTCCTTTAATTTTTTGCTAATTATTTTTCTGCATTTTGTTCCTGCATTTTACTTTCTGCTTTTATACTCTGCTTTAGCTTTGTTTTAGGTTCGGCTTGGATTGGTTTAATTATGTTGGTCCATCATGAACCGAAATAAACCCCCACCTACCACCACTCCTTCATTTAAAAGCCCATCCCCTTTCTCTCTCTTCATTACTCTTTTTCTTCCTCATAACTCTTCCACCAACCTAGAAGAGATAGGCAAGTGCCAACTTGCTTCTTGATGGATCTCCATTTTTGTTGTTCCATTGCCTTCCTCTCAATATTCTAAAACACTTTAGTGCTTGGCATTTTCAATTTCTATGGCTAAATTCTTCTAGATCTAAGTTTATAGTATTTTCGGATTTCTTGGGTTTTGATCTATTTAACATTATTATTTCTAAGTTTTGATAGTTCTATATTGTAGAGAATTTCGTTCTACCCTATTTTGACCTATGGAAGTCCAAATTTGGACTTACGGTGAAGGTTTTGTGGAGCTTGGAAGCCAAGGGTTCCATGACCATCCTTCTCAGATTTTCTGAGAAGATGGGTCTCTCATTTCACAGCCGCATGAGAATCTCATTTCTCAGGCGCATGGATTAATTATTTTCCAATCTCATTCCTAAGCCGCATGGATTAATTATTTTCCAATCTCATTTCTCAGCCACATGGATTAATTATTTCCCAATCTCATTTCTCATCCGCATGGATTAATTATTTTCCAATCTCATTCCTCAGCCGCATGGATTATTTATTTCCAAATCTCATTTCACAGCCGCATGAGAATCTCATTTCTCAGCCGCATGGATTAATTATTTTCCATTCTCATTCCTCAGCCACATGGATTAATTATTTCCCAATCTCATTTCTCAGCCGCATGGATTAATTATTTTCCAATCTCATTCCTCAGCCGCATGGATTATTTATTTCCAAATCTCATTTCACAGCCGCATGAGAATCTCATTTCTCAGCTGCATGGATTAATTATTTCTCAATCTCATTCCTCAGCCGTATGGATTATTTATTTCCCAATCTCATTTCTCAGCCGCATAAGAATCTCATTTCTCAGTCGCATGGACTAATTATTTCCCAATCTCATTTTTCAGCCGCATGGACTATTTATTTCTCAACCACATTTCTCAGCCGCATGAGATTTTTATTTTCCAATCGCATGAGATGGATTTTATTTCCCGAATTTGGCATTAATTAACATTGATTGTTATCTTAATTTATAATTGACATGCGTTCCTAGTTGGAACTAAGAGACTGGCTAGTCGTCTTATTGAATTGAATGGAATAAGACACGTTCATATCAACTATGAACTATTGAAATCGATTGGCCAATTCCGAATATTGACATATAGATACATGCAGGCTACACTTTATTTATTTATTTTACGAAAGCAGCATGTATACTTTATGGTCAAGGCATAATTATTCCGTGGTTAGTTTTAATTGTTGCATTACGCTATGTAAGACCTACAACCTAACTGCACGGGTATCGTTGTAGAGTTGAGCATATCGTACTTTATACGGAAGTACTCATTCTGAAATGACCATGATCTACGACATGGGATTTCACTTAACATAGAGACTACTAAGTTAAATAAAATAATGATTGTATGGAGAGAATAGATTCCCGAGTTCTTACATGGCAGCCCTCTTTGGGACTATTAGTGCCCAACAGGCCGGCTGGTTCCCACAGATACTGCAAATCTGCCACACGGGCAGGGAACGGTATCTGCTTATATTATTGTATATTGTATATTGATGACGGGCGTCCCGCTGGGACTCGTCTAATTCATGATTGGCACAATTGATTGATTGGATAGACTAGCCTTGCTTGCCCATAGTAAGAACTGAGAAATCCTTATTGCATAATTCCAGGATAACTTGGAACTCACAGTAGTAAGCCGTAGGAGTTGGATGGCCGGTTAAGTTGATTTGTTTGTGTACTGTACCTACTCTGTTACCTAATTGAGATGATCAGAGCATCAGGACATGACGGGCCAAGTTCTGTCCTTGTTTGGTTGGAAAGTTGGTTTGAAGTGTCGTGATGTTACGTGAATCCCAGTAGCAAGCAGAGATCTATTATTATATTCGCTTATTCACTGGTTTAATTCCTCATATCGTGCTTTCCTGCGGTACTTGCTATTAGAGGTCTAACCTCTCTGGTTTTGCATGGCCAGATTTAGAGCCGGTCCCCGAGGACTCAGCTTACTTCTACCTCCAAGATGGTCAATACTAGAGGAATGATCGCAGGAGGACTCGAGTGGGTTCTTTACTTCCCCGCTCGTTTTGTTACTTACTTTATATTTTGCCGTTTGGCACCGACATGTTAGTCGGATAGTCTTGCACTTACTTTTACATAATTGTAATTAAGTCAGACTGCAGCTGATAACAATTGTGTATATGTTGCGATATTATCTGGCTATGTTTGTAAAGCCAGATCTCAAGAACATTTTGACCAAGCGTTTGGGACGCCTTATTGCTTTATCTTAAATGTTCTCTGTTATTGCTTCTTGTTTGAATGATTGAGACAATAGATGTGAAGTGACCATAGCGAGACTTTCATGTAGTATGCACCCCCTTGTCTTTTAGACAGCATTGATCGTATTATACGGTATTCATCTACCCGTAATACGTAGCTGGCTGAGTCATTCCCTCGCTCTCCAGTATTCTGGTTCTGGAGCGTGACATTCTGGATTATTGATATTATGTGTATGTTTGATTCATATTATATAACTATAAATAGAATTTTTGCTATACAAAATTTAGTTTCTCTTGACGGTTATAAAACGTCAACAACTAACTCAATCCTGCTGCAAGATTGTTTTTCTTGACGGCTAATAGCCGTCATCTAGGCTGGAGTCAAGAAAAGTTTTCGCCTACGTTAACGGTTTCTCCAAACTACTATCTTGACGGCTAAAAACAGTCAAGAAATTTACTTAATACGACGGTAAAAAACCGTCAAGAAAAGCCATGCCAACGACCGTCAAGAAAATAAGGATTCTTTTCTTGACTCCGGCCTAGTTGACGGATCTGCAACCGTCAAGATACCCATTTCTTGACGGAGAATCTCCGTCAAGAAAAGCTCTTATTCTTGTAGTGACAAGACTGTGCATGGCAAGACTGTGTATGGCAAAACTGCGCATGGGCAAGACTGCGCATTGGCAAGACTGCACACGGCAAAACTGTGCAGTGTAAAATTGTACATGGCAGAACTGCACGTGGAGGTCGTCGTCCCAAACAGTAAGTTCAGCCATGGAAGTTCTAAAAACTTGCCATGGGAATAACGTCCTCATCCAAACTAGAAATCAAGCGAAATAAAAGTCAAAAGTGCATGAAATCAAATTCTCTACAACATGGAACAACTAGTTTTCAAAAATAACAACTTTTAATAGATCAAAACCATGAAAAATCCATAAAACCCTAATTTTAAAACTTAGATCTACACTAAACTAGCCATTAAATCCGGGAACTCCAAGAATTAAACATGTAGAGAATGTAAAGATGCATATTATAGAATAATAATATGTGAGCAAATCAAGGAAAATAAAATGGCAAGTGGTCTCTCCATTAGTGCAAGATGTACTTGCCTAGGGTTGGTTGGGAGGAAACGAAGAAAATGAATGAGGAGAGAGAGATACAAAGAGAAAGAGAGTATATATAGGGGTGGGGCAAAGTAGTTCCGCTAAACCCTAATCCCTATCATTCTCTAACCAAATGACTAAGGACATGTTCCATGCTACACGATACAAATAATTAGAATGTAAAATCTCGATCACAATACGATCCAGTTATTCCATCATCGAAGCAGTGAACCACACCTACAACGAGACTAGGACAAGGAGTGGCATACTACTCCACGACGAGACACTGTTCCATATCATGACCAGGTACAACTACATGATACTTGTAATCAAGATACATATACCAGGCACATACTGTAAAGACCCGCTCCGCCCTAGCGGAACGCCGATTCCAATGACAAGTGCAATGACTCAAACGAGCCGTCAACCCGAAGAGTTGGCATCGACCTGAAGAAGAATTGATGCAAGGCTTACATTGGCCCACCGAAGATGAATCCAGACTTAGACTTTCAAAGGCACGCTCGGAGTATCGCTCGGCCGATGCGAACTTCGCTAAGGTGGGTGGCTCCGATGAACCTGTCTTTGCTTAGCCTAGACACATAACAATACGGACACTATTGCTAGAATCGCTAGGCGTCAACACCGCGCATGCTAATAAATGATTGACTCAACGCACCTAGCTAAGGGAATAATCTCATCTTGTATGCTTGTGTAGAACATGAAAAATAACTTAGAAAATTTGAGAACCCTCGCACCGTGCTCCACGCTTGTGCTAAGGCACAAGCTTACATTTAAGTCCCTTACGCGTTCAACAATGAAACAATGAATGGGTTACAACAATGAAACGGGAAGACTATCAACATAGTCATTCCGAGTAGTATAGCGACTTTGAAAGACTATGGGACCGATGGGTCACCAAGGCGACTCCCTTATAGGGAGTTACAAAATGTATGAATGAATGAACAAATAAGTGAATGAATGAATCAACAAATGAAAGAATGAATACGTGAATGAATCAATGAACGAACAGACAAGTGAAAAGAAAGAAAGAATGAATGAATGAAAGATAAGAAGGAAAGAATGGTTAGCGACAGGTGTGACGGGCACGTGCAACGGGGCTCGCTACCCGCGCTGCACGGACGTCAACCTGGTCGATAACGCATTATGGCTAAGGGTTAGCCTACGGCTCGGAGATAGCCGTTAAGTTAAAATGACAATAAAATACGAAATGGTCGTGGACGGACTCGTGCACGAGTGAAAGGGATTCCAATGGCAACGAACAACGATTTCGTGGCCGGCCTAGGCGGAATCATGGCCTACGGGCGGACATGTGTGCGGGCTTGGGCACATAACCAAACGTAGGGCCGGTTATTCAATAGTCTATCAAGGTGTACCAGCCATCACGCTTGATAGATGAGAATGCCACAGGGGAAAATATCCAAAATGGCTGACACGCCAGCGACCGGTGCATATAGAGTTAGGTGGGCTTTGCTGGTGGCAATCCACGTACAAGCCCTTGCATTGACATCAAAGTAGTCTAAAGTTAACTGAATGAAGCGCCTTATGAATAGGCTTGAAATGTAACGCACCAAATGATAAGGAGTACTTCGTGCAAATGAATTTGAAAATACACCTACGACGCGTTAGAATCTAAGGCAGGAACACGCCCTTGGCACTAAATGTTTACGTGAATCATGTTAAGTTGAAATATATGAATTGTTGACTAACTTGGTTTACATTGAACAGGGAAGGCCGGACGGTAAGTATGGGTAAGTCATGTATGTATTTCCATACGACACTTAAAATTGGCAACACGAGATAGGCTATAAAATATGCCATGAAATTGATCCTAAGGCAAGATTAGAAAGACAATGAATGATAGAGATGCAAAAAAGTAAATAGAAAGTGTTTGGTAATGATAGCATTGTGGGCGAGCTAGCCTCCCCACCAGTGCATAACAATGTACTGATAACCCCACAGTATGCTTGCAGGATGCAGGAGACGCCGGCGGGTGCGGAGCTTCCATCGAACGTGCTAAGGCGCGGAGCTATCTCTGGAGCCTTGGAGCGTTGCAAGGAGCTGAAGCACCCTATACAGGACATAATGTATCGGAACATCGTCATGAATCATTCCATCTTGTAAGCCACTTGGCACGTCTTTTATGTTTCAGAGAGAGAGCTTGAGCGATTTGTAATATCGGCCTAGCGCCGCTTGTAAACTTCTTGAATATCAATAAAGAGTTGAATTCGCTTCAAATTGTGTTCATTTACTTTCCGCTGCAAATGGGACACTCTGTGCGACTCTGTGGCCTAGCTCAAATCGGTCGTTTCTGGACTTAGCCTTGCACGGGCGCAACCTAGGCCCGTGCGACATCACGCCTTAGCGAGGACAATCGCTCCTGCGGGAGCGGGGCGTGACACATACACAGGACTTAATACAAAAAAAAGTATACTGGAAATTGGGAGTGACAACATTTATGTGAATTTACGAAAATAATAGATGATGCATTTATATCACAACACTTGACTCTTGTGGGACTAGAATCTAAACACCATCTATATAGAAAAGTTTTATTATCTCGGGTATATGGAATTATTATTGAGACATTAGACTATATATGTGATTCAATGCATTCTATAAATTGCATTTGCATATAGGAATTTTGTATTTGAGTTGTGATTGTGATTGTGTTTTCAATACCAAGTAGAATAGGTTTTGTTAGGAACAAGAAATCTCATATTTCAAGTTAACACTATAAATCAACACCATATTCCAGTTTCTATACCAGTTATTCATTTTATCTTCAAATATAATTCAAACTTGCATTTCACTGTCATTTTTATTATTTATTTAACCGTTCTTGATATAAGAGCTTGCTTGTCGTTTTGACGATCTAGATTTGTTCACTAGGAGAAGAGGATAATCCGGAGGAAATGCTCTTAGCTTTATGATAAAGTCAAAGGATGGTGGAAGATGGTCCTATGGGATATACATCAGATTTCATTTTGTAGCTGGAATACGTATATTAGAGGTTTTGTGAAACTTGGTATTGCTTATGTATAATATGTGAATATTTTCAGAACTGTATCAAATTTATAGATACCCTGTATTTTATCCTAGAACTTACATGCGATAATTGCAAATACAATTATTAGTGTATTATATTGGTGCGTAGGCTAGAGAGTATTCATGTATCTGGATCTCCATACTCGGGAGTAGGGAATGACAACGAGTCAACGAATTGAACATGTGGTAGACTTCTGGGAACCGTTAAGAAAACATGTTTGAGATCCAGAAATGGTGTTACGGACGAGAAAGACCCTCGACCTTTTAGGAAATATTATGCACTAGCACAAGAGAAACGACTAGGAAGGGCTCATGTGGATTCGTCTAACTCGATCAAGGAGGAATATAATAATCTCGTCAAGCAGGGATGTAATGAAAATCATGGTGGTGGAAAGCTGACTAATGGACGGGACTACCGTGGTTAGGACGGCATCAACGGATGTGGTCACTATGGCGACTATGAGAAGTACGACTTTCATGGCAATTGGTGTACTGGAAGTCGATTCAACGATGATTTTGCTTACCAACATGGCAGACGTAGGGAAGAGTCTGAAAAGGAAGAGGCATTCCTTGGTAGGGTACAAAAGATTATGCTAATACCAAGACATGATGATTTCTCGCAGTAGAACAACATATTCTGAAGCTATTGTACCATCTATAATAGAAGACTTGGGGTCATGATTGATAGTGACTGCCAAGAAAAATACTAATAGATAGTTGGTCGAGGATACAAGGTGGACGTTAGAGAAGCACCCAGACCCACAGTCCATCGGGTGTGTTCAGAAAGTGTCGAGCATCACGGGGATCGAGCGGTGCAGGATTTCTTTCTCTATCAGAGGTTATAAGGACGAGTATACTACGACATGATAGATGGTCTCTATGTCTGTCATATGTTGCTAGAAACATCTTGCCAGTTCAATGTTAGTATAAAACAGGATGAACACGTACAGATTGGTGAAGGACGGGGCAAAATACAATCTTGATCCCTTATAGAAAAGTATCTAAATCAAATCTTTACAATAGGGAGGGGGGGGAAGACTTTTCTGTCATTGGCGGTCTCCGTCAGTTCTTCTCCGGAAGAGTCTTAATTCCGGATGCCAAATCGTAACTCTAATCCAAGTTGGTCCTGCTATATTATGGAGGATTTAGATGAATTTGGCTTTATATATATATATATATATATATATATATATATATATATATATATATATATATATATAGGGAAGGGGTATTGTACCAAACTTATTGCATCAATTGTTGCACCAAACAATCTCAACCACACATTTATTTCTATCTTGTGGTTATAAAGCATTCCATAAAGTTGTTGCCACGTCAGCATGCTTTATAACCACATGATTAAAATAAATGTGTGGTTGAGATTGTTTGGTGCAATAATTGATGCAATAAGTTTGGTGCAATATCCCTCCCCATATATATATATATATATATATATATATATATATATATATATATATATATATATATATATATATATATATATATATATATATATATGCATCTTTTAAATTCTTTCCTAGTTTGTTTAGGATTTATTTCTTATGACTTAAGTTAGGTTATTATAAATAGAGAGTTGTAGAGAGAAAGAATGTTACGTTTTGATGAATGCTTTTGACAATTGAGATGTTCAATTCAAGCTTTATCCTTATTTTGGTTCTCGTGTTTAAGAATTAAACGATCGGTTTTTCCTTGTGTAACGAGAGGAATTAGTTTTAGGATAATGCCCTTATCCAAGTTTTTTTTGGGGGGTAAATATTTGTATTTTGTGTACTCAAAACTAAGTATAGGAAGACTTTTCTGGATTTTCTCAATTATTTATCTTAAAGAATATTAGGATTTCTGGGGAGCTTATAAAAGCCACCATCATCTTGTATATCGACTCATCTGAAAAAAGTGAAGAAGAAGATATGTTACTGTACTTATTTTTATCAACAGTATTTCCAACTAAAATGTATCTCATCTTGTATATTGACAAATCTGAAAAAAAGTGAAGAAGAAGATATGTTACTGTCCTTTATTTTATCAACAGTATTTCCAACTAAAATGTATCTCATCTTGTACATTTTATTTTATTTGATCTTTTATTATCCTAACATACTTTACATATTAGGGAACCTAACTGCTGCCATTATGTTACCTTGACTGATATGGGAAGTATTTCCCTTTTGCAAAACTAGTATCAGGAATAAATAAATAAAACAAGTGTCCCAATCAATTTACTCTTTCTCCAAAAAGGATAGGCAGCCATGAATCTTTAAAATTAGGATAAAGAAATGATAGGATCTCCAACCCTCCACCAAGCTATCGACATAGAAAACAATTGCACACATTGTGATCGTGACATACTTAATTAGGTATTAGGAGGAATGACAGGACCACAACACAATGAAACTTTTTCTTCCTTATGATAGTTTTTGGGACGATGCTACGCTGTCCGCAGATTTCGATTGCAGTCCTGACCTGTGACGTGTCATCCTTTAATTGGTTGGAGGTGACCGATGAGCCCCTAAGGCAGCAAGGAAGAGCCTGCGGGGTGGTGACACGTGACGTACGGTCACGCGTGCGGTCACTTTTACGGGCCATATATTATTTTTGTAGTTTTCAGCATTCAATACCAACAAAGCCCCTAATGACATGCAAATTGGAAGATTAGGTTGAGCCACGCAACGTTCGCTTGATTCTTGTTCCGCTAACCATTGGCTAACTTGTCTTCTTTGAACTGAGCTTCAAAGTAGGTCGTCACTCTAATCGTGTCGAATTCCACAATCGCAGGATTAGCATCAAAAATCTTCAAAAATATCTCTAGATATTTGTGGTGGCTTAGATGGTTAATGATCCATAGGTCAGTTCTAACAATCGCGACTTTTGTAAATAAATATAAAATAAATAAATCTGATAATCTTATCGGAAATCCAATCAAGTGGTCAGGAGCAAGAAACTATGGGTCAGTCTTCTTAGCGCATGCTATACTTGATCCTTATATATATCTATACAATTGTCTCCTTTGTTCTCTCTTACGGTCTGTTGGGTAAGCAGTTATGAGATATTTTTAGGGTCTGCTTGGCAATTGTTGAGTTAGCGGTGGTGAGATATTTCTATACTGATTACGAGAGATTATGAGAGGTACGATTTTGAGTGGTCTTAAGTAGTGGCTTTTGAACCAGTCAAACTCATACTTAATAATTCATTAATGAGTGGTACAAGAATAAAAACATATATATGTGCATATATAAACAAAAGCTCTTCCAAAGTTTCATTTCTAATGTCAAAGTCTGTTTGATGCAGGATTCTTCACAAACACATTATTTAAACGAATATCTTGCGAAGAATCCCACTAATTTATTATTTCAATGAAAATTTGTTTATGAATAATGTTATTTGTCCCTCCAAATCGTCCCTTCTTACGTGACAGCTGACGTGATATGTTGATGTGGCAGCTGACGTGATATGTTGATGTGACAGCTGACATGACAAAATTTAAAATTAAGATTAAAATTAAGATTGAAATTAACATTAAATTAATATTAACATTAACATTAAAATTAATATTAAAGTTAACATTAACAATAATATTAACATTAAAATTAATATTAACATTAACAATAATATTAACATTAATATTAAAATTAATATTAACATTAACATTAACATTAATTAATATTAACATTAACATTAAATTAACATGGAAAAAAAATGTGGATAATTAATTTTTTGGGTTAAAATTTGCCATGTCATTTGCCAAATCAGATGACACATAATATTATTTAATATGCCACGTCAGCTGCCACGTAAGGAGGGATGGTTTGGAGGAACAATTTGGAAGTACGAATAGCATTACTCTTCGTTTATTGATTTCATGAGTTTACCATGTTAGAGCATATTAAATAACTCCAGTTCCAAATCATAAAAACAATCCAACCGACACTCTCATGACAAACTTATTATTTATAACAATCTTGATGAGCTTGTCATGTTTTTTGACAAACTTATTATTTATAACAATCTTGATGAGCTTGTCATGTAATCAATCTAGATGTATTAAGAATTTATAAAATGATCACATGGAAGAAGATAGTTATTATAAATGATCGTCTGAATGAAGATAAGAGAGACTATCAAATTTTAAAAACTCACCGGAGGAAGTAGCCATATTTTGAGGAAGTGGAAGAGAAACAAAGATGAGAAATAGAAGATATGTTAGGGTATTTATAATTAGTAATTATAATTATATTTTTTTGGTGATGATACAAATAGAATAAAATAATAAAATTTCTCAAAATTTATCGATTTGAGATGTTTATAAAGACACCCAAAATTATATTACACCGATTTGGAGAGATTTTGAGTCGGCCAAAACCGATGCATCAAAAAATTACCAAGCATAATTTTTTTAAAATACTTCATAATCGGTCGGTGCAAAAACTTTCCAAAACCGATGAAAACATCGTTGCAAAGCAGGCACTTACACTTTTTTGAATTGCACCCGCCAGAGGCTTATGAACACTGCTCACGCTTCCTCTATTGGTGATGTTGGTTTTAGGCCACGTTTGGTTCACGAAATCATGGTCGTGGGAAAGAAAATTCATTCTTTTTCTATGTTTTGATGCCCATGGAAAAGAGGAGAAAAAAAATGATTCCCAAAGAAAGAAAAACTACGAGGAAAAAATGGTTCCTCCCATCCAACCATTTTTCTACTCAATTTTTCTTCCAATTATGCTTTTCCAAATCGCGCTGGGAAGAAAAATAGATGAAAATAATAATTTTACAAAAGAAAGAAAAAAGCAAATGAATTGATTTCCTTTCCTTTCCTTTCTTTTTTGCGAATCAAACGAGACCCTATTGTAAAGCAATTGTGTGTTGGAGGCTTGATCAAAATCCATACCTTCTCTAGATCACCGAGTACTCACACACCAATTTGCGCTTTGTGAGAATGATTTGTACTCTTGGGACATTAAAGGCCGAGAACAAATGAACAAAGATGTCAATATACTCCAATTATCACACATGAATAATCACTTGAAATTAAAAAAAATAAAAAGTTATACTTCGAATCTCTTAGCATTGTAAAAAAAAAGCACACATACATGAATAATCACTTGAAAAAGACGAAAAGACGACATCTGACCTTATGATATCCTAATTAAAATACGTATAAAGTACGTACATGTAGACTAGTATATATAATGAAAAAATTTGAGCTTTACCGTAAAACTTTTTTCTTTCAAATATAGCCTTGTATAAGTTTGTTAATTAAAATTATTCATTAAAGTTATGGATATTTGAAAAGTTCTCACACTCAAAGAGCCTGTACCAAAATTTCTCACAAAAGTTCTTTTCAAATCCTCTCAATTAATTCTTGCTAACTAAGCTCTGTAAAAAAGCTCTTTAATCAGGCAGTAGCCATAATAATGTAATAGTTTTAGGGTATTTGAAAAAAGAAATGCACAAAGTTAGATACTTTTGCTTGATATTGTACTACTATGAGAATGTGCATGCATTGGGTTTCAAACTTCATAAAACAACTAATATTTACAGTCAAGAGTGCTTAATATAAAGTATAAACAAGTGCAAAAAACATCAGACATGCACCCAAAAGATAGCATGATATGCCGCTACATCATTAAAGAAATTTCTAACCGGCAACTACCCCCACACTGTTCGAAATGACATGAAAAACCTTCCACAATATTTTTTTTTACAAATTTACTAGATTAAAAAACTTTACCACATTTAAGGAACAAAAAATTTGCTCTAACGATAATTTTTTTTAATTAAATTTGGTAAAAGATAAAAAGTTTCAAAAATTTAAAATAGAGAAACATTCCGACAGATAGTGTGGCGGAATTTCCGCCATATCATCTGTCGGAATTGAGGATATCGGTTTTTTTTTTCTTTTTTGATTGGTTTTGCTTTATTTTGATTCGTTTGGTTTGGTTTATTTGTTTTTAAATCGGTTTGGTTTTTATCTTTTGATTTTTCTTTCTCAGATTGGTTTAATCTATTAGTTAATTGATTATTATCTTTACAATAATAACAAAATCTATTAGTTAATATAATTTTTAATATTAATTTATACAATAAATAATAAATTTTGTTATTAAGTATATTAGTTAATATACAATAAATAACATAAATTTTTTTCTACCGATAAATAAAAAATAAATTTTTTGCTAAAACATAAATAAAAAAATAAAAAAAATTGAAAGGGAGAAACATTCCTCTGGCCAGTCCGAATGCAAAATTAGGGACACCCGTTTTTTCTATTAGATTTTGTTTTGCTTATTTGTTTTAAATTGATTTGGTTCAATCTTTTTGTTTCTTTCTTTAGTTTGATTTTATCTATTAGTTAATTTATTATTATCTATATAATAATAACAAAATCTATTAGTTCATTTTTATATATTAATTTGTATATTAACTAATAAGTTTTGTTATTATCCACATTACTTAATATATAAATAAATATATACATATTATTATATAATAATTAATTTGTATATATTTATTTATATACATAAAATAAAATCATATATATAAATAAATATAAAAAATTAAAATAGACAAAAATAAATTAAATTGTTACTTTCTGTATTTATTTGTATAATAATATATTAATTTGTTATTATCTATATTAATTTATCATTAGTTTGTTATGAATATAAATAATTTGTTAATATACAAATTAAGTACATACAAATTTAATAACAAAACTGAATATATGGAAATTTTTTATGAATATAAATAAAAGATAAAACAAAAGATAAAAACCAAACCGATTTAAAAACAAATAAACCAAATCAAACCAAACAAAATAAAAAAAAACCAATCAAAAAGGAAAAAAAAAAATCGATAGTCCTCAATTCCGACAGATGGTGTGACGGAAATTGGACATGTCCAATTTCCGCCACACCATCTGTCGGAATGTTTCTCTATTTTAAAATTTTAAAATTTTTTATCTTTTACCAAATTTAATTAAAAAAATTATCGTTAGAGCAAATTTTCTGTTTAAGGAATGAATGCCATATTTTTTTGACTTATAATATCGTATACAGATAATTAATCATCAGGGAAGACAAGTAACAACTATTTATAACTACCAATTTTGAGTTACTATAGATTAATTTGAACTGTATTTATGTTTTATTCTATTTGTTCAAAAGTTTACTCCCGATATTTTTGTTGGAGTAGCATTTCCAAAAAATATATTTAAATTTTGAAATAAATAGAGAAATTTTGAGTAGCACCCCACTTGCTTTATCTATATTCAAGGTGCATCCCACTCAATTACCATAGTGTAAGACCCCTCCCCCCCTCCCTCCTCCCCCCCTCACTTTTGACGGAAACCGTCCATAGCGGACGGTCTCATTGACCGAAATTATTTGACGAAAATACCCTCGTCTTCTCCCTCCCGAAACCCAAACTCTAATCCCTCTCCTTCACCAACACCAACACCACCATCACCACCACCGCTCCCCCACCGCCCCCGCTGCTGCTCCTCCCATGACCACCGCACCCGCTGCCGCATCCGTCCACTGCCGCCGACGGTAGCAAGGATGAGTGGGAGGGTAGGGAGGAGGGGCCTACTCGGTACGGGGCGCGAGGGGGGGGGATGGGTGGGCGGCAGCGGCGACGATGGCGACGGCAACAGGAACGGCGGCAGCCGCGGCGGGCTAGGGAGGGGGGTTGGAGGAGGAGGGGGCTTGTCACGCCCCAGAACCAGAATACTGGAGAGCGGGGGAATGACTCAGCCAGCTACGTATTACGGGTAGATAAATACCGTATAATACGATCAATGCTGTCTAACCAGACGAGGGGGTGCATACTACATGAAAGTCTTACTATGGTCACTTCACATCTATTATCTCAATCATTCAAATAAGAAGCAGAAATAGAGAACATGTAAGATAAAGCAGTAAGGCGTCCCAAACGCTCAGTCAAAATGTTCTTGAGATCTGGCTTTACAAAACATAGCCAGATGGTATAGTAAAGTGTACACAATTGTTATCAGCTGCAGTCTGACTTAATTACAATTATGCAAAAGTAAGTGCAAGACAATCCGACTAACATGTCGGTGCCAAACGGCTAAGTATAAGGTAAGTAACAAAACGAGTGGTGAAGTAAGGAACCCACTCGAGTCCTCCTGCGATCATCCCTCTAGTGTTGACCATCTTGGAGGTAGAAGTAAGCTGGATCCTCGGGGACCGGCTCTAAATCTGGCCATGCAAAACCAGAGAGGTTAGACCTCTAATAGCAAGTACCACAAGGAAGGACGATATGAAGGACTAAACCAGTAAGTAAGAGAATATAAAAATAGATCTCTGCTATCTACTGGGATTCACATAACATCACGACACTTCGAACCAACCTCCCAACCAAACAAGGACAGAAGTTGGCCCGTCATGTCCTGACATTCTGATCATCTCAGTTAGGCAACAGAGTAGGTACAGTACACAAACAAATCATCTTGAACGGCCAATCAACTACTACGGCTTGCTATTGTGAGTCCCAAGTTATCCTGGAATTATGCAAATAAGGATTCCTCAGTTCTTACTATGTGCGAGCAAGGCTAGTCTATCCAATCAATCAATTGCGCCAATCATGTAATTAGACGAGTCCCAGCGGGACGCCCGCCGTTAATATAGCATGTACAATAATATAAGCAGATACTGTTCCCTGCCCGTGTGACAGATTTACGGTATCTGTGGGAACCAGCCGGCCTGTCGGGCACTGCTAGTCCCAAGAGGGCTGCCATGTAAGAACTCAGGAATCCATACTCTCCATGCCATCATTATTTTATTTAACTTAAAGCCTCTATATTGAGCGAAATCCCATGCCGTGGATCATGGTCATTCAAATGAGTACTTTGTACGGGGTACGATATGCGCAACTCTACAACGATACCCGTGCGGCTATGTTGTAGGTCTTACATAGCGTAATACAACAATCAAATCTAACCACGGAGTAATCATGCCTTGACCATAAAGTACACATACTGTTTTTGTAAGATAAATAAATAAATAATTAAATAAATAATTTGAAGCCTGCATGTGCCTGTACGCCAATATTCGGGATCGGCTAATCGAGTACAATAGTTCATTACATGAACGTGTCTCATTCATTCATTTCAATAAGACGACTAGTCAGTCTCTTAGTTCCAACTAGGAACGTATGATCAATTATTAGTCAATGTCACAATCATTATCAATGGTGACAAGGCATGAAAGTCAATTAGTATTACATAGGGTCGAGCCTATAACTCCTCAGAGTTAAGTTCTAGTCATACTGGGTATCCATGGATCAATCAAGACACATGACACATTCCACATAACAATCTGTATTAACAATATTAACATATCATGATTTATCAAGTTCATGCAAAAAGGCGTAAGGATATAATAGAAGAATTATCATGCCATCATTAAATGAATAATTATAGGACAATTAAAACACCCAGGTCAAGAAGTCACGCCAACAAATCTATGCTAAGGCCAAAAGTCACGCAAGAAGTCTATGCTAAGACCAACAAGTCACGCTAAGTCTAGCTGGAGTGAGCATGGAAAATGGGCGTGAGCAGCGAGCGTGAAAAGTGATACACGCTGGCAAGCGTGAGCGTGAAGGGAAATTCACGCAGACTCAAGTGAGCGTGAAAAGGTGATAAGAAATCCACGCACGCAAGGATGTGCGTGACTAAAAATACACGCACGCTCATGGATGTGTGCGTAACTGAAAATACACGCACGCTCATGAGAACGTCAGCGTGACTAAAAATACACGCACGCTTATGGATGTGTGCGTGACTGAAAATACACGCACGCTCATGAAAACGTCAGCGTGACTAAAAATACACGCACGCTCATGGATGTGTGCGTGACTGAAAATACACGCACGCTCATGGATGTGTGCGTGACTGAAAATACACGCACGCTCATAAGAACGTCAGCGTGACTAAAAATACACGCAAACACGTAAAGACGCGTGCGTGACTGGGCTGATGTTTTACGCGAGCACGTAAGAACGTGTGCGTACAATATTTCCCGAACTCCAAGTACTATGGAGCCTTCGCTCCAGTGCCAGAGAAATACACGCAAAGTTGGTGGACCAAGAACCCATGAACAGCCGAAATACTACAACTTAGATCTAGAGAAAACAAGCCATAGGAATCAAAAATGCTAAGAACTAATCTCTCTCAGGATCATGAGAGGAAGCCAAATGAACCAAAAAAAATGGGTGAAGGAGAAGCAAGTTTGTACTTGCCTTCTCCTGCTGCTGGTAGGTGGAGAGAGTGATGAGAGGAAGAAGAAGAAGTAATGGTGAAGGAGAAGTTATGAGGAGAGAGAAGGAGAAGGAAGCTTTAAATAGGGGGAGTGGTGGTATGTGGGGTGTTGGGCCGGGTCTGTCCACCAGGAACCCGAAAGACTAACTAAAGCAGAGAATAAAATACAGGTAATAAAATTGCAGAAATAAAATTGCAGAAAATTAATTAACATGAAAATTAAAGAGCAGATAATAAAATTACAGGAAATAAAGTACAGAAAATAAAATACAGATAATTAATTAACATGAAGTTATAGAAATTTAAATACAGGATAATACATGATAAATATTAAATAAATACATTCAAGCAATATACGTATTAAAATACGTATTCTGGGAACGGGGAGTGACATCTCTACCCACCTTGAAAAAATTCTGTCCTCGGAATTTCAAATCCAAGCAGGTAGAAATATCGGAGTTAAACTAATACAAACAGTTCTAGTGAGCAAGCAATCATTTTTACCTTGTCAAAAGCAAGTACTATATATGTAAATTCATCAATCCACGATATTAAGTGGCTCTACCCATAAGGTGATAAGCATGAGGAATCAGGACAATCAAGGTATACAGAAAAAGATATACCTTGTGAGTCAAATAAGTGTGGATACCGTGATCGGATATCATCCTCACGTTCCCACGTTGACTCTCCCAAGGAGTGATGACCCCAAGCAACACGGACAAGACTAATTGTTCGGTTCTTGAGTATCTTCTCTCTTCGGTCCAAAATGGATACAGGCTGTTCCTCGTAAGACAGGTTGGTGCCAACAACCAGCTCCGAATGATCGAGGACATGGCTTGGGTCCGATACATACCTACGTAATTGAGATACATGAAACACGTCATGCACCTCTCGTAACGAAGGCGGGAGGGATAAACGATAAGCAACATCGCCTATCCGATCAAGGATAACAAATGGGCCCACGTACCGCGGACTCAATTTCCCGCGAACGCCAAATCTAATGACCCCGCGAGTAGGTGAGATCCGCAAGAATACGTGGTCCCCAACAGAGAACTCTAACGGCCTACGATGCTGGTCCGCCCAATGACGATGCCGATCCTGCGCAACTCGAAGTCGCTCTCTAATTCCCTTAATCACTTCAACCGTCTGAACAATCATTTCTGGGCCTAACATCTTCCTCTCCCCGATATCATCCCATGCAAGCGGTGACCTGCACTTTTTACCATATAATGCTTCAAATGGCGCCATCTGGATACTGGCTTGATAACTATTGTTGTATGAGAACTCGACCAAGTGCAGGTAACTCTCCCAAGACCCTCCAAAATCTAGAGTGCAAGCTCGCAACATATCTTCTAAAGTCTGAATCGTTCTTTCTGATTGCCCATCCGTCTGCGGATGGTAGGCCGTGCTAAATCTTAACTTGGTACCCAGACTATGATGTAAGCTCTTCCAGAAATGTGATGTAAAGCGGGTATCTCGATCCGACACAATACTGACAGGGACTCCATGCTGTCTGACTATCTGTTGCATATATAACTCCGCCAACTTTTCTGTAGATTGTCCTACTCTGAAAGGAAGAAAATATGCTACCTTCGTAAGTCGGTCTACTATTACCCAAATAACGTCTTTACCAACCGGTGATCTCGGTAAACCGGTCATAAAATCCATTGTAATATGCTCCCATTTCTATTCCGGAATAGGAAGCGGTTGCAATAACCCAGCTGGCCTCTGCTGTTCTGCCTTCACTTGCTGACATACCAAGCAATGGAAAACAAATCTAGCTATCTCCCTCTTCATCCCGTTCCACCAGAAATGCTGCTTGATATCTTGGTACATCTTGGTCCCTCCAGGATGAATAGAATACTGAGAACTGTGAGCTTCTGCCATAACTTCCTGTCTAATATCTCCACTAGGCACACATAGACGTGATCCAAACCTAAGTGTACCATCTTCATGAATTCTCATCTCCTTCCTGAGTCCTGACTCACATTCTGCCCTAAGCTTCTGAATCCTTGGGTCTTGTGCCTGAGCTGCCTTGATCCTGTCTACTAAGTCAGATTGAACTTGCAGACTTGTTAGAACTCCTACATCACTAGGAAGTATAACCTCGATGCCCATCTCCTGAAGGTCTTCTAAAATATGCCTCTGTGTTGTCAACATAAATGCGCCACCTCTTCTGCTGAGAGCGTCTGCTACTACATTCGCCTTGCCTGGATGATACTGAAGCTCCACGTCATAATCCTTGATCAACTCCAACCATCTCCTCTGCCTTATGTTTAGCTCCTTCTGAGTAAAGATGTACTTCAGACTTTTGTGGTCTGTGTACATCTTCACTCGGTCACCATATAAGTAATGCCTCCATAGCTTCAAAGCAAACACTACTGCCGCTAATTCCAAATCATGAGTTGGGTAATTCTTCTCGTGGTCCCAAAGCTGCCTCGATGCATACGCTATCACCTTCCCATGTTGCATAAGGACACATCCAAGTCCTTTACCTGACGCATCACAATATATTATAAAACCCCCGGGTCCAACTGGCAATGTAAGAATAGGTGCTGATATCAACTTCTGCTTCAAAGTCTCAAATGATGCCTGACATTCTGCCGACCAAACGAATGGTACATCCTTCCGGGTTAAGCGGATCATGGGTGCTGAAAGCCTTGCAAAGTCTGACACAAATCTTCTGTAATATCCTGTCAATCCCAAGAAGCTCCGCACATCTGCTACGGTCTTGGGCACTGGCCAACTTTCTACTGCTTCTATCTTCTTGGGATCTACTGCTACTCCAGCTCCTGATATGATGTGACCCAAAAAGGAAATATGATCCGACCAAAACTCACACTTGCTGAGCTTGGCATACAACTGGTTCTCTCTCAAAACCTGTAACACTTTCCGGAGGTGGTCTTCATGCTCCTCTTCACTAGCAGAGTATACGAGAATATCGTCAAGAAACACAACGACAAACTGGTCTAAATATGGCATAAAGATGCGATTCATCAAATCCATGAATATAGCTGGAGCATTTGTCAAACCAAACGGCATTATGAAGAACTCATAATGCCCATACTTCGACCTGAATGCTTTCTTGGGAATGTCTTCCTTCCGAACCCTCACCTGATGGTACCCTGAACGAAGATCTATCATGGAAAAAACTCTAGCTTTGCTCAACTGATCAAATAAGTCGTCGATCCTGGGTAATGGGTACTTGTTCTTCACTGTTGCCGCGTTAAGCTTCCTGTAGTCAATGCACAATCTGGATGACCCATCCTTCTTTCCCACAAGTACCACTGGTGCTGCCCATGGTGATACGCTAGCTTGGATGAACTTCTTCTCCTTCAGTTCCTCTATGTGCTGATATACCTTGGCCTGCTCTGAATCCGCCATTCTGTAAACTCGATCTGATATCGGTTTAGTTCCTGGTGCCAATTCTATACTGAACTCAATATCTCTAACTGGTGGTAGACCTGGAAGTTCTTCGGGAAATACGTCTAGAAATTCTTCAACTACCTTCGGAATCTGAACTTCTTCCATTGTCGTTACTACTCCCTGCTCTGGTTGAGTTGCCCCTGATCTAACTAAGGTGAACCGCTCCATGCCTGGAATATCAAAAGATACACTCCCTCTACGACAATCTATTGTCGCATGA
Organism: Iris pallida; assembly: GCA_029216955.1. Classification (NCBI taxonomy): domain Eukaryota; kingdom Viridiplantae; phylum Streptophyta; class Magnoliopsida; order Asparagales; family Iridaceae; genus Iris; species Iris pallida. The sequence goes on from JANAVB010002685.1 coordinate 27,678, forward strand.
CTGTCTTTCAGCCAGTCCATGCCTAAGATAACGTCGAAATTTTCGACAGAAAATTCTATCAACCGGGCGGGTAAGGAATGCCCACAAACTACAACGCTACACGTTAGAATAACTCTACTAACTCCTACGAGCCCATTACCAGTGAGTATATTCAACCTCCCTGGCAATGCCTCGAACTCCATTCCTAGCCGTGTCGCAAATCGTGCAGATATAAATGAATGGGATGCTCCTGAATCAAACAATGCTACTGCGGGATATGAGGCAACGAGAATGTTACCTGCCACAACATCTCCCGATGCCAATGCCTCTTCCAAGGACAAATTGAATGCTTGACCTCGACCTCCTTGCCGATTTCCATGCTGCGGCCTAGCCTGATGTTGTTGCTAGCCCCTTCCTTGATGATGCTGGGGTGGTCTATGCTGGTGTTGCTGCATCGGCGGCCCCTGCTGTCGAAACATCTGAGCCTGCGGCAATAACGGACGCTGTGCCAACGGCCTTACTGCCACTGCTGGTCCTCGATACTGGCCTGCCCCTGGTGCTGGCAGAGCAGGAAACTGCTGCCCTGGTCCTCCTGACCTCGAATTCATGGGACATGTGGTAACCCGATGATCTGGATTTCCACATATCAGACACAGTCCATTCAATGTCCGACACACATCTCTAGTGTGCCCCATCTTCCCACAATAAGTGCAGCCCGCCGGGGGTTGCTGGTTCTTCCTCTGTTGCTGTTGCTGCTGCCTGGGTGGTGGTGCTGGTCCTCGTATCGCCATATCGTGGATACGAATGCCAGTGGATGGTGCTGTTGTTCGGGGCACTGCTCTCCCTCCTCCTTCAATCTGACTGTGGGATCTCTTCTGACCCCCAGTCCTTACCGCAAGCCTCTGAATGGTGATCTCATGCCTTCGAGTTGCCGTCAATACTTCATCAAAAGTTTGGTAATTGTGCCCCTCTATTAATTGCAAGAATTTAAGATAAAATCCTTGCTGAAACCTCATGGCCCTCTGGCGCTCTGTTGCTACCATCTCTGGGGCGAATCCACTCAATCTGCAGAACTCCACTGCATAAGCATCTACAGTCTTGCCGGCCTGTCTGAGGCTGATAAACTTCTGTTGTAGCTCAAACTGTGCCACAACTCCATAGTACTTGGTCTTGAATCTTGCAGTAAAATCGTCCCAAGCCACAGGACGTCTGATGCCCACTTCCTCTGATTCCCACCAATCACGTGCGAGATCCTGAAGTAATAACTTCACTAGATCCACACGTTCTGCTGCCGGTACCTTAGCTGCTGTCAGAATAGCCTCAATATCCTTAAGCCATGCATCTGCTGAGATGGCATCCTCCGTGCCCTCGAAACGGCGGGGGTTGTACTTGCAAAACCTGGCTGATGCTCCTGAATCTGGCCTTGCCCCTCTTTCCAATGCTGTCTGCAATCCTTGGTTGAGTAGCACATTCTGCTCTTGTAGCTGAGTGTGCATGCGCTGCTGGACCAACATCTGATGTTGCTGAGTAGCCATCATTCCTCTCATGATCTCCAGAAGGGCTGGTGTGTCCACTTGGGTAGGTGGAACTGTCGGTGGTGGTGGAACATCCGGATACTGCGATCCAGCCGCTGGTTCCACTATCACTTCTTCCTGAGTAGCCTCCTGAGGTGAGACTGGCCCTTGTTGCTGACCAACCTGGTCAGGTTGTCCATGTTGCTCTTGTTGTTGCTGCCCAGCTCTGACCGATGCGGACGAAGTGCCCCTATGAAAAGGGACAAGAGAACAATCAAACAACCGGACATGAAGGATCAATGAAGCCAAAGGATACCGGAATGTCAAGCAAGGGTTGAGAATAACGAATCATGAGATCAAGGGGAAAACACGTGTGATTGAGACATCCTATAAATCAAAACACCCCACAAGTCTGAAATCAGACCTGCATGGGCTACCACTAAAACCTTGTTATGCCCCAGAACCAGAATACTGGAGAGCGGGAGAATGACTCAGCCAGCTACGTATTACGGGTAGATGAATACTGGATAATACGATCAATGCTGTCTAACCAGACGAGGGGGTGCATACTACATGAAAGTCTTACAATGGTCACTTCACATCTATTGTCTCAATCATTCAAATAAGAAGCAGAATAGAGAACATGTAAGATAAAGCAGTAAGGCATCCCAAACGCTCAGTCAAAATGTTCTTGAGATCTGGCTTTACAAAACATAGCCAGATGGTATAGTAAAGTATACACAATTGTTATCAGCTGTAGTCAGACTTAATTACAATTATGCAAAAGTAAGTGCAAGACAATCCGACTAACATGTCGGTGCCAAACGGCTAAGTATAAGGTAAGTAACAAAACGAGTGGTGAAGTAAGGAATCCACTCGAGTCCTCCTGCGATCATCCCTCTAGTGTTGACCATCTTGGAGGTAGAAGTAAGCTGGATCCTCGGAGACCGGCTCTAAATCTGGCCATGCAAAACCAGAGAGGTTAGACCTCTAATAGCAAGTACCACAAGGAAGGACGATATGAAGGACTAAACCAGTAAGTAAGAGAATATAAAAATAGATCTCTGCTATCTATTGGGATTCACATAATATCACGACACTTCGAACCAACCTCCCAACCAAACAAGGACAGAAGTTGGTCCGTCATGTTCTGACATTCTGATCATCTCAGTTAGGCAACAGAGTAGGTACAGTACACAAACAAATCATCTTGAACGGCCAATCAACTACTACGACTTGCTATTGTGAGTCCCAAGTTATCCTGGAATTATGCAAATAGGGATTCCTCAGTTCTTACTATGTGCGAGCAAGGCTAGTCTATCCAATCAATCAATTGCGCCAATCATGTAATTAGACGAGTCCCAGCGGGACGCCCACCGTTAATATAGCATGTAAAATAATATAAGCAGATACTGTTCCCTGCCCGTGTGACAGATTTACGGTATCCGTGGGAACCAGCCGGCCTGTCGGGCACTACTAGTCCCAAGAGGGCTGCCATGTAAGAACTCGGGAATCTATACTATCCATGCCATCATTATTTTATTTAACTTAAAGCCTCTATATTGAGCGAAATCCCATGCCGTGGATCATGGTCATTCAAATGAGTACTTTGTACGGGATACGATATGCACAACTTTACAACGATACCCGTGCGGCTATGTTGTAGGTCTTACATAGCGTAATGCAACAATCAAATCTAACCACGGAGTAATCATGCCTTGACCATAGAGTACACATGCTGTTTTTGTAAGATAAATAAATAAATAATTAAATAAATAATTTGAAGCCTGCATGTGCCTGTACGCCAATATTCGGGATCGGCTAATCGAGTACAATAGTTCATTACATGAACGTGTCTCATTCATTCATTTCAATAAGACGACTAGCCAGTCTCTTAGTTCCACCTAGGAACGCATGATCAATTATTAGTCAATGTCACAATCATTATCAATGGTGACAAGGCATGAAAGTCAATTAGTATTACATGGGGTCGAGCCTATAACTCCTCAGAGTTAAGTTCTAGTCATACTGGGTATCCATGGATCAATCAAGACACATGACACATTCCACATAACAATCTGTTTTAACAATATTAACATATCATGATTTATCAAGTTCATGCAAAAAGGCGTAAGGATATAATAGAAGAATTATCATGCCATCATTAAATGAATAATTATAGGACAATTAAAACACCCAGGTCAAGAAGTCACGCCAACAAGTCTATGCTAAGGCCAAAAGTCACGCAAGAAGTCTATGCTAAGACCAACAAGTCACGCTAAGTCTAGCTGGAGTGAGCGTGGAAAATGGGCGTGAGCAGCGAGCGTGAAAAGTGATACACGCTGGCAAGCGTGAGCGTGAAGGGAAATTCACGCAGACTCAAGTGAGCGTGAAAAGGTGACAAGAAATCCACGCACGCAAGGATGTGCGTGACTAAAAATACACGCACGCTCATGGATGTGTGCGTGACTGAAAATACACGCACGCTCATGAGAACATCAGCGTGACTAAAAATACACGCACGCTCATGGATGTGTGCGTGACTGAAAATACACGCACGCTCATGAAAACGTCAGCGTGACTAAAAATACACGCACGCTCATGGATGTGTGCGTGACTGAAAATACACGCACGCTCATGGATGTGTGCGTGACTGAAAATACACGCACGCTCATAAGAACGTCAGCGTGACTAAAATACACGCAAACACGTAAAGACGCGTGCGTGACTGGGCTGATGTTTTACGCGAGCACGTAAGAACGTGTGCGTACAACATTTCCCGAACTCCAAGTACTATGGAGCCTTCGCTCCAGTGCCAGAGAAATACACGCAAAGTTAGTGGACCAAGAACCCATGAACAGTCGAAATACTACAACTTAGATCTAGAGAAAACAAGCCATAGGAATCAAAAATGCTAAGAACTAATCTCTCTCAGGATCATCAGAGGAAGCCAAATGAACCAAAAAAAATGGGTGAAGGAGAAGCAAGTTTGCACTTGCCTTCTCCTGCTGCTGGTAGGTGGAGAGAGTGATGAGAGGAAGAAGAAGAAGTAATGGTGAAGGAGAAGTTATGAGGAGAGAGAAGGAGAAGGAAGCTTTAAATAGGGGGAGTGGTGGTAGGTGGGGTGTTGGGCCGGGTCTGTCCACCAGGAACCCGAAAGACTAACTAAAGCATAGAATAAAATACAGGTAATAAAATTGCAGAAATAAAATTGCAGGAAATTAATTAACATGAAAATTAAAGAGCAGATAATAAAATTGCAGGAAATAAAGTGCAGAAAATAAAATACAGATAATTAATTAACATAAAGTTATAGAAATTTAAATACAGGATAATACATGATAAATATTAAATAAATACATTCAAGCAATATACGTATTAAAATACGCATTCTGGGAATGGGGAGTGACAGGGCTCCTCGGCGAGGGGGGTGCGGGTGCAACAAACGGCTGGGGCAGCGGGAAGGGAGGGGGGGGGGGGGCGCTGGGGGTGGAGGCTTGGTATGGGGAAGGTTTTCGAAAGAAGAGGACATTTTTGTCCAAAAAAATGGATCAAAGGAGTTGACCGTTAGCGAAGGACGAAAACTGTCAAAAGTGGGAGTGTCTTACATTACGGTAATTAGATGTGGTGCACCTTGAATATGGGTAAAGTAAATGGGGTGCTAGTCAAATTTTTGAAATAAATAATACCTTTGACAAGATATTAATATAGTTATATCTCTACTAATATAAAGGCTTCAAAACGGCTCAAAATTGAACTGTCTAAGTCGTATTTATATTATCAATTACTTATTTTTCAAAAACATTAATATTATGTAAAAAAATGTTGAAAAAATTAATTTCTGTTATAAAAAACACAAGAAATTTGAAGCTAGCCAACCAAGAAAAATACCTATCACCTTATCCATAGGAGTTAGAACAAGTGTTTGTTTATAATTAGATAATTTTAAGTAGTTAAACAACTAGTTATATTCATTTGTTTATTTAATTTTCAATTACGTGAGGATATACGTTTAAAAGGCTAACTATTTCCAAGAAATATATATATATATATATATATATATATATATATATATATATATATATATATATATATATATATATATATTTCCAAGAAATATATCCATACCAAATTATAATCAAATATATAACAAATTCTAATTAAAATATAAATATAGTAAATGTTAATTTAAATATATTTAAATATTTAGATAATTTTACATTAATATCATAAGAAAACTTATTATAAGGAAAAAAAATATTTAAAAAAATATTTTATATGCATTGCTAGTCTTAGAATGTGGAGAGAGAGTGCTGCAGTTGTGAGACCCCAGAAAAACCGCAGAAAAATCAGATAAAATTGAATGTTAGCTAAGAAATAAGATTAGCAGCTGCTTGGCTACTTCCATCACAGCCAGCTTGGCTTGGCCTGGCAAACCTCCTCTCTAGCACCACTTTTCTTTTCCGCCAACCCCTCTCTCTCTCAAACCCAAATCAACTCCTCTGTTATTTTCCTGTGTTCCTTTCCACACCATTATTCTTCTTCCTTTTGGCAATTGACAACCTTTTTCTTTCCCTCTCACATTTTCTTTTCTTCTTATATATAGCTGAACCATCTCTCCTCTGCAACTGCAAGCAAGTATTCCTGTTGCTGCTGTGGAAGCTAGCTGCAGTATCCTTGTGATCTGTGTGCTTTAAAAATTATAGTTTGATGCACACAAAAGTGGTCTTCCTCTTGTATGGGTCTTGACTCATAGGTCCTTAGTGCTGCTGGTCTTCTTATCATGGATCTCCTTTTTTTTCTTTCTTGGTCACCTGCATTTGCTAGTGTTTTGTTTGGGTCATGTAGTTTTTGAGTTTCCTTGGTGTACAAAATTGGTGTGTGTCCCCTTTTGCCTTGAGAGTCCTCAGATCAAGAACACAGAAAAAAAATGGAGGAAACCTTTGTGCCATTTAGGGGGATTAGGAATGATCTTCAAGGGAGATTAATGTGCTACAAGCAAGATTGGGCAAGTGGCTTCCGCGCCGGCATCAGGTACTTACCAATCCATATTTGCAACTTAGATTTAACAAATCGTTATATTATTTTTATTATGCAACATTTATTGTGCTTGTCATAGGATTTTGGCTCCCACAACGTACATATTTTTTGCTTCTGCCATCCCGGTCATATCATTTGGAGAACAATTGGAGAGAAACACTGGTGAGGGATTTGTTTCAAATATGGTTACTACGAATGGCTAATTTTCTAATGTTTTTTTTTTGTTTTTTGTTGTGTGCAGGTGGTCTTATAACAGCGGTCCAAACATTGGCCTCGACCGCGCTGTGTGGAATCATACATTCGATCATAGGAGGTCAGCCTTTGCTGATTCTTGGTGTTGCAGAACCCACTGTGCTCATGTATACATTCATGTTTAACTTTGCTAAATATAGATCGGATTTGGGCCCTAAGCTGTTCCTAGCATGGACTGGATGGTGAGTTAGCGGACCATTGTTTCTTTGAATTCTGTAAAAATTTCATTTTTGGGCTCTTAATATGACACATGTATACTAATGTTGTTTTGGTTGGCAGGGTATGTGTGTGGACTGCCTTCTTGCTGTTCTTGTTGGCGGTTCTTGGTGCATGTTCCATTATTAATAGATTTACTCGTGTAGCCGGTGAACTGTTTGGTCTACTGATTGCGATGCTCTTCATGCAAGAGGCAATCAAAGTAAGCAATTTAACGGTTATTTTCTTGCCGTCTTGTGCAGTGATTTTATTTAGTAGTGTAGTTTTAGGATATTGACGATAATTAAGATCATGATATAGTCAAGTATAAGAAATTGTTCAAAATTTGCTCTGGGTAGCAATGAACTGAGATGATTGTAATGTTGAGTTATGTACTGAAGTAAGCCAAGGGTTTCAGGGGCTCGTGGAAGAATTTCGCATACCTGAAAGAGAGAACCCAAAGGCATTGGAGTTCATTCCGTCTTGGAGATTCGGCAATGGGATGTTTGCTCTGGTTCTCTCGTTTGGCCTTTTACTTACAGCACTAAAAAGTAGGAAGGCAAGGTCGTGGCGGTACGGAGCTGGTATGTATATGATTTGACACCTTAATTTTGTTACTTAGGCCATCACTATTAAAGAACATGTTAAACAATAAACATGCACTCATGCAAGCAAAGGTTCTTCAAATGGTAGTCATCCACTTGATGCAACCGAAAGACAACATTTGTGCCGTGGGGAATATTTCACCTACTTTTTAGTTACTAGTTTTAGAAAGAAAAAGGAAAGAAAAAGAAACTAGTTTTAGTAAAACAACTATATGCCCATGACATCATGAATTAAACTGGAATACTCATCTATCTATGGTATAACTCTAGTCAGAATTATGTCATTCTGCAAAGCCATTCCAACAACCACACTCATGATTTTGAGTTGAAAAATACAAACATGCTATGTAGAAACATGCAGTCACAAACTTATCTTTTGAGTATGCAAGTCTGTTTGTCTTCATCTTACAACTACTCAGCTTGTTTATCGATGTGGATGTAGTGATTGTCTTTCACTTTTATTAATAAGCAAATACCAATGTTGTGTGCAGGCTGGCTACGAGGCTTCATTGCAGACTATGGGGTGCCACTCATGGTTCTTGTGTGGACCGGAGTTTCTTATATACCTTCCTCTAGTGTTCCTAAAGGTATCCCTAGGCGCCTCTTCAGTCCAAATCCTTGGTCACCTGGCGCATATGAGAACTGGACAGTGATAAAGGCATGTCCACCTTAAACTTCCTCTTCTAAGGTTTCTTTCACATTGATTGATATTTTTAGTATAATTACTCGAGTGACATAGATCGGATTGAGAAACGAGTTGTAGCCCATGATTCCTACATGCTAAAGAAGTCCATTATGTCTAAGTTCTTGGGAACTTTAACAGAACCAACGGAATGAACACTGTTTCGAAACAAGAATAAACGTCGAGGGCTGAAATAAAGCACACAACCTGCACACGAGTACAATATCCATGCACAAAAGCAACAACGCAAACACAATCACATTTACGTGAAAAATTCTGACGGAAAAAACCACGGGATGATCGGAGTTCAACCTGAAAACACAATCACATTTACGTGAAAAATCCTGACGGAAAAAACCACGGGATGATCGGAGTTCAACCCGGAAAAGCCTTCACTGCTGAATTAGAAAAGTACGTCGACTCCTTTACAAGCTTCTTCCACTAATCCAAAATGTATCACTACAACTATTCAAATAATAAGAATGATTACAAAATGAGAAATAGGTTTTGCCGAAACGAAGAACATGAAAACAAGCATATGTGGATCCGTTCGTACGAACTCCTTCCGAAGCAAACCTCTCCCAAATCCTTCTCCTTCTTCATTTGAAAGTTGCACACTTGAGAAAATTCTCTCATTTGATGTTATGACTGCTATGATTAGGTTAGGAAGCCTCCAATATAACTTATCCTAATTTCGAAACAATTCTGACCGTTCAAATCAATTCAACGGTCCAGATAAAATCCCAAAATTGCTCAGCCCGGGCCCGATGGTACGCCATTGGCATACCGCCGGTAAGTCGATGATATAGTGTGGGAACACAAATTTGCACCACAAAACTTTCTGGACGTTTTTGATGTTTCTAAGCATCGGTGGCGTACTGCTGGCATGCCGATCCCTCTGATACGGTTGTGATACGTCCTGAAACAGCTCCAAAAGAACTTTTTATCGCCATCGACTTACCGAGCTTCTCCAACATACGGATGACCCCAACACACGGATGATGCTCGTCGCACTCCAGGGTATTTTCCACATAGGAAGGGAACCCCACCAAACTCCAACATTAGTTACTTTTGGTGAAGCATGTGACCTTAATTTATGTTTTAAGAATTGAAGAATGTTTCCTGTCACCATCCATTCATGAGTCAGTTTGTATGTGTAAATTTTGTTTCTGGTATAGTTAGGCCTTTGCACCTGATTGATGATATTCTTAAACCAAACAGGAAATGTTGGATGTGCCCATTCTGTACATTCTTGGAGCTTTTATACCGGCTACAATGATAGCGGTACTTTATTACTTTGACCACAGTGTAGCATCTCAACTTGCTCAGCAGAAGGAGTTCAACCTGAGAAAACCACCATCATTCCATTATGATTTACTTCTCTGTGGATTTTTGGTATAATTCTCGTACACTACTTATTATTTGTATCATATTTCATCTCTTAGCCTCAATGAATTAGCCTTTGCGAGGAAAGTTACTAAATTACCTTTTGGTCCTCAATTCTCTTCTCATGTTATCACTTTGAATGGCAGACTTTATTGTGTGGTCTTCTCGGAATTCCCCCATCGAATGGTGTCATCCCTCAATCTCCAATGCATACAAAAAGTTTAGCTACTCTTAAGCATCAGGTAAGCTGCGTATTCTTAAATACTTCTAAAAGCGTAGGCAAGGATATCCTTTTTTGTAGGAAGGTCACAGAAATGCATTAGATTTATATATAAAATGAATTATCTGCTAGACCAATTCCCCCATAGTCTAATAAATAAATTAGACTTCAGTTCAATGCAGTTCTAAAACACAATTCTCACATAAAAGCTTCAGATGTCTCAGCGGACTGGCAAAATCGACCGTTGTAGGTTGATGACTTGATGCAGCAATGGAGTTTCATGCCCGTTGTCTTGTGTCCAAGAATTAGACGAAGAAATAAGCAACTTTAGGAACATCATATGCCTATATTTGAAGGGACTTCTTTCTCATGACATTTTCTTGAACACTGCAGCTGCTTCGTAATCGCCTAGTAGCCACAGCACGAGAAAGTATGCGCCAGAATTCAAGCTTGGGACAACTGTATGGAAATATGAAGGAAACTTATCAGCAGATGCAGACACCATTGATCTACCAAGAACAATCTGCTCGAGTATGAGAACTTTCCTCTCTTTTTATTTAGTTGTGCCATTTCTCTATGTAAAGCTTGATTTTCTTTTTTTCTAAACTATATACTATTCATCTAGGGATTGAAGGAGCTCAAGGACTCAACAATCCAATTGGCTTCGATGGGTAATATCGATTCACCAGTAGACGAGACTGTATTTGACATTGATAAGGAAATAGACGATCTTCTACCCGTCGAAGTTAAAGAACAGCGTGTAAGCAACCTGCTGCAGTCTGTAATGGTGGGAGGCTGTGTCGCAGCTATGCCAATTCTTAAAATGATTCCGACTTCTGTACTATGGGGTTACTTTGCATTCATGGCCATCGAGAGCTTACCTGGAAACCAGTTCTGGGAAAGGATTCTCCTCCTATTCACTGCTCCAAGCAGAAGATACAAGTAATTATTCACTTATAGCCGACACTTCTTTTCCTCTGTATAGGTATCGGACACTAACCTGATATCTTTCTTGTAGAGTGCTTGAAGAGTATCACGCCACCTTTGTGGAGACCGTGCCTTTCAACACCATCACTTTTTTCACTCTTTTCCAGGCGGTTTACTTGTTGCTGTGCTTTGGGATAACTTGGATTCCCATTGCCGGTGTCCTATTTCCTCTCATGATTATGCTTTTAGTTCCGGTGAGACAATACTTTCTCCCAAAGCTCTTCAAAGGAGCACACCTTACCGACCTAGATGCAGCAGAGTACGAGGAGTCGCCAGCATTACCGTTTAATCTAGTAACAGTGAGTTCTTTCAGTCATGGTTCACTGCAGACTAAATTGAATCAGCAATCACTTTATATCTATACAATATAAAATGAACATGATTGCCATATCCGGGACTCCAATTTGTTCCATGTTTTGAATTTCCGTATTTGATAGAAAATGCATTACATGTGCAAAATAATTATGTAACGTTTAGAAAATTTACAGAATCAATCTTGGGCAACCATCAAGTCATCAACATAAGTGAAACCATTATATAACATTTATTTAAGTTTTGCAACAAATATATACTTGTTGCAAAACTTAGAATAAATGTTATATAATGGTTTCACTTATGTTGATGGCTGGCCAAGATTTTTTTTTTTTGTAAATTTTCAACATACTATATAATTATTTTGCACATGTAAAGCATTTTGTACCAAATACGGAAATTCAAAACATGGAACAAAATGGAGATCCCGATATGTCAATCATGTTCATTTTGTACTGTAACTCTGTAACGTTTAGAAAATTTACAAAAACAATCTTGGCCAACCATCAACACAAGCGAAACCATTATATAACATTTATTCTAAGTTTTGCAATATATATTTCACATCTTAAGTTATTTATGTTATTCTTTGTAATTAAAGACAACACATTGCTATATGTTTTATATATGCGTGCTAGATTTATGACAGATCTGTCTTAGCAGGATCTCGACTCCGAAATGAGACATTCAGTTGCTCAGAGTGGGGAGATTCTTGATGAGATTGTCACAAGAGGTCGTGGCGAGGTCAAGCGTGTGAATAGTCTTAAAGTTGCTAGTTCAGCTGGAACACCAGTCGACGATTTAAAGGGGATACGTAGTCCTCGTGTGGTTGAAATGAGACAGGTGCAAACTCCTCGTCTTGGAGGGAGAGGGATGCACAGTCCAAGCACGACCGAAGCTAGGCCATCCAAGCTGGGGTAGAATGCTCGGGAATTGGAAATCGAAATATAGTAACTTAGGTTGATCCCTTCGTTACTGACATGTTCATATAACTATGTTGCTTATGTAACCTTGATTCTTATATGAACAGAAAAAGTAAATTTGCAATGTTTTCTGATTAATTCTGTCGTCTGCGACCACATTATTTTTATCATTAATGAAATCATGTGACTTTTCCTCTTCCTACTATTTCTATTTTCTTATGGTTTGAGTGCAATTGCACTAAAACTCTGAATTTCTTGTGAGGATTAATTAAGTTACTTGGATGTTTTGAGGACTGAAATACTTATTATTCCATCACTTCCTGCAGGTTGTAGGTCCAGTGTGAGGGAGTTGGCTTTACATCGCCGTATACTTATTTACAAAATCCACTTTAAAATGTACATACTTTGTTAAAGTATATACACACACACTATGTTAAAGTTCCTGCAAACTTAACAAAAGACCTGATATATGTTGAGGGTGTTAGCATATTGTCAAATAGCTCATGGGCTTACTCTTCATGTGTGCAAGTGTTATTTACGCAACTAATTTTCGTGCGTGTGTGTGTGTGTGTGTGTGTGTGTGTTGGATATCAGGAGGACCCTAACCCTATGGAGGTGGACAAAGGTTCTAAGGCTGATGTCCGGTTCAGGCAGAGTTCACGACCGTCTGTGGCTCTGGGAAAGAAGTCGACCGCGTCTGTCAGTAGTCGTCTAGGCAGTGCAATTGTTGCTAGCGGTGATCAATGTCACGTCCCGATTCCGTAGAATCGATAGTCGTCCCCCGGACGTGATGCCGTGCGAACCTAAGTTGCGATCGCACAAGGCGTAGTCATAAGGTCATCCGAAACACAACATCAAGTTAGAGTACGCAGAGAAATTGATTGATACATTTGAAATAGAAGTAGACTTTTCATTGATAATAAAACTTCATTTACATTGACTTCATTACATTCATTGCCGTGCGGGCTACAACATGACTCGACTTACAAAACGAACGCCGATGAGATAGTCGTTCCGTACATTACATCCCTTTTTACAAGCAAAACATAACACTTTCCACCTGCTATCGAGGGGAGTCGAGTCGTCATCTTCTTTTGGACTGAGTGCGGGGTCTTCTTCAAAAGGAATCCAGAAACACAAGCCTTCACACGCGAACGAGGCTTCAAAAGGGTTCACGTCGCCTTGAGCTCTTAGGTGGCACGCCCTTCGTGGTTCGGGGTACCTGCGTGGAGAGCGAGGATCAGTACATTACACTTTGTACTGGTGCGTGGCAAATTAAGTTCCAAGCTCTCATTTGGTTGAAGAATTTATATGACTTAGCTCATGAACGTTTCTAACCATCCTAATGAATTTCAAACGAGCAATGACAAGCATAATGTAAATTACGTTAGAACTTACCCACGGCAGACCGCGCCGCGCCTGTTTGCAAAAACAAAAGTCTTTTATTTCACAAACTTTGTAAGAAGATTACAATTGAATTCTGAAAAAGTACAACTATAGGAATCCGATCTGAAGACGATCGCTTTATCCCTTGGACGATGTGAACTTTGAAGACGATAGCCTCTGAAGAATGCAGCAGCACTTAGACAAGAACTTCTGATCTCTGATGATAATAATTGTCACTTCCCGTTCCCAGAATACGTATTTTTAATACATGTATTGCTTTAATATATTTATTTAATATTTATCATGTATTGTTCCGTAATTAAACTCCTTTAATTTTTGTTAATTAATTTCCTGTAATTTTATTTCTGTATTTTATTTCCTGCTTTTATACTCTGTTTTAGCTATGCTTTGGGTTCGGCTTGGATTGGATTAAGTACGTTGGTTCATCATGAACCGAAACAAACCCCCACCTACCACCACCCCTTCATTTAAAGCCATCCCCTTTCTCTCTCTTCATTACTTCACCATTACTCTTCTTACATTTCTTCTTCCTCATAAACCCTTCAGCCGCCAAGGCAAGTGCCAAACTTGCTTCTTGATGGATCTCCATTTTTATTGTTCCATCATCTTCCTTACTTGATCTTAAGCCTCTTTAGTACTTAGTATTTTCAATTTCCATGGTTTATTTCATGTAGATCTAAGTTTAATACATTTTCGGATTTTTTAGGTTTTAATCTAGTAAACTTTGTTATCTTCAAGTTTTGATGGTTCCATGTTGTAGAGAATTTCGTTTTACCCAATTTTGACCTATGGAAGTCCGGATTTGGGCTTGGAATGAAGGATTTATGGAGCTTAGAAGCAATGACTTCCCATGGTTCTTTCTCTCGGAAAAGAGGAGAAGAAGAACAGTGCTTGACCGCATGAGTTTTCATGCGGCAAGTCTCCCTTGGCCGCATGGGCTTAGTCAGCCGCATGGGCTTGGTCAGCCGCATGGACTTAGTCAGCCGTATGGGCTTGGTAGTCAGCCGCATGGGCTTGGTCAGCCGCATGGGCTTAGTCAAGCCGCATGGGCTTAGTTAGCCGCATGGGCTTAGTCAGCCGCATAAAGCTTGATCGGCCGCTTGCCGCATAAAGATCAGCCCGAGCCGCATAGAGTTATCTGACCGCATGAGACTTATCTGCCGCATATAGACTTGCACCCATTCTCAGCCGCATGGCGCTGACCATTCTCAGCCGCATGGCGCCGCGTGACTTCTTAGCCGCATATAGGCTTGCACCTATTCAGCCGCATAGAATTTTCCTTGGCCGCATGTGTAATGCCTGTGGTCCGTATTACGTATTTCTGGAATACGTGTACGTATTTTATTCTGTATTACATGATTCCTTGTTAGCTTGTATCTTGGCTTGGTTATTTCTTGGCTTGGTTTGGCTTGGCTCGGTTTTCTTTGGTTCAATATGAACCAATGTGAACCCCCTACCTACCACCACCATTGTATTTATTAGCCCATTCTTTTCTCTCTCTTCATTAATCTCATCTTCTTCTTCCTCATTTACTCCCTACCTACCAGAGAGAGAAGAGAGAGGTCTAGGCAAGTGCAACTTGCTTCATGGAGGAACTCTGATTTTATTGCTCCATTCTCTTCTTTACTACATTCTAAAGCACTTTAATATTTGACATTTCTCATTTCCATGGCTGGATTCTTGTAGATCTAAGTTTGCATTATTTTCGGATTTCTGGGGTTTTGATCTACTAAATCTTGTTATTTTCGAGTTTTGATGGTTCCATGTTGTAGAGAATCTCGTTCTACCCCATTTTGACCTATGGAAGTTCGGATTTGGGCTCCAGATGAAGATTTTATGGAGCTTGGAAGCTTGGGTTCATGGTGTTCTTCTTCTCTGAAATTTGGGAAAGAAGAACAGTGCTTGACTTGACCGCATGACAATTCATGCGGCAAGTGATTTAGCCGCATGACACTTTCAGCCGCAGGGACTGAGTCTCATTCTAACCGCATGAGTCCTCAGTTCCTTCTTGCCGCATGGAGTCCCACTTGTCTTCAGCCGCATATGCGCCTATCTCCTTGAGCCGCATGAACTCTAGTACTTGCGGACCGCATAGGCTTGGTTCCCCGCTAGCCGCATGAGCCCCTACCCCGAGAGCCGCATGAGTCCAATTCCTCCTGGCCGCATGGAGCCTTCCTTCCTGCTTGCCGCATGGAAGCTAGTCCTACTCCCAGCCGCATAGGTTCCTGCCCCTTCAGCCGTATATGTACCTTTCACTTCCAGCCGCATGCGCCCTTGCACTTCCAGCCGCATGCGCCCTTGCGCTTCCAGCTGCATGCGCCCCCCTTGTCTTGGCCGCATGTGATTCAGTGACCCTGGCCGCATGCGCCCTCCTAATTGGGCCGCATGATTCTACCCTTTCCTGACCGCATATGACTTTCCTAACCGCATATGACTTAGCCGCATGACTCTTCTATAGTCCTGAATATTGATAATTTATTAGATATTTTACGTCCATTTTATATCCTTACGCCTTTTTTTCATGAACTTGATAATCATGGATTTGTTTAATATGTATGGAATGATACCTGGCATGACCTGATAGTGACCCGTAGTGGTGCACTCTTGACAAGTAAACCTGACATGACATGATAGTGGCCCGCCGTGGCGCACTCCTGACAAGTACACTTGACATGATAACCTGACATGATATATCTTGAGAAGCTGTTGCGACGGTTACCTGACATGACATGACCTGTATAAATTACATGGACACCGTGGGCGATTGTGCTTGTACAAATAATCCAGTCCTGTCTTGCATCATGTCTAGGAGGGGACTCCTGAGTACCACGGTCAGGAGTACCTACTAAAATGGACTAAGGCTAATAACTAGCTTAATATATTAGTCATGAAGAGATTTCCCAGCTACAGGCAATCCCGTTACCTGGGCGCGCCTGGGATCTGTAGCCTGCCGTCGAGTAGGGCACATTTCCAGCACACTGTCATGTGTTGCACCCTTCAAGCTACCTAAGGGTACACGCGTTTCCTGGACGGTGTACCCACCTGAATTCAACCACTAATTTCGACCTGGGTAACCTGGATGGTCTGCAGGGCTTGTGGCTGTGGAATAATCTCACTGCATCTTGTTAGTAATTAGGCTTGTGACAACCCTAGTTAGTTAAAGTATCAAGCCGTAGTTCTTGCTTGGCCGTGAAATGATTGGATGGAGTCTAACCAGTCTAGTCTTGTCCTGATCCTGTTCCAGATTATTGAATGACCAGAATGCTTGTAGTTATTTTACCGATAAATGGTGAGAATTCCAAGTTCTGTTCAGACGAAGGGTTACAACCCCGGTCCTTGTTTGGTTTACGGGTTGTAACCTGGTTATCTGAATAGTTCCATGGTTATCTCGTCGTATACCATCCTGATGTGTTTTCTTTATTTTCCAGTTCTTACTTTTATTTATATCTTGTGCTGATTGCTGGATTTTAGTTCCTAAGTGAAGCTTCCT
This sequence comes from Iris pallida, assembly GCA_029216955.1. Lineage (NCBI taxonomy): Eukaryota > Viridiplantae > Streptophyta > Magnoliopsida > Asparagales > Iridaceae > Iris > Iris pallida. Next base: position 44,670 of record JANAVB010002685.1, read on the forward strand.
TTGTGGCACTTGCTCTTTCTGGAATCTGACCCAGCTGGTTTTGTATGGCCAGATTTCGGAGCAGCTCCAGAGGATCTACCGGCCTTCCAGCCAGATGGTGACCACTAGACGGAACCCTGGCAACGAGTGGATTTATTTTTGATCACTCACTTTATTGTAAAAAAATATATTCTTTTAAGGCGTTTAGCCGACGAGCACCTGTTTAGCTCGATTGTACCTTACTTACTGTCTGCCTACGGGCTGTAACATGATTGACAGATCCTAGGGTTGATCATGTATGACTAAACTCTTGCTAGTCCTCACATTTTGTAACGACTAGCTTCATGATCAGCTAAATATGTAATGTTTGGGACGCCTTATTATTGTATATTTAATGATCATACATCTTGTAACATCTATTTACTTGCTTGTGATTGAGACAATAGGCTTGTTCATGACCATAGGAGACTGTTGGCTTGTAGTAAACCCTCATGTATCTAGACAGCCGTGACCGTATAGCGAGATGAAATCCATTTCAATATACGTAGCTGGCTATGTCTGCCCCCGCTCTCCAATATTCTGGTTCTGGGGCGTGACAGCATGGGCGTATGTTGTCCGTAGCCGCATGAGACCCCTTTTGTTTCTAGCCACATAGGGCTTTGCTAATTCGGCCGCATGAGACTATTCTGTTCCGGCCGCATGGAATCACCCTTGCCCAGCCGCATGTAACCCATTTTATTCCCGGCCGCATGAATCAATAATTTCTCAGCCGCATGAATGCTGGCCATAATGCCTTTTTGGCTGATTTTTTGTTTCAAATTGACATTGATTGACATTAATTGACATATATTACCATTGATTGATTGACTTGACATTTATTAACCTTAATTATTGCCTTGACGTCAATAAACGAGGATTGTCATCTTAATTTAATAATTGATCGTGCGTTCCTAGTTGGAACTAAGAGACTAGCTAGTCATCTTATTGAAATGAATGAATGAGACACGTTCATATTAACTATGAACTATTGCAATCGACTGGCTAATCCCGAATATTGGCATACAGGCACATGCAGGCTTCAATTTATTTATTTACTTATTTATTTATTTATTTATTTTCTACAACAGCATTATGTGTACTTTATGGTCAAGGGATGATTATTCTATGGTTAGTTTTGATTGTTGCATTACGCTATGTAAGACCTACAACCTAACCGCACGGGTAACGTTGTAGAGTTGTGCATATCGTACCCCGTACGAAAGTACTCATTTGAATGACCATGACCCACGGCATGGGATTTCGCTTAACATAGAGGCTATTAAGATAAATAAAATAATGATTGCATGGAGAGAATGGATTTTCGAGTTCTTACATGGTAGCCCTCTTGGGACTATTAAGTGCCCGACAGGCCGGCTGGTTCCCACATGTACTGCAAATCTGCCACACGGGTAGGGAGCGGTATCTGCTTATATTATTTAATTGTACATGGAATACTAACGACGAGCGTCCCGTTGGGACTCGTCTAAATACATGATTGGCGCAATTGATTGACTGGATAGACTAGCCTTGTTTGCACATAGTATGAACTGAGGAATCCTTTATTGCATAATTCCAGGATAACTTGGAACTCATCGTAGCAAGCCGTCGTAGTTACATGGCCGTTTAAGTGGATTTGTTTGTGTACTGTACCTACTTTGTTACCTAACTGAGATGATCAGAATGTCAGGACATGACGAGACAACTTCTGTCCTTATTTGGTTAGAAAGTTGGTTCGAAATATCGTGATGTGATGAGAATCCCAGTAGTCAGCAGAGATCTATTTATCATATTTTCTTATCACTGGCTTCATTCCTCATATCGTGCTCCCTTGCGGTACTTGCTATTAGAGGTCTAACCTCTCTGGTTTTGCATGGCCAGATTTAGAGCCGGTCCCCGAGGATCCAGCTTACTTCTACCTCCAAGATGGTCAATACTAGAGGGATGATCGCAGGAGGACTCGAGTGGGTTCCTTACTTTCCCGCTCGTTTTTGTTATTTACTTTATACTTGCCGTTTGGCACCGACATGTTAGTCGAATTGTCTTGTACCTACTTTTGCATATTTGTAACTAAGTCAGGCTGTAGCTGATACCAATTGTGTATACTTGCTACATCATCTGACTGTGTTTTGTAAAGCCAGATATCAAGAACATTTTGATTGAACGTTTGGGACGCCTTACTGCTTTATCTCACATGTTCTCTATTTCTGTTTCTTGTTTGAATGATTGAGACAATAGATGTGAAGTGACCATAGCGAGACTTTTATATAGTATGCACCCCTCGTCTTAGTAGACAGCATTGATCGTATTATACGGTATTCATCTACCCGTAATACGTAGCTGGCTGAGTCATTCCTCCGCTCTCCAGTATTCTGGTTCTGGGGCGTGACAAGATTTTAGTGGTGGCCCATGCAGGTCTGATTTCAGACTTGTGGGATGTTTTAATAGTATGTCTCAATCACACATGTTCCCCCTTGATCTCGTGATTCGTCAATTCTCAACTCCAGCTTGACATTTCAGTATTCCTTGACTTCATTGATCCTTCGAGTTCGATCGTTTGATTGTTCTCTTGTCCCTTTTTTTAGGGGCACTTCGTTCGCACCTATCAGAGCTGGACAGCAACAACATGGACAGCATGGACAACATGACCGGGTTGATCAGCAACAAGGGCCAGTACTACCTCAAGAGACTATCCAGAAAGAAGTAATAGTGGAAGCAGCAGCTGGATCGCGGTATCCGGAGGCTCCACCACCACCAACAGTTCTACCTACCCCAGTGGAAGCGGACACACCGGCCCTTCTGGAGATCATGAGAGGGATGATGGCTACTCAGCAACATCAGATGTTAGCCCAGCAGCACATGCACGCTCAGTTGCAAGAGCCGAATGTACTACTCAACCAAGGGTTACAGACGACATTGGAAAGAGGGGCAAGGCCAGATTCAGGAGCATCAACCAGATTTTGCAAGTTCAACCCCCGCCGTTTTGAGGGCACGAAGAAGCGTGGAACAGACACTATGCGGCTAGGATTGGAAGCCGTGCAGGCTGTCTGCACGCGGCTGTCTTTAGCTGAAGGATGAGTTGTTCTTGTGCGACTAGGAGTCACGACCGTGTAGGCTGGCCGCATGCGGTTGGCAATTATGGCCGCATGGGTTTTCTGCAAGCGATTGACTTCAGTAACCGCATAAGCTTCGTCCATGCGGTTGGCAACTGTAGCCGCATAAGCTATGCGGCTGACAGATGTGGCCGCGTGAGTTTTCTTCCTGCGGTTGGCGGTTGTAACCGCATAGGCTTTCTCCATGCGGCTAGAACCCTTATGCGGCTCGGATCGCATAGAGTTCCTCTTTGCCCCTACAAGTCCAGCATCATAATGTTTTCTTCTGCCGGACTTGGGGACATCAGAGTCGTCTATGATATGAAGTGGGGCCACATGAGAGTCTTCTCCGCCGTTTTGAGCGACAGAGGGTATCTCTGCAAGAGCTTCAGTAGGAACGAATGATCGGGGTCTCCACTCCTTGCGGGCCTTCTTTGTGCGGGCTCGCTTCTGGATCGGGCCAGCGCTCTTGTCGGAGAGCATTTCTTCGAACGTCTGTTGGTCGAACCGGGCGACCATCTTCTGTTGCATGGAGCCAAGCTTGGCTACATCCGGTTGCGTCACCAACTCCTCAGCTGTGGAGAAATTTGTCCCTAGCAGAGTCGCCATCGTGTTTGCCATGAAATATAAAAGAGCAGAACAATTTTATGGGAGGACTGGACTTTTACTTCACGTTACAAACTCGCATGTACAAAGAAAGCCTAGGGACGAAAACCTAGGTACAGCAATCTAAGTACAATTGTTTATTTTTGATTCTGGGGGGTGACGATAGAGGCTCGAGAAAGCGACGGCAGCTCTGCCTTACTCCTTGGACGATTAGACGTAGCCTTGGTTCCTGTGACGAGATGGTTGGCGTTGACGAAGAAATGCTCTTCTTGCTCTCATCGTATTGCTCTTCTAGCTTCTCTCTCTCTGGATTGATCTCTGTGTATTTTTTTCTCTGATTATTGGGGGAGCGTCTCTCTGTATGTGCGTATATCTTTTGCAAGGGAATGGCACCCTGCTATTTATAATAGTGGGGAGCCTCATTAGGGTTTGCAATGATTGCCCATTCTCAAAGTGGCGGCGGCCTGGTAAATGATCAATCTGGACCATTAATCTTGAGCGTGAAGGATCTGGGCCATTAATGAGGATTATGCCAAATCATGTCAGTCATTAATGTTGATTGCAATAAATCTCCATCATGATGATTTGCTGATATCCGTAAATCTAAATGAATCAATTTAATTCATTCTCTTGCCACGTGTCCCAAATCATTGGGATCTGACCCAAAATTTGATTATCTTTAGGACACGTGTCCTGTCATCATTGTTGAGCCGCATGAGGAGCGTTCCTATTTGGGCCGCATGAAGGTCGTCATGACCGAGCCGTATGAAAGATTTCATGACCGAGCCGCATGAATAGTCTCTATACTCGAACCGCATGAAGGTTGTCATGACCGAGCCGCATGAATATGTTCATGACCGAGCCGCATGGGGGTCTTCATGGCCGAGCTGTATGAGAGTCTTCAAGGTCGAGCCGCATGGATTTCTTTTATGGCCGAGCCGCATGGGGGACCTTCATGATTGAACCGCATAGGTTTCTCTGCACTGGCCGCATGAACTCGTCTAGTCTGGCCGCATAAACTTGCCTCAAAGCTGTGAAGATTTTCTCCAGTTCCCTAGGAAGATAGTGCTTTTGTGTCAGCCATTATGACTACTTTACATCAGGGCTGTCAGCTGTCGGCTGTCAGCCGTCAGAGCATTAATTGTGTTTGAATGACGCTGTGTACAGCTGTTCTGAAAAGACACGTGGCTTCCCTCTGCGGGCCGCATGGAGTCCACTCGAGCTGCCTATGTGTTTGAGCCGTATGGGACTCCTGAGCCGTATGCGGATCCTTGGCCGTATGGATCATTTTTCTCTTCTTTTTCATGCTTCTACAAGCAACATCAGCATAGACCACCCCAGCATCATCAAGGCAGGGGCCAGCAGCAGCACCAGGCTAGGCCGCAGCATGGGAACCAACAAGGAGGTCGAGGGCAGGCATTCACTCTGTTCTTGGAGGAGGTATTAGCATCGAAAGATGTTGTGGCAGGTAACATTCTCGTCGCCTCATATCCCGCAGTAGCATTGTTTGATTCGGGAGCATCACATTCATTTATATCTGCACAATTTGCGACACGGCTAGGAATGGAGTTCGAGGCATTGCCAGGGAGGTTGAATATACTCACTGGCAATGGGTTCGTAGGAGTTAGTAGAGTTATTCTAGCGTGTAGCGTTGTAGTTTGCGGGCATTCCTTACCCGCCCAGTTGATAGAATTTCCTGTTGGAAATTTTGACGTTATCTTAGGCACGGACTGGCTGAAAGACAGTCATGCGACAATAGATTGTCGTAGAGGGAGTGTATCTTTTGATATTCCAGGCATGAAGAGATTCACCTTAGTCAGATCAGAGGAAACTCAACAAGAGCAGGGAGTAGTAACGGCAATGGAAGAAGTTCTAGTTCCGAAGGTAGTTGAAGAATTTCTAGACGTATTTTCCGAAGAACTTCCAGGGCTACCGCCAGTAAGAGATATTGAGTTCAGTATAGAATTGGCACCTGGAACTAAACCGATATCAGATCGAGTTTGCAGAATGGCGGATTCAGAGCAGGCCAAGGTATATCACCACATAGAGGAACTGAAGGAGAAGAAGTTTATCCAAGCTAGTATATCGCCATGGGCAGCACTAGTGGTACTTGTGGGGAAAAAGGATGGATCATCCAGATTGTGTATTGACTACAGGAAGCTTAACGCGGCAACAGTAAAGAACAAGTACCCACTACCCAGGATCGACGACTTGTTTGATCAGTTGAGCAAAGCTAGAGTTTTCTCCAAGATAGATCTTCGTTCAGGGTATCATCAAGTGAGGGTTCGGAAGGAAGATATTCCCAAGACAACATTAAGGTCGAAGTATGGGCATTATGAATTTTTAGTAATGCCGTTTGGTTTGACCAATGCTCCAGCAATATTTATGGATTTGATGAACCACATCTTTATGCCATACTTAGATCAGTTTGTCGTTGTGTTCCTCGACGACATTCTCGTATACTCTGTCAGTGAAGAGGAGCATGAAGACCACCTCAGGAAAGTGTTACAGGTTCTGAGAGAGAACCAGTTGTATGCCAAGCTCAGCAAGTGTGAGTTCTGGATGGACCAAATTTCATTTTTTGGGTCACATCATATCAGGAGCTGGAGTAGCAGTAGATCCCAAGAAGATAGAAGCAGTAGAGAGTTGGCCAGTACCCAAGACCGTAGCTGATGTGCGGAGTTTCTTGGAATTGGCAGGGTATTACAGAAGGTTCGTGTCAGACTTTGCAAGACTTTCAGCACCCATGACCCGCTTGACACGGAAGGATGTGCCATTCGTTTGGTCGGCAGAATGTCAGTCATCATTTGAGTATCTGAAACAGAAGTTGATATCAGCGTCTATTCTTACATTGCCAGTTGGACCCGGAGGTTTTACAGTATATTGTGATGCGTCAGGGAAAGGACTTGGATGTGTCCTCATGCAACATGGGAAGGTGATAGCATACGCATCTAGGCAACTTTGAGACCACGAGAAGAATTACCCAACTCATGATTTGGAGTTGGCAGCAGTAGTGTTTGCTTTGAAGCTATGGAGACATTACTTATACGGTGATTGAGTGGACATGTACACAGACCATAAGAGTCTGAAGTACATCTTTACTCAGAAGGAGCTGAACATGAGGCAGAAAAGATGGTTAGAGCTGATCAAGGATTATGACGTGGAGCTTCAGTATCATCCAGGCAAGGCTAATGTGGTAGCAGACGCTCTCAGCAGAAGAGGCGGCGCATTTATGTTGACAACACAGAAGCACATCTTAGAAGACCTTCAGAAGATGGGCATCGAAGTTATACTTCCTAGTGATGTAGGAGTTCTAACAAGTCTATAAGTTCAATCTGACTTGGTAGACAGGATCAAGGCAGCTCAGGCACAGGACCCAAGGATTCAGAAGCTTAGGACAGGATGTGAGTCAGGACTCAGGAAGGAGATGAGAATTCATGAAGATGGTACACTTAGGTTCGGGTCACGTCTATGTGTTTCCAGTGGAGATATCAGACAAGAGGTTATGACAGAAGCTCACAGTTCTCAGTATTCTATACACCCTGGAGGGACCAAGATGTACCAAGATATCAAGCAACACTTCTGGTGGAACGGGATGAAGTGGGAGATAGCTAGATTTGTTTTCGGTTGCTTGGTATGTCAGCAAGTGAAGGCAGAACAGCAGAGGCCAGCTGGGTTATTGCAACCGCTTCCTATTCCGGAGTGGAAGTAGGAACACATCACAATGGACTTTGTGACCGGTTTACCGAGATCACCAAGTGGTAAAGATGCTATTTGGGTGATAGTGGACCGGCTTACAAAGGTAGCACACTTTCTTCCTTTCAGAGTAGGGCAATCTACAAAAAAGTTGGCAGAGTTGTATATGCAACAGATAGTCAGGCAGCATGGAGTCCCTGTCAGTATTGTGTCAGACAGAGATACCCGTTTTATATCACATTTCTGGAAGAGCTTACATCATAGTCTGGATACCAAGTTAAGATTTAGCACGGCTTACCATCCACAGACGGACGGGCAATCAGAAAGGACAATTCAGACTTTGGAAGATATGTTGCGAGCCTGTACCCTAGATTTTGGAGTATCTTGGGAGAGCCACCTGTACTTAGTTGAGTTTTCATATAACAACAGTTATCAAGCCAGTATCCAGATGGCGCAAGATCGGCATCGTCATTGGGCGGACCAGCATCGTAGGCCGCTAGAGTTTTCTGTTGGGGACCACGTGTTCCTACAGATCTCACCTACCCGTGGGGTCATTAGATTTGGCGTTCGCGGGAAGTTGAGTCCGTGATACGTAGGACCATTCGTTATCCTTGATAGGGTAGGTGATGTTGCTTATCGTTTGTCCCTTCTACCTTCGTTACAAGAGGTGCATGACATGTTTCATGTATCTCAGTTGCGAAGGTATGTATCGGACCCAAGCCATATCCTTGATCATTCTGAGCTGGTTGTTGGTACCAACCTGTCTTATGAGGAATAACCTGTGTCTATTTTGGACCGAAGAGAGAAGATACTCAAGAACCGAACAATTAGCCTTGTCCGGGTTGCTTGGGGTCATCACTCATTAGGAGAGTCAACGTGGGAACGTGAGGATGATATCCGATCACGGTACCCATATCCGTTTGACTCACAAGGTATATTTCTTCCCGTGTACCTTGATTGTCTTAACCCCTCATGCTTGTCACCTTATGCGTAGAACTACTTGATATCGTAGGTTGTTAATATAGATGTGTTATCTGCTAGTTAACATTGAAGAATGATTGCTTGCTCAAGTTTCTTGTACCTAGATTAGCTCAGTTTTGATATTCCTATCCTGCTTGGATTTGAAATTCCGAGGACGGAATTTTTCTAAGGAGAGTAGAGATGTCACTTCCCCTTCCCACAATACGTATTTTTAATACATGTACTGCTTTAATATATTTATTTAATATTTATCATGTATTGTTCTGTAATTAAACTTCTTTAATTTTGTTAATTAATTTCCTGTAATTTTATTTCTGCATTTTATTTCTTGCTTTTATACACTGCTTTAGCTATGCTTTGGGTTCGGCTTGGATTGGATTAAGTACGTTGGTTCATCATGAACGGAAATAACCCCCACCTACCACCACCCTTCATTTAAAGCCATCCCCTTTCTCTCTCTTTATTACTTCACCATTATCCTTCTTACATTTCTTCTTCCTCATAAACCCTTCAGCCGCCAAGGCAAGTGCCAAACTTGCTTCTTGATGGATCTCCATTTTTATTGTTCTATCATCTTCCTTACTTGATCTTAAGCCTCTTTAGTACTTAGCATTTTCAATTTCCATAGTTTATTTCATGTAGATCTAAGTTTAATGCATTTTTGGATTTCTTAGGTTTTGATCTAGTAAACTTTGTTATCTTCAAGTTTTGATAGTTCCATGTTGTAGAGAATTTTGTTTTACCCAATTTTGACCTATGGAAGTCCGGATTTGGGCTTGGAATGAAGGATTTATGGAGCTTAAAAGCAATAACTTCCCATGGTTCTTTCTCTCGGAAAAGAGGAGAAGAAGAACAGTGCTTGACCGCATGAGTTTCATGCGGCAAGTCTCTCTTGGCCGCATGGGCTTAGTCAGCCGCATGGGCTCAGTCAGCCGCATGGGCTTGGTCAGCCGCATGGGCTTAGTCAAGCCGCATGGGCTTAGTTAGCCGCATGGGCTTAGTTAGCCGCATAAAGCTTGATCGGCCGCTTGCTGTATAAAGATTAGTCCGAGCCGCATAGAGTTATCTGACCGCATGAGACTTATCTGCCGTATATAGACTTGCACCCATTCTCAGCCGCATGGCGCTGATCATTCTCAGCCGCATGGCGCCGCGTGACTTCTTAGCTGCATATAGGATTGCACCTATTCAGCCGCATAGAATTTCCCCTGACCGCATGGGCGTATGTTGTCCGTAGCTGCATGAGACCCCTTTTGTTTCGAGCCACATAGGGCTTTGCTAATTCCGCCGCATGAGACTATTCTGTTCCGGCCGCATGGAATCACCCTTGCCCAGCCGCATGTAACCCATTTCATTCCCGGCCGCATGAATCAATAATTTTCCAGCCACATGAATGCTGGCCATAATGCCTTTTTGGCTGATTTTTTATTTCAAATTGACATTGATTGACATTAATTGACATATATTACCATTGATTGATTGACTTGGCATTTATTAACCTTAATTATTGCCTTGACGTCAATAAACGAGGATTGTCATCTTAATTTAATAATTGATTATGCGTTCCTAGTTGGAACTAAGAGACTGGCTAGTCGTCTTATTGAAATGAATGATTGAGACACGTTCATATTAACTATGAATTATTGCAATCGACTGGCTAATCCCGAATATTGGCATACAGGCACATGCAGGCTTCAATTTATTTATTTATTTTCTACAACAGCAGCATGTGTACTTTATGGTCAAGGCATGATTATTCCGTGGTTAGTTTTGAATGTTGTATTACGCTATGTAAGACCTACAACCTAACCGCACGGGTAACGTTGTAGAGTTGTGCATATCGTACCCCGTACGAAAGTACTCATTTGAATGACCATGACCCACGGCATGGGATTTCGCCTAACATAGAGGCTATTAAGATAAATAGAATAATGATTGCATGGAGAGAATGGATTCCCGAGTTCTTACATGGCAGCCCTCTTGGGACTATTAAGTGTCCGACAGGCCGGCTGGTTCCCACAGGTACTGCAAATCTGCCACACGGGCAGGGAGCGGTATCTGCTTATATTATTTAATTGTACATGAAATACTAACGACGAGCGTCCCGTTGGGACTCGTCTAAATACATGATTGGCGCAATTGATTGACTGGATAGACTAGCCTTGTTTGCATATAGTATGAATTGAGGAATCCTTTATTGCATAATTTCAGGATAACTTGGAACTCACCGTAGCAAGCCGTAGTAGTTGCATGGCCGTTTAAGTGGATTTATTTGTGTACTATACCTACTCTGTTACCTAACTGAGATGATCAGAATGTCAGGACATGACGGGCCAACTTCTGTCCTTGTTTGGTTGGAAAGTTGGTTCGAAGTGTTGTGATGTAATAAGAATCCCAGTAGTCAACATAGATCTATTTATCATATTTTCTTATCACTGGCTTCATTCCTCATATCGTGCTCCCTTGCGGTACTTGCTATTAGAGGTCTAACCTCTCTGGTTTTGCTTGGCCAGATTTAGAGCCGGTCCCCGAGGATCCAGCTTACTTCTACCTCCAAGATGGTCAATACTAGAGGGATGATCGCAGGAAGACTCGAGTGGGTTCCTTACTTCCCCGCTCATTTTTGTTATTTACTTTATAATTGCCGTTTGGCACCGACATGTTAGTCGGATTGTCTTGTACCTACTTTTGCATAATTGTAACTAAGTCAGGCTGCAGCTGATAACAATTGTGTATACTTACTACATCATCTGGCTGTGTTTTGAATAACATTTTGACTGAGTGTTTGGGACGCCTTACTGCTTTATCTCACATGTTCTCTATTTCTGTTTCTTGTTTGAATGATTGAGACAATAGATGTGAAGTGACCATAGCGAGATTTTTATATAGTATGCACCCCTCGTCTTAGTAGACAACATTGATCGTATTATACGGTATTCATCTACCCGTAATACGTAGCTGGCTGAGTCATTCCCCCGCTCTCCAGTATTCTGGTTCTGGGGCGTGACAATAATGATCTGATCCCCTTAATGAAGGACTTGAAACTCTATTTATAGAGTTCTAAAAATAACTAATTTGTAGTTATTCTGGATTGCGTATGATGAACTGTGCTTGCAACAGATTGCACAAACAGCGAACTGCGCTGGCAGTTACTCGATCGTGGGCTAACTGTATTAGACGCGTGGCATTATTTGATTGAAATACGCATGGTCGTGTACAGGCGGTTGCCACGTGGCGAGCAATTGATGGCATGTAAACTACGTAATAAATGTCAGTTATCTTGATGGATTGCGCCACTTGAAAAGCGCTAGCATCAGACTGCGCTGAGACTCGGGCTTGGTCAAACTACGCAGAAGTTGAGCTGTCATACTGCGCTGGCTGTACAGCTGTCCTCGAGCGCTGTGCTGTACAAGAAACGAAAGGACTCCTCGTTTATCGGACTGTCAGCTGTCAGAAGATCGAATTTTTGTCAGGTAATGATGGCATTGCCACGTCAGCATAGCGCGCTTGAGTGGTAGCGCAGTTCAGCTTGCGCGTTTGGATAGTAGCGCAATCTGCCTCCTGTGCAGTCCATTTGAAGAGTGTGCAGTTTAATTTTCTCTGCTTATTTGATAAATGCAACTTGATTTTTAGGACCTACAAGACCCCCTTCAAAGTTTTCGAAATTTGAAAATATTCAAAGTTTTGAAATACTTTGAATTTCGAATTTAAAATCAAGTTGCGCAAGTTGCACTTTGACTGCGCGTTTGGAGAAATTAGCTCCGACTTTTGTGGCACAATCGGAGGTGGCCGTTACACTTGAAAAAAAACTATAAATAGTTTCTTTTTTTCTTTCTTTCATCCTTTACTTGTTTTTCGACTGTTCAAGAGACAAAAGCTTCCGTTCCAACTCCGACTACTGCTTCTTCTTCCCACCGACGATAGCGATGGCTCCCAAGCGTACAGCCACTAAGAAGGGCAAGGCCCCCGCCGAGCCTTCGACTCAGGTTGCGCCCCGAATTTCTCGTCATGAAACAGGTCATCCAGCATTGTAAGGTGAATGACGAACCATCGAAACCCTTTTTAGGGGTCTTGATATTTTCATACCTTCATACCACTCTCTTTTTAGAGATTGATGGTATTTGCGCCACCCTGTTTAGGGTTTCGGTTGCATTCACAATAGTTTTCATTTTTATGAAAACTATACTCTTGCGCAATCGGATGGAAAGCGCTGACAAAATGTTCAGCGCAATCCATTGTTTTACGCAAGTCAGTTGTGCCAGCGCAAACTGATGTCTTACGCAAGTATGTTAGCGCAAACTAATAACTTGCGCAAGCTGACTGTGCTGGCACAATCTGACAACTTGCGCAAGCTGACTGTGTTGGCACAATCTGACAACTTGCGCAAATTGATGATCTTTTGTAGAATTTTGCTTTTGTATGTACTGATCCTTGTTTTTTTATTTGATGCAGTTAACCTCAGGGAAGACCCCAACTATGAGGTCTTTGTAGGATCCTTGGCTGAACCTGAATATAAAGAAGAACTATCTCATGTGAAATTCCCTCGGTACGCCTTACCGTCATCTCGGCAAGCCGTCTTGACTGCACAGGACAATGAGACTTTGCTGTGTTTGATGAATGGGCAGCCTCTTCAGACTGCTGACACAGTTACTCATAAGAAGCCATTGTTCTTGTTTGGTGAGGCCTTTGACAAGAAATCTCAGCCAAGACCTCGAATGGAACAGAGACTTATCCAGAGGGGCAAAAAGACAATCCTTCTGCCGGAGATCTTTAGATGCCTTCCTCTATCTCGATATGCTTTTACAAGCTATCCGAGAAGAATGGAATGGGATATAACTCCACTTCAGCAAGCCCGAACAGGGAACATCTGTGTCAAGAAGGGGTCTGACAACAAGGATATATTCTATAGTTCTTCTGAGCGCCATAGCTCCTTGCTTAGAGGACTAAAGCCTGGCTGTATCCCGCCAGAAGATTCTTCCTTGCAGCTACCAGTAAGAACGTCGATATTCACAAATAAGTTTACGAAGGTAGAAGGAAGGTATCCGGATCAGGAGTTGCGGCTGACAGGCCTCGTGAATCCGGATAATAAGAGATGGATCTGTATAGCCAATTGGATATTGGTCCAATTTGAAGAGTGGCTTAAGGAGATTGATCTATACCAAGCAGTGTATGCCACGGTTTATGGCTTTCCCCCCAATCCTCATCTATTCCTCGCGTTGGCCGAGAGATACAACTATAGAACCGGGACTTTTATGACGCCCCGCGGAGAGATCGGGTTAGCTTTGCACGAGATGAAGTACATCTCCAGCCTGCCAATGGGGGATATCCCCTATGAAGAGTTTGTCCCGACAAACGATGAATTGGACAGACTCCGCCAAGAGAACGCTAACATGATGGCTGTATTTGAAGAGCTACTATGTCACTACAAGATATGTTCTCTCTACTACAAGAGTGGCACAGCTGGCACCTGCTACTCCACCAAATGGTTGCCATATCTCTTCCTCAACCACATCATTGAGAAGAAGACCAAGGAGCATGAAAACTGCAATCCTAACTTTTTTCGACCACTCAGCAATAGTGAAGTGATAGGGCTGATGGAGACACATGGAGATATGGATATCAAGATCGAGGATGATCTTTAATATCCCCCTCTTAAGAAAGACGACATCATTGAGAGTTACATGAGGATGGGCTATAGGTCCATGTCGAAGGAGGCCCAGTTGGCGGGTTTCCTCACTTACTGGCTTCGACGATACGTCGTCCCTGGGGCCAGTACAGTCGACCGCTTCTACCGCGGTGTACTTTTTGCTGCTGTCCGTCTGGTCTTCGGCTACCGGATGGATCTGCTGTCAGCAATGACATGCAGGGTGAATGCCGGCCTTCGCCTCTTCGTCGATTCAATGATTAAAGGGAAAGGCGAGAAATGACACTTCCTCCGGCTGGAAATGTCATACACATACTTGTTCGGATGGCTGCTTCTACACCATCCTTCATTAATGAATCCGAATATGGGGCAATGGGTGGCAACTTTTTGAGAAGATTTCTGGATGTAAGTGGATTTATACCACTTTGAGAGATTGTCGACACGCACTGAATCTTGGTAGAGGATGGAGCTTCTACTGCGTTACCCCTCTGGTCGGTTATGAGCATATGTCTACAAACCTTGTAGACTCCGGGAGGATGCAGCCTTTGGGCCACACAGCTTTCGATTGGCTGAGGACAATCCGATCGTCACACCTGGTATACCGGTTCAAGGATGAATGCTATCTCGAGCCTTATCTTTCCAGCCGTTTTGTGCGCCAATTCGGTTATGACCAGTTCCATGTAGGTAATGCTATCACATGCCTACAAGGAAGAGGGTTTTTAATTGATGGAGCCCGGGCTTGGGCATATTACAATGCTCGGGACACCAGGACGACGTTCTCGATGCCGTCCAGAAATGATCGAGGTCCTCGTATGCTGTATACGTACTCGATCTTCTATACATCAGCAAATACTTTTATTGAAAACTTCAATCTGTCAGACAACTTCGCAACTGCGACTCGATTTAAGAAAGGAGCACCTGTTCTGGTGCTTCCTGGTAATGATAAGGAGCATGAGCCGGCCGATGCACCATTAGAAGCTTCGAGGGAAGCCAACTTCCCTGAAGAAGTCTACGAACCGTTGCGCGTCTCCTTGAAAGTTGTAAGATCTCCGGACAAGGAGAAGAAGAGGAAGGCTGAAGAACCCTCTTCTCCAATCTCGAAGAAGAAGATTGTTTTAGAATCATCGAAAAGGGTCACTACCCGGTCGCAATCTCGGCAACAGGCTGAGTCAATTCAGAGAGAAGAGGCGACGACCCCGACCTCCATTCAAAGACAAGAACATGCTATAGACGTAGAGAGCCCGGAGAGACCTCTACACAGAAAGAAGATAGTCTTCAGAAAAAAGAAAGTAGTCACTCCTCCAAGACCTATCCTGGCATCGGTCCTGACAAGTGCAGTCGCCGGAGTTATGAAGCTACAAAAACAGAGGAGATCGCGAAGACAGAGGATGAAGCTACAAAAACAAGAGAGGCGACTGCAAATCTGATTCCAATCAACGAGTCAGAAATGTCTCTCGACGTATTGCGATCTCCTATACTTGCACCGGAAACTGCCCATCTTCCAGCTTCTCCAAGATCACTTCGTGCTGAAGAAGACAAATTAATGATTGAGGCTCTAGAAGGCTGTGACTTCGGCCTCCATGATGATATAGATCCGGTCGCCGCAAGTGATAGCGAGGAAGCCCGAGAAGAAGGTGCGGATGATGAAGAAACATCAGCAGAGACTGTTGATGATACTCTGAATCCGGAAGAGGATGCTGATGCTCATGCATCCCAAGAAAAGAATGCTGACATAGCACCAGAGGAAGCTACTGTCACTGATCCAAGAGGTATTGGCTGATATTGATACTCTTCTTTTCTAGATTAAATGACTGACATCTTAACTTTCATTTATGCAGAAATTCAATCTTCTCCAATTCCTCCAGTATGCACTGATATAGTGTCAATAACAGCGATAGCTAGCAGCAGCCGACATTTTTCAGGCGGCTCCGAAGCAGGAAGTAGTCAGACAGTAATGTCTGAAGCTACTTCTGCTAGGCTGCAACCTGTGCCAACAGACGACAAACTTGTCACTAGATCCAGCAATGGTAAGCTTGTCCTTATTTTTGATCCTTTTTTGATAGTCGCAAATGACAGCAAACTGATGGTGTTTATTTGATTTCGCAGAGGAACATCTGGGAGGGACAACTAGCTCCACCATGGCTCCTTTGTCCAGAGAGATTTTAACTCATGTTCAAGAAGCCGAACGTCCACCTGTACAAGCATCTGCTGCTTCAACTTCCACAGGAGTAGTCGCTACACCCGGTGCAACGGCTACCAACAGATTTATAGTTGGTTCCTTCATCAACCTCTTCTTCACTTCCTTAGGACCCTTAGTAGAAAGGGTAATGGAAAGAGAGAATGTTGGTTTCATCACCGTTAGAACCCTAACTACTTATCTGATAGGTGCTATCCGAAGTCAAGGCGATGAAGCTCAAGCTGCCTATCTTGAACACATACTGGATGAGCTGGAGGCATCAATTAAGATCTATAAAGATCTTAATCGGGGGGAGATAGAGCCCCTAGTGAATACTGAGTTTGAAAGGATGACTCGTGAAGCTAAAGTCACAAAAGCTGCTTTCCAGACTTTTTTGGACACTTATGCCACAAGGCTTTAGAGTATGATTCCCGGATGGAGACATTAGCATCTGCTGCTGGGGAAAAAGAAAAGAAGGTTGCTGAGCTGAAAGCAGAGTTTTCTCGTCTTCAGGAAGAGTTGAAAATCGTTCAGCTTGCTCTTGAGGAAGAGACGACACAGCAAGAAGCTGCCGTTCAGCAACAAGACATTCTAACCCACGAGAAGAATAGTTTGTCACTTCCCATCAAGATGAAATTGCTCGCCGCCTAGTGACCTTTCCATCCTTTGATGATGAATCTGGAATGGCGGAAGCTAGAAGGCAGGTTTTGGATTCGCGTGAAGGACGACTTCAAGCATTGAAGCAGCAGATAGCTAGTTTAATGACCCCACCAATTGAGTGAAGGAAGACCTTTTGTACTTTTTCCTTCTTTATGATATATCTTTTTGTAATGCCTATATTTTGATCAATAAAAAGACATTATTTTTGTGGCTCTATATTTTTTTGCATATCCCATTAAGGATATAATAATAGCGATGGAAAATATATTCAGAGGTTCAAGACATGATATATTTCTTGATTTAGAAAATAATTATATTCATCATATATGCTAAGAGGTAATGTGGACATGGAATATAATTCGTTGAATATCATTATTTCGGTAGACAACTTAATCAGAGTTAATAAATACGTGACAAGTTGCTGATATGGATGAACGAATGAATCGTCAAAATGTATGAACGAAATGAATCGTCGGGTGTATGGAATGAACGGGTGAACCGTCGAATGGATGTAATGAACGGGCGAACCGTCGAATGAATGTAATGAACGGATGAACCGTCGAATGGATGGAATGAACGGGTGAACCGTCGGATAGATGTAATGAACGGGCGAACCGTCGAATGAATGTAATGAACGGATGAATCGTCGAATGGATGGAATGAACGGGTGAACCGTCGGATAGATGTAATGAACGGGCGAACCATCGAATGAATGTAATGAACGGGTGAACCGTCGAATGGATGGAATGAACGGGTGAACCGTCGGATAGATGTAATGAACGGGCGAACCGTCGCTTCGATGTTTTAAGAATTTCTGCGTATAAATAGAACAGAAATTGAAATGGAATGATCACTTTCACTCTTCAAAAATGTCGTCTGAAGATGCATCCAAGAAGGCTGAGATTGTTCCGAAGGTTGAAGAAATCACGGACGAACCTCCAGCCGAAGTAAACCAGCCAAAGCAGACGGAAGCGGGCGAAGGTTCGTCTGCACCCAAGCCACCGCGGGATATCTTGGACTTCCTACTTGAACCAGAAATGACAGACGAGGAGGAAGCCATGAGGATGGCCGCTTGCAAATTTCTGGTGGGTTCGAGCAAGGATGTTCTCGGCTCTTTGTCGATTACATTTTTGAAAAGGACGGTAGTGGTCCTCGTCCTGTCTTCAAGAAGGACGATAGTGATTCTCGTCCATGATATCTTGTAACACCATTTATGATGAAATAAAATAAAATTTTATTTATGAACTGTTTTGTCGTATTTACAAGAAATTCCTTTTACATTCATATATAGTACTTTTTAAGAATTTGCCATTGATAGGCATCATTGCAACTCGACCGTCCAACTCTGTAAGTTGATAGGCTCCATTTGAGAAGACTTTGCTCACAATATATGGACCTTCCCACTTCGCGTCGAATTTGCCCTTGCTCATATGAGTCATGGTCATAGGACGTCTGACGGTTAGAACCATTCTCCTTTCTGAAAAGCTCTGACCTTAACTTTGCGATTAAAAGCTTTTGAGATTCGGGCTTGATATAACTCAATATGCTGTTGAGCCAATAACCGTTTCTCGTCGAGCGCTTCTAATTCTTGAAGTCGAAGGAGGTTATTCTCTGTAGTGAGCTCGTTGGCAATGGCAATCCGCAGGGATGGGATCTGAAGTTCCAAAGGTAGAACTGCTTCACAACCATACATAAGAGAAAAAGGTGTACAGCCTGTAGGGTTACGGACGTAGTGCGGTAGGCCCATAAACATTCTCAAGTTTCTCACTCCAATTCCATTTGTTAGTAGATACAAACTTCTTAAGGAGTTTGATAATAGTCTTGTTAAATGCTTCAGCTAAACCATTAGCAGCAGGATTGTAAGCTGTCGAAGCGACATTGTCAATCGATGATCGTCACAAAACCTGGTAAACTTCTGGCTAATGAACTGTGGTCCATTGTCGTGAATGATCCTTCGAGGTACACCAAATCTATAGATGACATGGTGTTTGACAAAGTTGATGACGCTACTGGTCTTAACTTCAGCCAGAGGTATAGCTTCAGCCATTTGGAGAAGTAATCGGTTATAGCTAGTATGAACCGATGTCCTTTAGAAGAAGGAGGATTGATAGGACCTATAATATCCATCCAAGCTTCAAAAGGCCAGGAAGCAGCAGTTGGATGCAGAAATTCCGACGGTTGTGAATAAATCTACGTGGATTTGACAAGCTCGATATTTCTTGCATATTCGATGGCATCCGATACCATAGAGGGCCAGTAGTAACCCATGCGTCGGATACGGTCTTGTAGTTTAGGGCCAGGTTGATGTGCTCCGCAAACACCATCGTGAGCTTCACGTAACACTTGCTTTGCTTCATCACCAGCAAGACAGCGCAAGAGAAGCCGTCATAAGTCGCCGGTAGAGAGTCTTAGTAGTCTGATTGTAGTAGAATCGCAGAGACCGTCGACGAATACTCGTAGCCTCCTTGGGATCTTAGGAAGTATATCATGGACCACGAAGTCGATGAAGGGAGCTCTCCAATCTTCACTGATAACATTGGCCTCAGTAAATTACTGAACTCAATATTGCGATTGTTTTCGATGCAAAATAATTCCCGATTAGAGACAACCACCATGTTGTCTTTTGACAGGTATGGCTAAGACTGCTGCAAGATTGGCCAAAGCATCTCTCAATATTGCAAGCTCGACGGACATATTCAAAAAAGGCTTTAAATGATGTAGCCATATTGATTGCCGCTTCATGATAAGGCACTAGATCTTGATGACGACTTCATAGGTTCCTCTAACCTGGTTAACAACCAGCTTGGAGTCGCCAGACTTCAAGATATTCGACATCTAGTTGTTTAGCTAATTGAAGGCCAATGAGTAGAGCATTGTATTCTGCTACGTTGTTGGAGCAGGGTTCATTAGGGAATAGGATCTTTGGATAGTTGACCCGTCTGGAGAAACAAGAACAACCCAACTCCTGCGACAATGGCACCATTCGGCCCGATCCTGGATGCACCGTCAAAGAATAGATGCCAAGTAGGAAATTCTTCGGAGATATTTGATTCCAATGTTTCGTCTGGAATTTCATCGTAAAGTTTAGATGTTTCTGGAATAGGATGAGCCGCTAAGAAGTCCGCCAGTGCTTGACCCTTAACAGACTTTTGTGGAACATATACCATGTCATATTGGCTAACAGAAATCCATGTAGCTAACCGAGAATTGAGTGTGCTGGGTTTCTTCATTAATACCCGAAGAGGATTAACTCGGGAGATGATGAATGGTTTGTCCGATGATATAATACCGAGTCTTTTGAACAGCGAACATAAGAGCTAAGCATTCTTTCAACCGGACTATAACGGTGTTCAGCACCAATCATAGTGACTAAGATAGTAGATAGCTTGTTCATGGCCTTCTTTGTTCTTCTGGGCAAGTAAAGCACCCAATGAATGGTCCATAGCACGGACATACATTAAAATGGTATATCCGAGATTGGTGGCACCAAGACTGGTGGTTCATGAGATATTGTTTTATGTCGTCAAATGCTCGTTGATATTCTTCAGTCCAAATGAAAGATACCCTTCTTCATTAACTGGGTAAATGGTCTGCAGCGTCCAGACAGATTTGAAATGAATCTCCTGATGTACGCAAGTCGACCTTGGAATCCTCGTAGCTCTTTTAAGTTACGTGGAGGACGCATCTCTTGAATGGCTTTGATCTTCTCGGGATCCACGTGTATACCTTTAGAGGTAATGACGAAGCCGAGAAATTTACCACTAGAGACACCCAAGAATGACTTGGTGGGATTCATTTTCAGCTGATGTTGGCGTATTAGATTGAAGATAGTTCTTAAATCTTGGATGTGATCTTCCTTTAGATGGCTCTTGACAGCAATATCGTCGACATAGCATTCGACAGTCTTGCGCTGATGATCTCGAAAGATGGTACTCATAGCTCGTTGGTAAGTTGCACCAGCATTCTTGAACCAAATGGCATCACGTAACAGTAGATTCTGCGAGGAGTGCGAAAAGAAGTGTTTTTCATCTTCAGGATTCATCCAAATCTGATTGTATCCGGAGAATCCATCCATGAAGGATATCCTTTCGAACCCGCAAGTTTCAATCATGACATCTGTGATAGGGAGAGGAAACTCATCTTTGGACATGCTTCATTAAGATCCCGGAAGTCGATGCAAACTCGAACTTTGTCAGTTTTCTTCAAGACTGGGACAACGTTGGCTACCCAATCTGGATGTTGTTCTTCTGAATAAAGCCATAAGCTATGAGCTTTTTGACTTCATCATCAATTACGTCCATCATTTCTGGCTTAAACCGTCTCTGCTGCTGTTTGACTGGCTTTGCATTAGACAAAATATTCAGTTTATGAGTAGCAACTTCAGGATCTAAACCTGGCATGTCTTCATAACTCCAGACGAAGATATCAATGTATTCTCGAATAAGAAGAATTAATTCTTGCCTATCCGCCTCGGAAAGATTCTTGCTGATGAATATTGGACGAGGTGTCCCTTTTTCTCCTACGTCAATTTGGACCAATTAATCTTCGGTAGGAGGTTCTCGTTGTTCAAATCGGAGTTCCCATTGGTGTCCATTCATTGAGCCCAAGGATCTGTTTCAGGATTCTCTTTATATCTTCGTCATAACCTTCTGGAAGTTCAGTGGAGACCATGTTAGAAGATACAATCAATCGATGAACTTAGCCAATACTGGTGTCAGAATCCTACGATCTGGAATCAGAAGAATTAGAACGTTCCTCACTATCAGACTCGGAGGCTGCTGGAGATAAGACTGGAGGTGAGTATATCCGAGACCTCTTTTTGTCCTGCTGTAGTACATCTCTGATTTTCCTTCCGGAACAACTGTACGGATAGGAGTTCGTCTACCCTTACCATAGTTGAGGCCATTCTTGAAGTCATAATCCATCTTTCGGATGATGTTTTGATTGTTGACTATAACGACGAAGTTAGAGACGTCTCATATCGTTATTTTTGCTATCATCCGTATAGCTGAATTTTTGTTCTGGCCCTTTACTAAAAAGTGTTGGACTCTCGCCTCTTTTTGAGAAGGGACAACAAAGTATGAATCATCTGGGTGTTCGAGTAAGACCTCTGTTTGAAGAGACTGTACAACTCCCATTGTAAATGACTGAAAGCTATCTAACATATCCAAATAGCATTTAGTATGATACATCACTATACTGGAAAGGAGATACTTTTTCATTGATTTGTGCATCTGTATTTACAACAGGACCTTTAGCATTAGCAGGCTTGGTCAGATTGATTACAAGAGGGGGAGAAGAAGACACTACTAAAATACCCACTTTACCGACGGAAGTTTAGCGACGGACGGATTCCGTCGCTAATAGCGACCAGTTTCCGACATATTAGCGACGGATTAGCGACAGACAACATAACATAATTTTTCCAATTTTAAATGTAAAAATTTGTCGGGTTTCCGTCGCTAAGTCGACGAACGTTAGCGACGAATTCTTTTTCGTCGCTTATTCGTTGCAAATGTTGGCGGCAAAATCTTTAAAATATTGGCGGGAACTTTAGCGACTAACTGGCGACGGATATATCCGTCGGAAAATACCTTTTAATTGGCGACGGTTTAGCGACTAATTTATTCCGTCGCTATTCCGTCGCTAGGTTCTGTGCCCTAACTTAAATTGAACCGACGGGGGGAATTTTCATTCCCCCCAAAACTCTCCCTCTCTCCGCGGCTCTCTCTCTCGCACGCGGCTTCTCTCTCTCTCTCGCGGCTCTCTTCTCTCTCTACCAGGTATCCTTCTCTCTCTCTCTCTCTCTCTCTTTCTCTAATTTTGGGTTTGGGGCCGGGAGGGGAGTGGGGGGGGTCGGCTTCGCGGGGGGTGGAGAGGGCGGGGGGTGGTGAATGGGGTCAGGGGGTGGGGGGGTGTGGGGAATGGGGGCAGGGGGTGGGGGGTGGGGAATGAGGGTCGGGGGGTCGGGGGGTCGGGGGGGTGGGGAATGGGGGCAGGGGGGTCGGGGGGTGGGGGGTGGAGAGGGCAGGGGGGTCGGGGGGGGTCGGGAATGGGGGCAGGGGGGTGGGGGGCGGGGGGTGGGGGGTGGAGAGGGCAGGGGGGTCGGAGGGTGGGGAAGGGGGCAGGGGGGTCGGGGGGGGGTGGGTAATGGAGAGGGCAGGGGGGTCGGGGGGGGGTGTTGAATGGGGGCAGGGGGGTCGGGGTGGTGGGGAATGGGTTGCATTCCCCGATACGGATACGGTTTGGCATGTCCCGATCCTAAGAAATAATACTATTTCATTTAATTTAATTTCATTTAATTTCAAAACTACTAAGAAATAATACTTAAAACACTTAAAATTATGCCTAAATGTAAAATATATGTTTTTAAATGTAAATAATTTATTAATAATTATTTGTTTTCCAATACCAAAAAAATCCGATACTTTGATCCGATACCGCCGATACTACCGATATCGCCGATACCAATACTAGATTGCTTAGACTTATATTGCAAGGTAACTAGATACAAGTTATGATACAATGTAAATGCAAGTATACATGTTAGCTAGATAGCTTAGACTTATATTGCAATCTCCTATTCACACGAGTATTGATATCGCCGATGCCAATACTCGTAGGAATATATAGTCGATACGATTCCGATACGATACTTTGAACCTTGATTTAAATACATGTTGGTATAGTATCTTCACATATTGTTAAGAGTATATACATGATTAGCAAGGTAACTAGATACAAGTTATGATACAATGTAAATGCAAGTATACATGTTAGCTAGATAGCTTAGACTTATATTGCAATCTCCTATTCACACGAGTATTGATATCGCCGATGCCAATACTCGTAGGAATATATAGTCCGATACCGATTTCGATACCGATTCCGATACCGATACTTTGAACCTTGATTTAAATACGTGTTAGTATAGTGTCTTCACATATATGTTAAGAGTATACATGATTAGCAAGGTAACTAGATACAAGTTATGATACAATATAAATGCAAGTATGCATGTTAGCTAGATAGCTTAGACTTATATTGCAATCTCCTATTCACACGAGTATTGATATCGCCGATGCCAATACTCGTAGGAATATATAGTCCGATACCGATTCCGATACCGATACTTTGAACCTTGATTTAAATACATGTTAGTATAGTGTCTTCACATATATGTTAAGAGTATATACATGATTAGCAAGGTAACTAGATACAAGTTATGATACAATGTAAATGCAAGTATACATGTTAGCTAGATAGCTTAGACTTATATTGCAATATCCTATTCACACGAGTATTGATATCGCCGATACCAATACTGTAGGAATAGTCCGATACCGATATACATTGTAGAGCTCTGTTTTGCTATTCTGGACATGTTGTGACCTGTGCTGTTCTAAATAGGAGCCAGACACACCTGAGACGGGGGAGTATGTATAGTGATGTGGATTCTTACTAACTTATCATGTGAACCCATTTATGGGCCCTTTATTGAACCTTCTCATGTGCAACTTTCAGTCCATTCACAGTTCCCTATTTGTACTCTACATCACCTAGTTCACTTATATCTAACATCCTAACCCTAATCCAAATTTATGAGTATCGGTATCGGGCTATTCTTATGTTTAGTTTGTCTTACGATACAGATTTTCACATCCAAATTGAGGATGAGTCGTTATTTTGTTGATCGTACATGAATGTACAAACGGCAACACGAGAGTAGAATTGGTGTGAGTGACGATTTTCAGGCAGGCGTGGAAGTATTTTAATTATGCAATGAGCAAAGCTCAGTACATGGACGGTAACAAAATTAAGTGTCCATGTGTTAAATGTCACAATAGACGTTACGAAGAAGTGGTGACTGTGAGAGATTTGACCGTAAGGGTTTCGTACGTAATTACGGCCTGTGGTCATCGCAAGGTGAACTATATTCGGAAAGACAGGCTGCGGAAGCTGCTACTTATGCTTTTGATGATAATGCTGCAACGGATGTCATCGAAGACACGGATACTCTGTTGATTATGGAGATCTGCAGAACCTTGCACGAGATATGGTGTATGATGCGGCAGGGCCTAATTTTGATCCGGATGATCCTAATCCCGAGGCGAAGGAGTTCTATGACATGTTTCATGACGCAGATACTTCTCTATATCTGGTTGTGAGACTCATTCCGCACTGTCAGTGACGATGCGGTTGTTGAACATAAAGTCTGATTTTAACTTGCCACAAGCTTGCTATAATCGGATCACAGAAGTAATCAAGGAGGTGTTACCGAAGGAATCAAAAGAGCTACCAAAAAACTTCTACAAGTCAAAGATGAGGTCCGACAACTGGAACTGGGGTACGAGAAGATAGATTGTTGTCGCAACGGATGCATGTTGTACTACAAAGAGAATTGCGTATCAGAAAGTTGCAGCTTCTGTAATACGGATCGTTACAAGCCAGTACAGGGAAAAGGAAAGTCGACTAGAAAATGACGTCCTTACAAGTATATGCATACTTGTCGATCACGAAGCGCTTGCAGAGGATGTATATGTCTCTAAATACAGCAGAACACATGACGTGGCACAGCGAAGAACGCATAAAGGACGAAGGAGAATTGTCACATCCTTCGGATGGAGAGGCGTGGAAACATTTTGATTTGTGTCATCCAGATTTTGCTGCAGAGCCTAGAAATGTACGCCTGGCGCTATGTGCTGATGGCTTCGCCCCTTTCGGACAGTCGGGATCTCAGTACTCATGCTGGCCGGTCATTCTCCCTTACAATCTGCCACCATTGATGTGTATGAAGACTCCTTTATGTTTCTGACAGCTATCATACCGGTCCTAAAAATCCGACGAAGAACATCGATATATATTTACAGCCGTTGGTGGATGAGCTGACACAGCTGTGGAGATCGGCGTTACGACCTATGATATTTCCAGGAAACAGAACTTTCAGATGAGAGCTTCACTCATGTGGACAATCAATGATTTTCCAGCATACGGTATGCTGTCGGGATAGAGTACGCACGGCAAATGTCTTGTCCGATATGCATGGAAAATAGTAAGGCGTTCCGTCTTAGGCATGGAGGAAAAACTTCTTTCTTTGACTGTCACCGTCAATTTCTGCCCGCGACCCATCCTTGGAGAAAGAATAAGGACGCGTTCAGATATGGAAAACAAGAATTTTCTCAACCTCCTGCCAGATTTTCGGGATACGATATTTGGGAAGCTGTAAAGAAATTGCCCACCGCAATGGAAGATCCATCGAACCATCGTGTCGAGGGGTTCGGACAAAGCCATAACTGGACCAAACGGAATATCTTCTGGGACTTGCCTTATTGGAAAGATAATCTTATAAGGCATAATCTTGATGTCATGCTTATCGAAAAGAACGTGTTCGATAATGTCTTCAATACCGTCATGGATATTAAAGGAAAGACGAAGGACAATCCAAAAGCAAGACAAGACATAGCCGAGATATGCAAGCGTCCTCATCTGAACTTGATACAAAGGGGTGCTGGTGGACAATTAAGTAAGCCTATAGCGCCATACACATTGAGCAAGGAAGATAGATTAATAATCTGTAAGTGGATATCTAATTTAAGATTTCCCGACGGCTATGTTTCGAATTTGTCTAGATGCGTTGATCTCAATGAACGCAAGCTAACGGGGGAATGAAGAGTCACGACTGCCACGTGTTTATGGAAAGATTACTGCCCATTGCTTTGAGAGAGTTGTTGCCTTCTGCTGTATGGGTTCGTTGGCCGAGCTGTCTACATTCTTCAGGGATATCTGTTCAACTAAGCTGACGGTGCAACATATGGTACAACTTGAGGAGAAGATTGTCTTAACAATCTGCAAGTTAGAGAAAATATTCCACCGGGCTTTTTCGACAGCATGGAGCATCTACCGATTCATTAGCATACGAAGCCGTGTCGGTGCATCTGTTCATTATCGATGGATGTACCCCTTTGAAAGGTAAATAAAAATCGATATAATTTAAGTGAAATTTAAGTGGATTTTACAATTCATTGTTAATTCTCAAGATAATTTGTCTTTAGGTACCTACACATCTAAATAAGAAAGTTGGCAACAAGGCTCATATAGAGGCTTCGATATGCGAATCATATCTTATCAAGGAGGTGTCAAATTTCTGCTCCATTTATTTCGATACTCATGTCGAGACAAATCAAAATAGACCTCAAAGGAATGAAGAAGACGTTGAGGATGGAGGTATATTCAATTTAAGGGGCAAGCCTATTGGGGCTAGTAAGAAACGGTGGTTGACCGACGATGAGTATGATACCGCTCACCGATATGTCTTGTTAAATTGTGACATACAAGAAGTGAGAGATTTGGAGAAGTAAGTGACTACGCCTCGTTATAATCTCTAATTTGGTGAATTAAGTGACTACACTATTTTTATTCTCTCTAACAGTGTATTTAGAGGTGAAGTCAAAATGAGGACACATATATTACAGATGAGGGACTTCAAAGAGAGGTGATTGTACCTTTCCGTCCTGGTTTCGTAAATACGTAAGTAACTGAGATATGTTATGCGGCTACCATTAAAATATATGCAGCTAAAATATTTAAATTATCAATACATGTTTACAGGTTTTATTGCCTGAAACAACACTCATAAATGAGAGCATTCGTTATTTGGCATTGGGACCGAAGAAGCATGCAAAGACTTTGTCAGGCTATGTCGTTAATGGCTTCAAGTTTAAGTCAACTCAGCATGCTATAAATGCCGAATTCTCAATGACGGCTTCGATACCAAGAATTCTGGTGTTTGCATAAGAGGCACCATCTATGACGACGAGCCGGACTTGACTATTATGGAGTGCTTCGGAAGATTGTAGATTTACAATATAGTGCCCATAGATATGCATATTGTGATGTTCAAATGTGAGTGGTTCGATACGAGACCAAATATCGGTTGGAGAATCGATAAACAATTTGGATTCGTCGATATAAATCATCGCAGGAGGTATAGAGGGTCCGACACGTTTGCGATAGCAAGTCAGGCTGTTCAAGTTACTTACAAGCTACCCAAGGCGTCGTAGAGATCGATTTGACTGGTGGGCAGTATGCAAGATTAAATCTAGAAATACATTCAACGTTGGAGACCAGCATACCAAGAGGACCAGATCGAGAAGCCCCAATACATGGGACAACAGTCGGATACCATGGACGTGGAAGATGTCGATATACCTCATGCTGAGGAAAATAGAGGGGAGGAAGAGGTTGATATACAAGACTTAGCTGTCAACCAGGGGAGAAAGAGGCGTCTGTCCCAAGTATTGAGCCTGAAGAAGAAGAAGAAAGAAGAAGAAGAAGAAGAAGAAGAAGAAGAAGAAGAGGATGAGGATGAGGATGAGGATGATGATACAGATGAAGTCGACGATGCGGATGATGATATAGATGAAGTCGACGATGAAAATGAGGATGAGAACGATGACGATGACGATGAGGACGAGGACGATAACGATGATTAGATTAAATATCGGTATATATTAGAGGCACTTACAACTAACTTAGTGAATTCAGTTTAGACGAACACATTCTTATTTCAGTTTATGTTTTTGTCGTTCGATCATACTTATTGTATGATTTTCTTTTTACAGATGGCACTCTTAGTTCTCATTGTCTTGACGGCACTCGCGTCCTGCTGCTGGTATATATATTTTAGTTCAGTTATATTCATTTATACTTCTATATTGTTAATTATTTATGTGTTCTATTTAAGGTCATGGTCATAACGTGCTGATGGTAGCGGCAGTGGCCATGCCGTGGTGGTGGGTGGTGGGGTACTGGCCGTGGTGGGCGTGGTGGTAGCGGCTGGCACGTGGACGTGGTGGTAGCGGTCGTGGTGGTAGCGGTCGTGGTCGCCTTCCACATTCCCGGATATAGAGTCCTCCGATCCGACCTGGAGAGCCCGGCCACAGACTCTTCCCGCCGTCGATATCTCTGCGCTACTTCATCTTCATCGAGGCCTGAGACTCCATCCGCTAGCGGATCCGTTCCGCCCCGGATGCACCAGGGGTACACCATTAGTTATGCAGGGTGGGCTCCGGAGTAACCCGGATTCAGCTTCATCCTGCTACCGGTGAGTACATCCGCGGACCGCGGATCCTCCGACGCCTCCAGAGAGGCGATAGGCGAGAACGACGAGAGCTATGGCCCGCGGGTGATACGTAAGTAAATTTAAGTAATTATTAAATTTGTTTCATTATTCAAGTTAATAATCCAGTCTTTGCTTCTTTGTAGGTTTTTCCCGTATGATGCTGCCGGATACTCGGGCAAATTATCCGGGAAAACTACCATGGCCCCTACCTCAATTTTTGAGGTGCCTCAAAACATGCAGTACGTCTGGCTCGAGGAGATAAAGGTATATATATATCTTTGTTTAATTATTAATTATTCTTTAATCCACTAATTTTTTAATACGTGATAATTTAATTTGTATGTCAGACGACGTTCTGGTGGCCCCCCCATCGCGAGGAGTTGATTCGCAAGGCCTACAAAGCCGCGCCGGGGAAGAAGATACGGGATGCGGTGTACGACGTTCGTACGGTGCATTCGAGGAAGAATGGCTGGCTCCGGGAGTACTACGAACAGATATGGATAAGATGAATACTGCAGTACAGGGAGAAATCAGAGAAAGCGAAGGCGAGCAGACAGGCGCTGGTCTGCATACGGGAGGTTCAAAGCCCCGCAGCGACGCGTACAGATTTGGTGAGATACCGCAATTCATTTCACTATTAAATTCGGTACTATTAATATACGTAGTTAATTAAATTCGACGTATATTCGTATGCAGGCACAACGGGCGGTAAAGGAGGGGAGAGAGCGGAGTCGGTCACACTACGATGTATTCCTGCATACACACAAGAGGCGGGCAGACGGGAGCTTCGTCGACGCGAGGGCCCAGGCGACTGATGTAAGTAATTACGTTTATGAGATTTATATTAGAAATATAATTATTGTAACTTAATTAGGTGAAGTAGGATTCAAATTATAACTTAGGAAAATATAGGATTTAGATTAAATAGAAAAACTTATAGTATAAACACATTCATTGGATAGGCTGCATATCGGAGGCCCTTAGTCAGATTGAGCCCCCTGTCGAGGTTGTCGGCGAAACGACGTCACCCAGACGCCCTCTTCTATGGCCGCTCGCTACGACGACGTGTTGTAGAGTCTGTCGGCGGCTTTAATAAAGGGCGCGTCTACGGCGTAGGTTCCATGGCGGCGTCGTTGCAGGGCGCGACTCCGAGATTCCACGGCCCCCGCCTCCCCGCGCCCCGTCGGACGATATGAGGGCGCAGCTTGCGACTCTCACTCCGATATATCGGAAATGCGGAGTCTAATGTAGGATGTGCTGGAGCGCCTTCCGCGTCCTTCTTCTGCTCCCGGTCCAGATCCGTCTGCTCCCGGTACGTCTAGTGAGGTTGCCGGTCCTTCCGACCCTGGACGTTCATTTGACCGTTCTGCCGAGGTCCGCCTGGTACGGATACTGCGCTCATTGGGCTCATGGACTTGATGTCGCCAGAGCAGCTCCGCACGCTTCCAGCAGTGTGTTGTCCTAGGTGCCGGGTACATGGTGGAAGAGTACATCCGCAGAGCCGAGGCGGGCCGAGACGACGACCGGATCCATCTCAATGATATTGTACTGTTTTGGATATGTACTGTTTTTGGATTTGAATGGATATTTGGAAGCGTACCATGAATGTTTGGAATTATGAATTTGGTATTGTGTTTGGATATTTGTACATAGATGTTTGATATTCTGTTGATATTGGATATTATGAATTTAGATATTGGATTATTGTTGATAGTACATGGATGTTTGGATATGGATTATTGAATATGTGTAATATTTACGAAAAGGAAATAGAATGTTTCTGTAATTTTTTTTAATTAATGTTGCATTTAGCGACGGACTAGCGACTAACTAGCGACGGATATATCATTTAGCGACCGATGAGCGACTAACTAGCGACGGCAAATCCGTCGCTAACTGGGTTATATAAATATTTGCAGTTACCGACGGACGAGCGACGGAATATCCGTCGCTAACTGGGTGATATAAATATTTTGCAGTTAGCGACCACCAAGCGACTACCTAGCGACGGCGAATCCGTCGCTAACTGGTTGAAATAAATTTGCAGGTAGCGACGAGCTAGCGACGAACTAGCGACGGAACTTCCGTCGCTAACTGGAATATTAGCGACGGAATATCGACTACCTAGCGACGGCAAATCCGTCGACATGGTTCTGGAAATATGGTAGGTTTCCAGAGACTTAGCGACGGATAGTGGGTCGCTAATCCGTCGCTAATCTGTCGAGGATGACGACGGACTAGCGACGGCTTAGCGACCCATTATCCGTCGACATGGTTCTGGAAATATGGAAGCTTTCCAGAACCAGGCCGACGCCCTACCCGTCGCGAATCCGTCGCTATAACGTCGAGGTTAACGACGGAATGGCGACGGAATAGCGACTGATTTTGCGTATCAGGAACCTCTCTGATACGCTTTTACCGACCTATTTACGACGGCTTAGCGACGGATATTTAATATATATGGCATGTAAACCGACGGGAACAAGTCGCTAATCCGTCGCTAAACCATTGAAAGGCAACCGTCGGTAATCAGTCGCTAGTCCGTCGGTTAATCATTTGTCCGACGGCTTAGCGACGGACAAATTTTAGCGACGACGTATTTCCCGACGGCCATTTTCATCAAATATCCGTCGCTATTCCGTCGGTAATTTATGTTACCGACGGATGAGCGGATGTGGCCGTCGCTAAAGTTGGTTATTTTGGTAGTGAGAACGTGGAGGAGGCTTGCTACGACGAATGTCAATAACAAGTGGCTCAGAAGAGGTGAGCTCCCTTTTATCCTTGTTACGAGATAAATCAATAACAAGTGGCTCAGAAGAGGTGAGCTGCCTTTTATCTTTGTTACGACGTAGGTCGATAACAAGTGGCTCAGAAGAGGTGAGCTCCCTTTGATCTTGACCACCATCGGTTGGTTGCTTCGGGACTGGCAAGTGAATAGCTAGTGGTTTGGAGGACTGAGGATGAGAAACACGCCCTTTAACAGGTATGATGAGGGTGTCATTGGGCCATGCTTCTTGGTCTTCTTCAGTATCTAAAGCCAGTACTACCTTCATGAATTCATCTTTATACATGCGAATCGTTAATATGCTTCGACACCTTTGAAAGGGTAGAGATCTGCAATCTCTTTTTGAACCTCTCCATTGTCATCAACGTACTTGAAACATTGATGGAGAGTTGAAGGAACAATGTTGTGTTCATGAAGGAATGGTCTCCCTAAAAGAGCATTGTAAGAGCAACCATGGTTATCTATAATATAGAAGGTCACCTTCGTGCGGAGATTGCCTATTTGGAGTTTTAGGCGAATCTTGCCCAGAGGCTCACTTCTTCCCTGGTTGAACCCCAAGATGGTGGTGATTGTGCTAGAAAGACTATATACTGGGATCTTCAGTGCGTCTAGTATTGTCTTCGGCATGATGCTGAGTGCTGACCCGGGATCTATCAGAATACGATCGACCTTCATCGTGTCGATGTATCCTGTATAGTATAGAGGACGGTCATGCCTATTGTCTTCCATCAGCATATCATCCTGTGTGAAGGTAATATTTGTAATTAACTCCAACACACTGTAACAGTGGAGGCAAGAGACAGGCTCTGATTCGGGCTTCTTTAGAAAAGTTAAGCAGGTTTCCGCCTGCATGAGAGCTTCACTCAGGGTTTCTCGAGTCTCTTTGGAGAGGCATAAGAGCTCAAAGATCGACAGCCTAGCCGGTGTATTAGCTAGTTGAGCCAAAATATCAAAATTGTATGGTTTCTCAAGTCCAGAAGAGGATGACTTCTTCAAAGGCTTGTCAAAGCGGACTTGTTGTTTGCCTTTGTCGGCTGCTGTCGGCTTAGAAGGAATAGGTTCTAAAACCGGTGAAGACACAGCAGGGATGCCCTCATTAGAAGCAGGTTGCACTGGAGCGGTCTCAGAAGAAGAAGCGGGGTTTTCTTGAGTTTCGGGAAATTCCCGTAGATAGGCTTTTCCTGACCTGGTACCCAGCAGGATTTCCTCTTCAACTATGGGGTCAGAAGACACCATATTGCAGATCTTTGTTCTGTCCTTGGAGCGGTCTTTTTGCTTAGAAGGAGCTTCGAAGTCTGCAACAAGGTCCGGGTGGATCCACATAATCTTGCCGTTATCAAGAGATAGGGGAACGAGACCTTTACTCCGTGGAGGAGGGAGATTCTCGATCTCAAAGGTGGCCTTGGGAATAGGGATGACACCATACTGTACCATCTGTGGAGGAAAGTTATCGAATTGTACTGAGACCATGTTCGCAGTAACAGTCTTCTCATCTTGTTGATGAGTGACAACACCAACATTGACTAACTCTTGAATCTTGCCTTTGAGCACATAACATGCTCGAGTGGGATGCCCAATGAACCTGTGATAAATACAATATTTGGGATAATCAGTCTTACCGACCTCGTCAGGCTTCTTCGGGTCTGGGAGTTGGAGCTTATTGCTTTTGATCAAACAATCGAAGATGCTCACGGTGTCGTTCTCGTCAAAGGAGTTCTCTACCTTCGGATGAGTTTCCCTGGGTGGAGGGGCAGAAGGAGTAGAAGTAGACGTAGGTGGAGCTACGTTGACAGCTAGAGATTCTTTTTTCTTCAAATTGATGTTAAAAGTTTCTTTACCCTTGCGGTTGTTCTGGCGATTACCGCTACTAGCTGTCGGGTGTTCATCCCGGTCTGGGTTAGACATGTGTACCCCCAACTGCTTGAACTTGTCAGCACTAACTTCAGCTGCTTTAGCATTGACAATGAATGATGGCCAGTCTTGAAATTGAGTTGACCCCGTCCACATGCTGATGATAGGCAAAAGATTTGCCTTGTAGGTATCTATAGTGACAGCGGCCGGAGTTCCAGGAGGCATCTTTAATGCTTCTCGGCAGAATCTTTCAATGAAACTCTCAGCAGTTTTATTATGTCTTTGTTTGATCTTATTGAGGGCCGACATGTTTATGTCGTTGATTCCCTCGTAGAATCGCTCCAAGAAGATTTGTTTCAAACCCGAAAAAGAGGTGATATAGCCATCAGGCAAGCTCCTGTACCAATCGTATGCTACACCGGCTAAATAGCCGACGAATACCCTGATAGGAAGAGCGTCATTTGGCTGAAGTTGAACAGTCATTACTTTAAAGTGGTTAATGAACTGACTCGGAGAAGTGCTACCGTCACAACAAAATTATAGGGATTTTGTTTAGGAGGGAATGGAACTTCCTTCCATTCAACCGGATAAGGTTGTTTGATCCCCAATCTTTGTAAATTGTCCTTCTCTTTAAAAGCTTCAAATTGAGTGCGTAAGAGTTTGACAGCTTCATTAGCATCCTCCAATGATGAAGAAGGAGCAGGCTGAGTGTTAGGAGGAGGAACAACATGGTAAGTGCTACCTCCAGCTCCTGACTGACTGGGTGTGGGTTGAATTTGTACATGGGGTATTTGAGGAGATACTACCCCCAGACCTGCATTGACAGGTACCGACGACTATAATCTCAGGGTTTGCAGCAGGTGCAGTCGGTGGTACTGTATGTAGGGCCACGATGATAGAATGCATTCTTGCAACCATTTCAGCCATGGTCTTCAGCTTATCCTCCAGTGCAGCTATTTGTTGTTCTTGATTTGCTGAACTAGAAGCGTCTGGGTCTTCAGTGACAACATAAGCTGTCACTTCTCTAGGAACAGTAGAAGACACTGTCTGTTCAAAACTTTTGCAGTATGCATCATAATCAGAGAAGGAATCATCTCCTGAATAAGAAATAGGGAGATGACCAGAGGGATCTTGGAGAAGATTCCCATACCCCATTGTGTCTCGACTTCGGGATCGGGTGTATCGAAATACTCTTTCAGAAGATTCTTGGAGTAAATCTAAGTACCGCTGGCTGGACCTGCGAGGCTTACCGTGTTTAGAGCACTTTCTACCCCCAGTGTCTCGAGAAGCCATGTTAACGAAAGCATACAACACTTCGTCCTCGTCTTCTGACATTGGTTCAGAATTTGCAAAATTCAGACGATCGAAAATAGATCGTTTTATTGTCTGGCAACAGCACTTGATGACAACCTTGTGATTACAATAATGTTCAAGTGGTTGAACTGGAGGTGTTGAGATGTTGCCCCGTTTTTGCTTGAGGTGCTCTCGGAGGTCAGAAATAATGACGGGACGAGAAGAAGTCTGAGGGATATATTCTTTGACCACATTCGGAACATGGTTTCGGTTCTTCAGATGTTTTGTCCCGTGAGTATATAGAGAAGTACTCACTTCATTAGCATAGGTGTCAGGATTTTTCATCATGGAAATTCGCCTCTGATGCAGGTTGATCTTCGGCATTGGCTGCTTGCGTTTCATAGAAGCTGG